>BSBK01000431.1:0-600000 GCA_027943335.1 Chamaecyparis obtusa | reverse complement strand
AGAGAAAATAGAATACGATATACAAATAAGATATAAAATAATATCTATGTCTATATATATATATATATATATATATATATATATATAAAGGGGAATAAAACACAAAGCTAAAAGATCCAAACATAAGCAAGAGAAATAACAGATCCAACTCTGCATAGTTTTCCATGTTGTTTCTTTATATCCCATAGGATTAGCTTGGTCTACATATTCATTCTTATGATTCTTGCATTCTCTCTTTCCTGATGATGGATCACAAAGTGTGATCCGAAACGTTGATGCCAAAAATTAACACAATCAAATCCAGAAATGCTCATGAATTGTTAATATGGATTGTGGAAATCTGATATCACTAATATCTAGCATTGTTCATTATTTCTACCATTCTCACCATCTGTGATTCTTGACTGATTTGTAGTGCTTTCACTTGTTCAGTTAAATGCAAATTCTTTTTAGACAAATCAGAGATCATGCTTTCAGATCCATCAAAAATACTCCCTGAAAATAGATTCAATGTGATCAAATATATCATCAATTGCTTCTTCATGGTAGCCAATCTCATTTTTCAGAATAGCTAGGTTCTTTCTTTCAACTAGTAGTTTCTTCAGTTCATCCTTAGCTTGCTTATACTGTTAAATAAACATCTGCATTTGAATCTTCTAATTTTCAATGGTTTTATCTAACTTATACCTCTCCATGACTAGATCTTTACCCTTCAGTGGTTAAACTATTTTACAAGAGAACTGCACTCTGATACAAATTGTTGGATTGGGAGAGATAGGGTATTGAGAGGGGAGGGGTGAATCAGTGCCCACAAACTTTCATTAATAAACCTTTTAGATCTATAACAGAAAATAGTAGTAACCTTGCAAAATAACTTGTATCTAATGCATGTATCATTCATCCATTCAACTTATAAAAGTAAATAATATGAAATCAACAATATAATAGTCCCATAACATAAGTATTTGGGTAATGCAAAATCCCTTGTTAGAGGGTAAAAACTATAGTGGGGATGACATCCACAAATTCTTCACTACTATAGATAGAAAAGGTTTTCCTGTTAGGACTACAAGTTTTGATCACTTCTGGTGATCTTACCCTGTTAGGAGTAACATATTAGATCAGCTAGATCTACCTAGTGATATGATTTTAGCAACACTACTTGTGTGTGCACTCAGTTAAGAGATTTACAAAAGACTGTCAAGTCTACTCTATTAAGAGATTCTACAAAAACTCCATTACAATGATTAGAAATAAATAGGTAACTATCTACTAATGAGTACTCAACTTGTCTAATACAAATCAATAGAGTACTAATTAGATATCACCTTGTACTATGAAAATATCTTCTCTGAACTGCTCGGTTAGCCTGCTCTGATTCTGCTCAATCTGATTTTCCTTGATTACTGTCCTGCTCTATTTGACAATTGATAATCTTGAAGGTTGGCTAAAGCTTCAAGTACTTCTTTTTTCATACATTAGTTCACATCAAAATGATGCAAACATACAATTATATAGCATACTGCTTTATGCCGCTTATACAATTAGGTTTACAATATCTTAGAGAAAACCCTAAGATCTACGGTGTACAAAAATAACCTAGATCAAACTATTACATAATATATTCATCACATTTAATGAATATCTCAATAATAAATTATCCTCAATCTTGGTAAAACATTTTTTGATTCTGTTGTAACCATTTGCATAGATAGATGTGCCATTCTCGATTCCTATGTCATTTCCTGTGATCCTCGGTAAACACTGTAAATATTTCTTGGTAAATACATTGATGCTCAGTGTTTACTACCACTCAGTATTGGTGTTTTATGCTCAGTAAAACTATTATGTGCTTAGTGTAAGGATTTAACCGACTGGCTTGTGAAGCTTTCTTTTACCGACTAAGTTAACATAAGTAACTGACCAATGTCTTTCATAACCTTTGATACTAATGACAACCTTTAATGCTCAATAGAGATAACATGATGAATGCTTGAACACTTGAATGCTTGAATGCTTTCTTGAATACTTGCTTGATTTCATGTGCTTTCACTTGAGAGCTTGATCTTGAAATTGCTTGAGATGAGATGTGAAAATGAGAGAGGAAGGCCTCCTTTTATAGTGAACTAGGGCACAATCTTCTAGAGGGGCCACCTTGGAGAATTAAATCCCAATTAGGTCCTAACCTTTATAAATATACCTAGATTAAATATAATTAAGGATTTACCTTTCCAAAACCTGAAATGGCCAATCCGGAGGCCAAAGAAAGAAACTTTCTCAAACCCAACATCCGAAAATCATAAAATCCTAAAATTTGAACCCTAGATCAAAGAAGAGGTAGACCCTGCCCTAGGTGAGGGTCGAGGTAATCCTTGACCTAGGTTAGGGTCTAGGTCATCATTGACCCTCAAGGTCATCTTTGACCTCGAGGTCAAAAAACTCAAGACCTCAATCAAGAATGCTAGGAAATGCAAAAATATAGGTGAAAATAGGAGCAGAGAACAATAGAACAGGGTTGAAATCTAGATCCATGCAAAGACCCAATCAAGGCACTTAACATGACCCCATACCACTCACTCAGAGGGATAAACACTCTTAACATGGAAGTGCTTCCATTTTAAGATGATACATTAAGCCCCCACTTTAGCAAGAGTATGGACTCGATGCAAACTCTCTGTAAAGTAGATCATAATGAAAAGATAATCTTAGAATAATCAAAGGGAAAAATAGAAATCTCAAGCCCCCAGGGACTCAAGTCTTCATCAACTCCATGATCACAATAAGAGAGAGATATCTAGAGAGAGAGAGAGAGAGAGAGAGAGAGAGATTATCTCGCCCAATGAGAACTTATGTCCCATTGTGAACCACACAAGAAAATGACACAATTGGAAAGATGGAATTGAACTGCCTAGTGAATGTGGCTACTCACTAGTCAACCCATCAAGGATTCACCCTTAGGAATATTCTATTCCATAAGAGCAAAACCAAAAATAAAAGAGATCTAGTCTTAAGGACACCTCTGACCTTAAGGGATCAAAAATTTGAAATTGGTGAGATCAAGAGATCCTAATATATAAATCCATGCTTTAAGGATTAGTCACTAATCCAAAAAGGGAGAAAAGTATCTTGAAAAATAATGTATACGTATCGAGAAGTGTGTGTGTGTAACAGGTGAGCAGAGCATATGCCCCCTCATTAAAGTAATTACTAACACTTTAATAGGAGCAATGGCCTTAACAGAAGCATAAACAACTCCACTGATTATGTTTCCATTACGAGATGCCCCCAGATGAAGACAAATCAAGGGAAATTCCACATAAACATACAGAGAACATAGAAGGGAACTACCTACCATGGGGTTAGTATGATCATAAGATAAAATATAGATGAGATTATTACAAATGAACTGACATCATTCCCCAAAGAAAGTAGAACTACAATCACAAATATGGAAAGATCACATAAGATATATGAAGAAGAATCTTTTTAGACCATGACATGGAGACCAAAAAGAATCAGTGCTACCACGTCTCTAATCCAAGAAGATTACATAAGGAAACATGTATGAACAATAGCATAGGTACAACATAACATGAAACAACATATAAAAGAATAGGGATACATATAGATGAATTGAACAACAGGTTTGATTCCTTTATCACCTTGCACAAACAAAGCAACAAGGGTCATATAAAAGAATCTAACAACATTTAGCAAGCACATTACAAGAGAAGCACGATACAATAGGAAAATGCACAATAAAGCTACCATGAAGGACAAGCTGATCAAGCATGCCACCTACTCTCCCTTTCTCATTCTATATCATTTAAAGAAGGTGGGTAACTCATAAGAGGGACTACATCCAACATAGTAGGAATGATAGCCAATTCCAAACAAGGATCCTCTTGAGAATCATCATGTTTGATACTAGGTTTAAGTGTTAATTGTGATGAAAGCATTTTAGGTAAATCAATGTCAATGTCAATAGTCTTATATTCATCATTAACATCATCGGTATCATCAAGAGTATCTTCTTCATCTAGATTAATCAAAATAGGATCTAAGATATGAATAGAATCATCATAATCATGCATCTTAATATCATTAGTAGTAACCACATTATGTATAGGTTTACCAGAAGAATTTTGAAGAATAGAATTAAGAGATTTAGCATGAGCACAATGCTTCTTATGATGTTCATTAGAAGATTGATTACATTTTTCTTTACTTGAAATTGATTGAGAACTAGGAGGAACAATCACAGGATCCTTCATAGGTTCTTTAGGAAGATTAATAGGATTATCAGGAATAGTAGGAACTTGATAAATAGAACTAGAAGCCATAGTTAATGGAGGTATGGAAGGTGTCAGAAAAAGACCATGATTAAGATCCATCAAAGGTATACTTAGATCAAGAATCTTATGATGCTTATAGGCTTGATATGAATGTAAAATATTATCAAGTCAAGGAGGACATGAATTAGGTAATGAAAGCCAAAAGAAATAAAGAGCAGTACAATCTCTAGGCCTAGAAGGTTGATATAAACTATTATTAACCATCTTCACTTCATCATCATGAACAAATTTAAGACATTTATGAATGGTGAAGCAACAACATGCATGGCTTTTAACCATTGTAAACCAAGCTTAATTTGAAATTAATCAAAAGTAGGAACAACAATAAAGGTATTGTTCACAAGTTTTCCACAAAGTTCAACTGGTAAGTTAATAGAACCAAATGATGGATAAAGAAAACCATTATAGGTTTGAATCCACATATTTGATGTATCATAAGAATTATGTTGCAAGTTTTTCATAAAAATATTTTCTTCAGTAATAACATTGACTAAGGATGTAGGATCAACAAGACAACCAAGAGTAGGTATCCGGGAAATCCTAGCATAAATGTAAAGGGGACTATTAGGAGTTTTAATAGTCTCAGAATCATCAAAGGTAATCAAAAGTTCCAAAGGTCTTTTATTCTTAGGTTATTGTCAAGGTTTAGGTTGAGTTTTCAATTTAGGCTTAGGCTTTGGTTGAGGTTGAGATTGAACTTGAGGTTGAGTTTGAGGTTGAGGT
The DNA here is from genome assembly GCA_027943335.1 of Chamaecyparis obtusa. Classification (NCBI taxonomy): domain Eukaryota; kingdom Viridiplantae; phylum Streptophyta; class Pinopsida; order Cupressales; family Cupressaceae; genus Chamaecyparis; species Chamaecyparis obtusa. Next base: position 594,922 of record BSBK01000431.1, on the reverse strand, counting down.
GGACATATAGATTGACCAACATGCTCCACTTGATTAACAATGTGATTTAGATCATCTATCTTGGAATCATACATAATCTCCATATAAGATGGATGAACAATGGTATTAGTATCATGCACAAGTAAAGGATTCATATAGATTTGAAGATTTTGATTAGGAGGAGAGACAGATTTGTTCCCACTACCATCAATATTATCAATAGATAAGGCATTAAAATCAATTAAATCTTGAACCTTATGCTTCAAAGAATAACATTTCTTAGTATCATGACCATTCTAACAGTGATATTGACAAAAGGCTTTAGGATCAAAAGATTTAGATGAAATTGTAGCAGGTAAAAGAGGTTGAATAGGAGGTAAAGTAATCATATTAGCAGTTAACAACCTATTCATGATAGAATGTAAAGATTCATAAAGAGGAGTAAACATACAATTTAATCAAAAAATAGTGGATGCAGAATTGGCATTGTGAGATGCAACAACAACTTGATCAGCAACTACATTCACTTATTTGTTTATCTTAACATAATTATTGAACTTTTGAAATTTGTTTCGATTAGGAGCAGCATCACTTTTATCAACTGGAATAGGAGCCACTGGAATGGTGCTCTCAAATTGACTCGCTTGTAATTGATAATGATGAAGCACTACACAAAGTTGTTGAAAAGAGGTAAATTCAATAAGTAGAAGCTTATCTCTAATATCCTTTTGCAAATTTTAAATAAACATACATTGAATATCAATATTAGGAACAAGATAAGAAATTTGAGCATACAAATGCTTAAATCTACCAATAAATTTAGTCATTTTTTCCTTAGCACTTTGTTTACAATGCATCAAATTAGTCAAGGACACTTGTGGGCCAATGTTCTTTTGAAATTGTTGAATAAAGGCATTGGAAAGTTTAGGAAATGAATTGATAGAATAAGGAGGCAAGGAACAATACCATTGTAAGGCCTTGTCACTGAAAGTTCTAGCAAACTGTTTGGCTAAAATCCTATGGTCATGAGCATAATCACTACAAAGGATTTGGAATATTTTAACATGATGAACGAGGTCTCCTTTTCCATTTTAATTCTCAAGATGAGGCATATCAACTTGTTGAGGAACAAGAGTACGAATAATATCTAAGGACAAAGGGCTTCCCATGTCACATGTAGGAATATTAAACTTATTTTGAGTTAAGGATGAAAGTTATTTTTGTAAGAATGACACAATTTGATCCAAAGTGATGATTGTTGAATCATTAGAGGAAATAGGAGGAGTAACAACATTAGAAACACTAGGTAAAGTGTATGAAGCTGCAGGAATAGAGGACACAACTGGAGGAATACTAGGAACTAGAGTTGGAAGCAGATTGGAATAAGTAAAAGGAACATTATGATATGAAGGTTGTGATGTAGGAAGGGACACAAGAGGAACACTCATAGGAATAGAGGGAACCATCACAGTCACCAAAGAAGGAGTATAGGTAGGAATACTAGGTAAAGGATTAGAAGAAGGTTCTATGCTAGTAATAGGAGGAATCAACCCTAAATCTTGAGCTTCTTGAGCTGAAGGTTTAACATTTAAATGCACAAGGTGAGTAATACCATGCAAGAGGTTAATACGTTGATCACTATCATGAAGGACTTTCTTAAGAGCCTCTATAGCTTGAATAGAATCTTGATTATGGTTTTCTTGAAGAAGCCAATTACCCATTTTATCAATTTCAATGGAAAGTTTGTGGACTTGTTCAGGAGGAACTCTTAAACCGTCATCTTCATCATGGGATGAATGAGAAGAGTTATGCTCCATCAAAGGATTGGAATCATGAAGAATTAAATTATCATCTAGGATCCTGAGGAAAGGAGAAGAAGATTTAGGATCAAAGGCACCCATGATTCTACGACTTCGTCTAACTAGAATGCTATAAGTAGGACTAAAGGTAGTAAAGCTCATAAACCAATGCAATGCAAATGAACTAAACTAAGACAAAATATTTTGATTTTAAAGGAGATGAAAACACATAAAATAAACCTAATACATGCAAGATCTAACACCATAAAACACAATAAAGCATCTAATTCCACAAAAGAAAGGAGAGTAAGTATGTCAGGTTCACCAAAATGAATAGAGTTAAATAGGAGTGTGTCACCTTATCCAAATGAATGAGAAATATGAGATCAACTACTAAATCCAAATTCCCAAAGGAGAGATCCAAATTGATCAACCAAAAGGTCAATACACAAAAGAATCAATCTATGGACAATATGAATGAAGAAGAAGACCTTATATTTCACTATGAAGAGTCTATGTTTTAAATCTGAAATAATTGAAAGGAAAATACTAACCTCGAAATAGGAAAAATCTAGAAAATGCTGATTTATGATGTTTGTGTGTAGTTTTGGGTAATTCTGCAACCTGTTTCAGACTGGAAATGTTGAGATGAAGAAAACCCAAAAAAATTTTATCTTTATGACAATAGGTAGTCTTTGACCCCAATAAAAGGTCAAAGACTACTTCAAGATTTTGAAGGTCATCCTTGTCTTTGTTGGCAGATCTCAGAAGTTCTCCAAAAAGGGTATCTAGATCCAAGCTCTGATCCATAGTCTTATACCTATATCTGCAAGAAAAATGGGTTTTTGTTGTTTGGATGGGGGGTTTGCCTTGGTCAAACCCCAATTTGGAATCAACCTTGAAACTAGATTGAAATTGTAATATGCATAAATAAAGCAAATGAAACTTTTTCACCTTGCTTATGTTGAAGTCCTTGTAGAGGATTCAAATCTTTGAATCCTCAAGTAGGGATGCTCCAATGAATGTAGAAGTATGTAGGATGTCTCAAATCAATGAAATTTAATCTTCACCACCAATCTTGAATGGATCTTTGCATAGAAATAGACTTGGATGAATGTGGAAGGATGGATCTTCAAGGGGGCTCCAAAGAGATTGAATCCTTCAATAGCTAACAATGGATCTCCTTGATGGATGAATGCTTGAACACTTGAATGATTGAATTCTTTCTTGAATACTTTCTTGAATTCACTTGCTTGCTCTTGAGATGATATGTGAAAATGAGAGAGGAAGGCCTCCTTTTATAGTGAACTAGGGCACAATCTTCTAGAGGGGCCACCTTGGAGAATTAAATCTCAATTAGGTCCTAACCTTTAGAAATATACCTAGATTAAATGCAATTAAGGATTTACTATCCTGAAACCCTAAATGGCCAACCCAGAAGTGGGAAAAAGAAACTTTCTGAAACTTGACATCTGGAAATCATAAAATCCTAAAATTTGAACCCTAGGTCAAAGAAGAGGTAGACCCCACCCTAGGTCAAGGTCAAGGTTTACCCTAACCTAGGTCAGGGTCTAGGACATCATTGACCCTCAAGGTCATCTTTGACCTTGAGGTCAAAAAACCAAGGACCACAATCCAAAATGCTAGGAAATGTAGAAATATAGGTGAAAATAGGAGCAGAGAACAACAAAACTAGGGGGAAAGCTAGATCCATGCAAAGACTCGATCAAGGTGCTTAACATGACCCTAGACCACTAGCTCAGAGGGATAAACACTCTTAACATGGAAGTGCTTCCATTTTAAGATGATACAATGACAATCTTTAATGCTCAAATAGAGAAAACAAAATTGGTATGAAGTTGTTGGACTAACCGCCTATGTCCCCCTTCAAGATTTGCGACATGGTTTAATAAAATCCTATGTCTTCTTTAAGTATATTGGTTGTATTAGTCTTTAACAAGTCAATCTTTTGGTTCAATGATGACTTCTAGTTGCAACAAGTGGTATAAGAGCTTAGTCACATGTTAGAATCCCCTCAATGGATTTTGATGGGGGGATTGTATGACTAACCTACAACATCCCCCTTTTGGATTTGTGACATCATTTAACATCCTCTTGTGTCTTCTATAAGTATAATGGTTGGATTAGGCATTAACATGTCAATCTTTAGGTGCAATGACAACTACTAGTTGTAACAAAAGTATTAGTTCTTATAATAAATAGCAGAGTAGGCCTTATTTATGATTTCTTTCTTATGAATAATGGTCTTATTTATGATTTATTTCTTATAAATAATGTGTATGAATTATTGGAAACTACAATTGAAGCAATTTTTGTATTGTCATTGATGTCAAACCTTAGCTGGTAAGACTGATGCTATTTAAGAAAGTACTATATTTATTTGAATGTTGCTAAGGGGATAGGTAAGGTTGGTAAAAAAAACACCTAAGGAAAGGTTGAGTTATCTTGATACATCAATGAGTACTTGATTATGTGGCACAATGATAAGACAATGTATTATTTATCTAAGTAAGAATGAAGACTAAACTAGTAGGCTTAACCAAGAAAAAGTGAAGAAATCTAGTTTAAGCTGAGTGTTGTTTGTGTCAACCAAGCTAGTATATGCTTAGTAAAATCAGTGTTGACTGAACACCAGTTAATTATCGAGAAGACAGTGTTAGCCGAGGAAACAATTTATGTGGTGACCAAGCTTTCTAGAGAAGACTAAGAAGTTGAAAATAGTATTGACTGAGCATTAGTATTTTGCATTTGAGGAAGAATTCAGATTTCCAGCCGACATCATTGAATTCTTGGATTATGTAAAATGTGTTGACTTTATTTATTGATTGTATGAAAGAATTTAATGCACTGTAAAATGTTTTATTGTAAATCTTTTAAGAGATTCAAGATATTTCTAGAAGGACAGCTGAAGAACATAATGTAGGATAGATTCAATGAATCTGACCTAACCCTAAGATCTACGAAGGAGATTAAGTGGCAAAAGATGTATTGACCTAATAGAGGTAGTATTAAGGAAACCTAAGCGAGAGGTTGTGAAGGAGTAGATGCTGGAAGTATTGTTGAAGTTATTGAGTGTCTAAGAAGAGAAGGTTGAAGGAGAAGTGTTGTGATTGCTTGAAGAGAGTTTCGAGCAGATTAGTGATGGATATGAGAAAAGGTTCACAGTTAGTAAGCTAGCATATGTGTATGGAATTAGATCTGATAGTTGCAAAGTGAGTTGTATGTTTTTTCAGATCAATACTACAGCTACTTTCTAACCATTGTAATAGTCAAAATACTTTTAACAGAGGTTTACCTAATAGTCATAGGTATAAATCCTTTCAACAAGGTTGCATTCTAATGGAGTGTATGTAAGTCCCATAACAAGGCACACTTTTAATAGAGTGATTTAAATCCTTTAACCGGGTCGCACCTGATAGTGTGTTTGTAAACTTTGACAGGGTTGACTTTTCACCAAGCTCACTTCAGAAGAGTGAACATAATAGTAACATGTTACAAAGTGGTTTTTCCCAAATTGGGTTTCCACTATAAATCCTGGTGTTGATACTTGTGTGAATGTTTTGATTTGAACATTTATGTGTTTTACAAGTTAGATGCTATTGGATAAGTGGATTACACTGTTATATGTTTTTGTTATGCAATCAGTAATGACCGAGTAGGTGTTAGTTATTAGATCTAATTTGTTAAAGAGTTTAAAGTTTGTTTTTATACATCTAGACCTAAGAACAACCGATTTACCCCCCCTCTTTGTTGTTCTAAATCATATTAACAATTGGTATCAGAGCTATTGGTGCTTACAGAGAACAAGTTTGAAGGTACTTGAAGCAAATGATCAAGATGTATAAGAAGGATGTACCAAACCTAAATAAGGAAAAATTTTCTGCATGGAAAAGCTTGATGAAGCTGCATCTGGCTGGTATTGGTGATTCTACAAAGTATTACATTGAGCATGACTATGTCACACTTGTTGCACCTCTGACTGGTGAGGAAATGAAAGCTAAACAAGAGCACAACCAAGCAATGTTGGAGATTGCATCTACCCTAAGTTATCCATAATTTGAATACATCAAAGATTGTAGTATTGCAAAGAAAATGTGGGACACCCTTGCAAACATTTATGGCGGTGACATAAATGTGTTAAGAGCAAAAGCTGAGAGCCTAAGAGGTAAATTTAATGAAATGAGAATGCAAGATGGTGAGAATATTGCACAATATTATGGTAGAATAAAAGAAGTTGTAAATGATATTAGAGGATCAAATGGAACTATTGAGGATGAAACTATAATAGGAAAAGTATTGAGAACTCTATGTCCTATCTATGTAATCAAAATTTTTGCAATTCAAGAATCTAGATGTGACTCTACTAATGCTCTTACTTTGGAAAGTTTGGTTGGTAAGCTTATTGCTTTTGAACTTTCTAACTATGATAACTTCACTGTTGGTAATATTGAATCTTCTTTTAAGCCACAAATGGTTTTGAGTAAGTCAAAGAAAGAAAAAGAAAGATGCATCAGTGAAAGTGAAAGTGACAGTGACAGTGACACATCTAATGAAGAACTTGAGGATCTAGAAGCTCTTATGGCTAGAAGACTAAAAAGGGGAAAAGGAAGGTACAAAGGTAAACTCCCTATTATATGTTTTTCATGTAATAAAGTTGGTCATATAGCTACTAGATGTCCTGATAGGGATAATAAGGATGAAGAAAGAGACAAGAAGCATAAAGACAAAAGAGAAGATAGAGGTTATCAAAGATACAAGGACTATAAAGAAAAAGGTAAGAAAGCATGCTACATTGCCGAAGAAGAGACTGACACTGATAGTGATGATTTTAAAATTGAGGTTGTCTATGTTGCAATGAAAGATGAATCTGATGATGATGAGAAAACTGCATTGATATCTTATGTGAACAAAAATGATAAATGGATTATTGACAGTGGTTGTTCACATCATAGTAAGTTTGATACCTTAGATCATTATAAAGGTAGGAGTGTGAAATTTGGTAATGATGCACCTTGTCTTATTAGAGGAAAAGGATTGATTAAGCTAATTGATAAGATCACTTGTGAAAATGCTTATTGGGTTGAGGGTCTTAACTATAATCTTCTAAGTGTTGCACAGCTTAATAGCACTGGCTATTGAGTGGAATTTCATCACTGGAAGGCTAAAATATTTGATGCCACTCGTGAACTAATTGGAAGTGGAGAACAGACAAGAGGTAATTTGTTCTATCTAGACTTATCTGAAGAAACATTTATGATTGCACAACTTGATGATATTTGGTTATGGCATAAGCGGATATGTCATGTTAACTTTGATAATCTAGTAGAAATTAGCAAGAAAAATAAAGTGAGAGGTCTACCTAGATTGAAGAAACCTAAGAATGTAATGTGCAAAGAACTTCAGTTGGGTAAGATGACAAAGTCTAGTTTCAAGAGAAAAACCTTTACTTCTAAAAATATCTTAGATTTGGTTCATACTGACCTTTGTGGACCGATGGGTGTACAAAGCTATTGTGGTGCTAGATATTTTATCTTGTTTGTTGATGATTATACTAGAATGATGCATGTAATGTTCTTAAAGGAAAAATCTAATGCTTTTCAAATTTTTAAGTGGTATGTGGCTAAGGTTGAAAAAGAAACAGGTAAGAACCTGAAGTGTCTGAGATCTAATCGAGGTGGAGAATTTACTTCAAATAAATTTAATCTATTTTGGAATGATAGAAAGATCAAAAGACAAATTTCTGCACCTAGAACTCCCCCACAGAATGATATAGCAAAGAGAAGGAACAGATCTATCTTGGATTGTGCAAGGACATTAATGATTGAAAATAATGTTGCACAAAAGTATTAGAAAGAAGTTGTGAGTATAGATGTTTATACTCTTAACCAAATATAGATCAAAAAAGGTACAAATCTGACACCTTATGAATTATGGCATGGGTATGTACCGAATGTAAAGTACTTTAGAATTTTTGGAAGTAAGTGCTACATATTAAAAGATATTAGAAATGGAAAATTTGATGCTAAAAGCAATGAGGGTATATTCCTAGGCTATTCCACAAAAAGTAAAGCTTATAAGTGTTTGAATTCTAACACTAACAAAATTGTGGAAAGTGTGAATGTCAAAGTTGATGAGTATGCAAATAAAAATGAAGTTGATAGTAACAGAGAACTAGAAGATTATAGATCTTTTGTGTATATAAAGGAAGAAGAGGCTAGTGACAAACCTACACCTAATGTTGAGTCTCAGGTAAGCAATGTCGAGCATCAAGATAACAATGCTGAGAGAGAAGAAGAATGTACTGAGCAATAGGAAGAAGCTACCGAGTATCAGGAAGAGATTGCTAAGCATTCAGAAGATGAATCTGACAATCTTGCTGGTGAACCCGATGATAAAAATGAAAGGAGAGTAGAACCTATTCTAGCACAATATATAAGGAGACATCACAAGCCTAAATATATTATTGGAGATAAAGATACTGGAATTCAGACCAGAAGCAAGGCAAGAGATCCAACATGTTTACTATGTGAATTTGAGCTTAAGAAAAAAAAGGAGGCATTAGAAAATGAAGATTGGATACAAGCAATGAATGAAGAGATAGACTAGATAGAGAAGAATGATACCTAGACTCTAGTGTCAAGACCAGAAAATAAGAATGTCATTCGGACAAAGTGGGTATTTCGTAATAAGCTGAATGAACATGGTCAAATCACTAGAAATAAAGCTAGGCTGGTATGCAAAGGCTATGCACAAGAAGAAGGAATAGATTATGGGGAGACATTTTCCCATGTAGCAAGATTGGAAGGAGTCATAACTGTATGTACATACACTACCTATAAAGGTTTCAAGGTATACCAAATGGATGTTAAGTCTACATTTTTAAATGGTATATTGGAAGAGGAAGTATATATTGAACAGCAAGAAGGATTTGTTTATCCAAATAGAAGACACATGGTTTGCAAACTGATTAAAGCACTGTATGGATTGAAGCAAGCCCCCAGAGTATGGTATGAGAGACTGCACAACTACCTAATATATATTGGATTCTCAAGGACAAATGACATAAGAAATTTGTACATGAAAGATGAAGAAGGTAAAGGAATCTTGTTGGCTAAGATCTTTGTAGATGATATTATATTTGGTGGACAAGATGCCTTGTGTAAGAAAGTCTCAAATGAAATGAAAACTAAATTTGAAATGAGTATGTTTGGGGAGATCAAATTTTTTGTTGGTTTGCAAATATATCAGATGGAGAAAGGAATTTTCATCACCCAGTCTAAATATGTTCATGAGATACTGAAAACCTTTGGTATGGAAGATTCAAGGCTAGTAAGTACTCCCATGGTTACTAGACAGAACTTGTCTAAACATGATGATGCTGTAGAAGTTAACCAGACTTTGTATAGATCTATGATCAGAAAGCTATAGTATGTTGTACATAGAAGACTAGATATTACATTAGCTGTTGGGATTGTGGCAAGATTCTCTGCCAATCCTAAGGAAACTCACATGACGTCAGTTAAAAGAATCATGAGATATTTGAAGGGAACTGCTGACTATGGATTGTACTACAAGAAGCATGACAAATTTGAACTGAGAGTGTATACAAATGCTGATTGGGTAGGAAATGTAGATGATAGAAAAAGTACTAGTGGTGGAGCTTTCTTTCTTGGACAGAGATTAGTTTCCAGAACAAGAAAGAAACAAAATTGCATTTTCCAATCTAATGTTGAAGCTAAGTGTATGCAAATTAGCTATACTAACTACTCTAAATGATAAATTAACTATTTTAAGATTAATGAATCTAACTAATTAGCAAACAAAAATAAAAAATACACCAAATTGAAGCTAAAATAAGATTTTACCTTCACTTACCATGTAGCTTGTCTCCATTGTCCTCCTATGCTCTGATTTCTTGGATGTGTTGAGCTCTCAGATTTCCAATTTGAAGCTCCTTGCCCAAGATGCTACCAAAGTGTGGAGATTTGATGATGAATGCAAGGAAGCTTAAAGCTTGATTATGCAACTAATGGATGGAATTCAAAATGGATTTGATGATAATATGGATGCTTGATTGCTCTTAGAATGCTTGGATGCTTGGATGCTTGATTGCTTAAATGCTTGATTACAAAAATACCTATTAGCTCACAAAGGGGAAATGAGCCTCCTTTTATAGATTTTTGGAGGATCTAGGCCTAGGTGGCACAATCCTACAGTGGAGAATGAAAGGTGGAAGATCCTAGGGTTAGGATTGACTTGGTTGAAGGAGTTGAAAGAAAGGGGGATGTAGTTGGAATGTGAGAGGGGGAATAGGGATGATGTTCCTCTCACATTGACATGGAGAAGAACAAGGTGGAAGGAAAAGACAGATGTCAAGTGTCTCTCAAAGACCCAAGAGAGAAAGAGGGAGAGACCTTTTCGTCATGAGGACTCTTTGTACAAGTGTCCCATGAGTCACCTTTGACCCTTAGAGGTGGCTTGATAAGCCCCTTAGGAATAGGGCATGTCTCTTGACTTGGTTTAAGAGAGGACATGTGGTCATGAGACCAAGTCCTATAAGGCCACATAGCCCTTAAGAATAGGACATGTGTGGGTGAGAATAATTACTAATAAATAATTAATAATAATTATTTATTTTAGCCAAAGTGATGTGTCAGGTGACTAGGTAGGTGAGGTGGACTAGGGGACTTAGTCATATTTAGGTGATTGTGTATTTAATTAAATCACTTTAATAAGACTAATTAGAAGACTTAGGATAGAGGAATAGACTATAGTGAATTTACTAAATAAATTGAATAATCTATTTAATAAATAGAGGAATAATTATTAATTAAATAATAAATATTTAATTAATTTATGAAGTCAATATCAATTAAATAATAAATATTTAATTAATTAATCAAGCCATTTTTAAGTGTATACACTGAGTATGTGGTTGCAACTGTGAATTGTTCAAATTTGATATGGATAAAGCAATTGTTGGTAGGCATGAAAGAAGGAATCATTGAACTAGTTGTCATCTTCTGTGAAAATACAAGTGCTATCAACATCTCTAAGAATCTAGTGATGCACACAAAGACCAAACACATTTCCATCAAGTATCATTACTTGAGAGAACTGGTACAAGATAAAGAGGTTCGCATGGAATATGTGAATACAAATGAACAATTAGCAGATATATTCACTAAGGCTTTACCTAAAGAAGCTCATGAATACCTGAGAAGTCAATTAGGGGTCCTTCCCCTAACTAAGGCTGCCTAGTCAAGCTAGGAGCACTGCATCAAATGTGTTGCAAAGAACATCTAACAAATTGATGCAGAGAAAGGTGCCACTTTAGGAGTAGCCCAGAGTTGTGAAAAGCATAGAAAAGTCAAGAATTAGTCATAAGAAAGATGACAAAGGGAGAAATATTGTTACTAAACTGAAAGGATGATATCTACATCTATAAGATGTATGTTTTTGTTGTTACTTTGGCATTTTTGTTAAAGAGGGAGATGATCACAGATGAATACACAAAATGTGAAGATCAAGACAGTGGGAGAAATTCAGTGGATGGTCAAGCATGGCTAATTGATTCTGTATCAAAATGAAGCTAAGGATATTATAAATATTTTTGGTAGATAGATAACTTTTTGGATTGGTTGGTAATTCATGTGATATTCATATGGTGTTGCCATCAATACCAAAGAGGGAGATTGTTGGAAACTACAATTGAAGCAATTGTTGTATTGTCATTGATGTCAAACCTTAATTGGTAAGACTGTTGCTATTTAAGAAAGTACTATATCTATTTGAGTGTTGCTAAGGGGATAGGCAAGGTTGTTAACAATAGCACCTAAGGAAAGGTTGAGTTATCTTGATACTTCAATGAGTACTTGATTATGCGGCACAATGATAAGATAATGTATCATTTATCTAAGTAAGAATGAAGACTAAACTAGTAGGCTTAACTGAGAAAAAGTGAAGAAATCTAGTTTAAGCCGAGTGTTGTTTGTGTCGACCGAGCTAGTATATGCCAAGTAAAATCAGTGTTGACTAAACACCAATTAATTGTCGAGGAAGACAGTGTTAGCCGAAGAAATAGTTTATGTGGTGACCGAGCTTTCTAGAGAAGACCAAGAAGTTGAACACGGTATTGACTGAGCATTAGTGTTTTGCATTTGAGGAAGAATTCAGATTTCCAGCTGACATCATTAAATTCTTGGATTATGTAAAATGTGTTGACTTTATTTATTGATTGTATGAAATCATTTAATGCACTGTAAAACATTTTATTGTAAATCTTTTAAGAGATTCAAGATATTTCTAAAAGGATAGCCAAAGAACATAATGTAGGACTAATTCAATGAATCTGACCTAACCCTAAGATCTACAAAGGAGATTAAGCAGCAAAAGATGTATTGACCTAATAGAGGTAGTATCTAGGAAACATAAGCGAGAGGTTGTGAAGGAGTAGATGTTGGAAGTATTGTTGATGTTATTGACTGTCTAAGCAGAGAAGGCTGAAGGAGAAGTGTTGTGATTTCTTGAAGAGAGTTTCAAGTAGATCAGTGATGGAGATGGAAAAGGTTCATAGTCAATAAGCCAACATATGTGTATAGAATTGGATATGATATTTGCAAAGTGAGTTGTATGTTTTTCAAATCAATACTACTACTTTCTAATCATTGTAATAGTCAAAATACTTTTAACATAGGTTGACCTAACAGTCATAAGTATAAATCCTTTGAACAAGGTTGCATTCTAATGGAGTGTATGTAAGTCCTATAACAAGGCGCACTTCTAATAGAGTGGTTTAAATCCTTTAACCGGGTCACGCTTGACAATGTGTTTGTAACCTTTGACATGGTTAGATTTTCACTGAGCTCACTTCAAAAGAATGAACATAATAGTAACATGTTACAAAGTGGTTTTTCCCAAATTGGGTTTCAACTATAAATCCTAGTGTTGATACTTGTGTGAATGTTTTGGTTTGAAAATTTCTATGTTTTACAAGTTAGATGCTATTGGATAAGTGGACTGCATTGTTATATGTTTCTATTATGCAATCAGTAATGACCAAGTAGGTGTTGGTTATTAGATCTGATTTGTTGAAGAGTTTAAAGTTCATTTTTATACATCTGGACCTAAGAGCAACTGATTCACCCCCCCTCTCTGTTGCTCTAAATCATATTAACATGAATATGATATTATTATGTCAACCTTTATTTAGACAAAACATGTAATAATGTGTAACTCTTATATGTTTACCATAGTCAATCATGGTAGGTATAATAAGGGAATACAAGGAAGGATAAATTATTGTGAGGCCTGTTAAGACTATTTTAAATTTTGGCCCTTGATGTGAAAAATCTTAAAAAATCCATGCATTCTCATAACCCTAGGTCTTGTTGTGCGAAAAACCCTAAATCCCTATTAGTTGTTCTAATTATTTTTTACTTTTTTGGTTACTTAAATCTGGAGTTACGCATGTGCTTTTAAAAATTTGTTGGCTAAAGGGTTCAAAAATGTTAGAAAATCATATGTCCCTCTCATGTTCATGGTCTCTTTTTATTAAATTTTCCTCTTTATATCCTACCCATCTGATCTTTTAAATAAAAAGATAGAGCAATGGTGGTGAAAATACCCTAAGTAATATTTCTTTATATCATGACCATCAGATATTCTTAGATCTAATGGTAAGCGCGATCCCTTAAACCCCAAGTTGTAGGTCTTTTATCTTCATGGGATCACACCTGAATGCCACATGTCCACATTTATTAGTGAGACCACATAGTTTGAGAGAATTTTTTAGGCTATCGGGTTAAAGTTATTTTGATAGTTAATGTCAAGTGAGCCTGGTTAGTAAGTAGTGTAAGGTTTGATTGGTTGAAAGAAAGATCTACAACAGGTGTAATGCCTTAAAAGAAAAGTAACAGACCTTTATTCATCATATAATTTTGACAGCTATCTAATTGAACATGAGGACAAGGAAATAGTTTTTGTGGGGCCAGAGTTACCTTTTCATGTGGATCGTGGGATTTGTTTTGATATAATGATAGGTGTGAAGCCTTGATCAAGAATTACATAAAGTTTATTCTTTGTGGGACCATGCTTTGTTTATGCATGTCCCGGATGATGTCATATGTTAGTGGGGCTAAAGTTTCATCAAGAGATAAATATGTTGGAATGGAGAGATAGGGTACTGAGAGGGGAGGGGTGAGTTAGTGCCCTCAAAAACATTTAACTTCAAAACTCAATCAGTAAATAGTAGTAAAATCATCTATCAAATAGAATCCATTGTATTAATCATTCATTCAATTAACTTGTAAAGGTAAATTGCATGAAATCAAACAATAAATCAATCACATAACACAAGTGTTTTGGTTACGCAGAAACCCTTGTTAGAAGGTAAAAATTGCGGTGGGGATGACACTCACAAATTCTTCACTACTATAGATAATAAAGTTCTTCGGTTAAGGCTACAAGTTGTGATCACTTCTGATGATCTTACCCTATTAGGAGTAACAATTAGATCAGCTAGATCTACCTAGTTAAAGGATTTTAACAACACTACTTGAGTGTGTACTTGGTTAGGATATTTATAATAAGACTATTAGGTCTACTATGTTAAGAGATCTTTGCTAACTCTGTTACAATGACTAGAGAATAATAGAAAGTATCTATAATTGACAACTTAACTTTGTCCAAAATAGATCTATGAAGTATTGAATGTATATCATCTTGATATTTGAATATCTTTCCTCTAAACTGCTCGGTAGCCTTGTCCGATTCTGTCTAATATGAATATCTCTGAATTCTGCTCAACCTTGTCTATAAACTGATCTCTTGAAGTTGGATTCTTGCTTCAAGATCTCCTTCTTATCCTTCACATCTCATATGTCAAAATGACATGAATTACAATTATATAGCATACTGCTATGACTGTCTAACCAAATTGGGTTTACATCATCTTAGGAAAACCCTAAGATCTATAGTATACAAAAATAAACTAGATCTAATAATTACACAGAGATCATCATCACATTTAATGATTACATCCACAATAAATGATTCTTGATCTTGGTAAAATGTTTTATGATTTTTTTGTAACCATTTGCATAGATAAATGTGCCAAAACTGATTACTATGCCATTTCCTAGATTGCTCAGTAAACATTATCAATACTGCTCGGTAAATACAATGGTTCTCAGTGTCTAGTCTGCTAAGTGTTTAGTGATGCTTGGTATTGGTATACACTAATGCTCGGTAAAACTATTTTGGTGCTCAGTTAGAACTATTTCCTTTTTGTTCTTGGAAGCCCTTGGGATAACTTGATGTGAAGGCTTATGTAGTTAACTGACTAGCATGTGTATCTTGTGGTACTTACTTTTACCAATTAAATAGCATACGTAACCTACTGATCATCTTTGATACTAATGAAAATCCTTAATGCTCAAATAGAGATAAAAATATCACCCTTTGGCATTAGTATCAAAAACTTGAATGTATATAGACCTGATGTTAAAAAATTTATTCTCACTTCTCCATATATACATAGATACCTTAACTTATAAAAATTTCAAATTTTTTTCCCCCTTGGTGCATGCTCCTGGTAGTATGTAGTACACTTATCATATAACTACACAATTTGGCATATACATTAGTTTTCCCTCTTTTTGATAATAATTCCAAATACAAAAGTGTGTACTTACTGTGTGTGTCTAAATGTGGACCTCTAAATTAGGCACAAACGCAACATTGTCATTGCTCACTCATGAGATGGTGAGTATGAACATGAATTGTCCATCTCACAACATTGATTGAATCGACCTGTTGCCTCCTATGTGGATGAGGTGTTTAATTACTCTCAGAATGAGAGCCAACAACCATGAGACCAATCCCACAACAAAGGATTTTCCAAGAGCTATGAAGATGAGTAAAATTGAAATTAAACTAAGATGAATATGCAATTTAATTTAAGAATTAGGATGCAATTACTGATAACTTGAAAGAGATATGAAGTGCAATTTTAATATAAATAGCTTAAAAGAAATATGATACTGAAACTATGAGTAAGTAAGCAAATTGATCTATTATAACAATGCAATACTATATTAAATGAGAATTTAAACTAATTGCAAATGAAAAGCTTTGAATAAAGTGAGACTAAAAATCGCTATAGTTCAATTACTCTCAAAAATTGCCTCCTTGAATGAAGAAAATAGGTCCATTAAATAAGCAAACCCAAGAAGAGAATGAAGGGGTTTCTTGATTCGAAACTCCTGACTCTTCATTTCCATTTGAGACAAAAAAGAATTGTTACTTAATAAAAGAATGGAAAATGCCACATAGGTGACCCTTCGAATATTATAAATTATAAATTCAAAAAGGAGTGTCCATTCAAATAATAAGTATTTATTAATTCCTTTTTATGGGTAATTAGCTAAAGGGGGTAGATTTTAATTTAATTCCAAGTACTTAGGACTTTAGGATTAAATTAATTTATCATAGGGGTAATTTAGCTAATAAAAGTTGAAGACTTTAAGAATTAAATTTAATATTTGACTAATGAAATTAGGGTTTTTGCAATTGACATCAAGTCAAATTAAGTCAAGTAGGAGAGAGAAAAAATGCCTAGGAAACTAGGACTTTAGAGATGTAAAATTGATGAAAATGCACCAAAATTAATTGAATTTAATAGGTGCCAATTTTAGGGTATTACATTTTCCCCTCTTTGAATTGATGTGCAAACAGCGTGTTGATTCAAAGAATAGCCTGAAGTGACAAATGATGAGAAATTTGGAAATCTAGGTTAGGTTGCCAAGACACCGAATAGATCAAAGCATGATTTTCTAAAGTCTAAGTTAGATTGCGAAGACAACGGTCTTGAGAGAAGATGAGAATCAAGGTTAGGTTGCCCCAATGCCCAGAATGAGATTCAGATGCAAACTTAGGACTGTCTCCAGAATCAGGGTTAGATTGTCCCAATACGAAGCTCAGCCCTTCGAGACCCAAGTTAGATTGCCCAAATAACGGTCTAAGAGAGATTTCAAGAGCCATCTTAAAAACAAAGCTTGACTCTCAAGAATTAGGGTTAGATTGCCCCAATACCTAAAAGATAGATGACTAGATAGCAAGATGTGAGGCATCAAGATGCCCCTAGCAATGAGAACTAAAGATTCAAATCAGACTAATTCAAGAAGTGATACGACTAGGTTCGAATGATGTAATCATCCTACCCCCTCGGGAGCAAAATCAAAAGATGACATAAGAGGGATGATTAACAACAAGAGGTTGTAGAGAAAAACCAATTAGACTAGATTTGAGAAGCTACAAAAGCAAATCAAAGCAAAGCAAAGGTCCTATTGACCAAGGGTGACTAGAGTTGACTAGAGTTGACTTTGATGAAAAGAGCAAAGATCTCAAGAACATGATGCAAAGATGAGGGTCTAGTAGGAAAATGACACCAGAAGGCTGACTGCACAAGCATCCGATCCCAAAGAGTTCCAAAATTTAAAACATGATTTCAAGATATCTAGAGATGTCAAATTTCAATTTCAATCCTGAAAATGGATTCAAAGCAGTTGATTTAGCCAAGGGTGCAATTTTCACACAAAACGAAGCACTTTTGAAAATTAGGTCAAAAGCTATATAAGGCCCAGAGGGGTCATTTTCAATTCATTATTCACCTTCATCTTCTTGTGATTTATAAGCTGTGAGAGAGAAAATGGAGGGTCTTCCACTACACATGCATAGATTTGAGCACTCCTGATGACATGCCTAGCCCATGGAGTATGATGCACCTATAAGTAGTCAATAAACCTCCTTGCATTCAATTCGTACATCTTTTTAGGTCAATCTAGGGTAGATCTAGCATAGTTTAGGTCACATTCTTTCAATCTCACATGAGGAAGTAGTTTCCTCGCACCGGTCTAGGTCTCCCCTCACGTGAGGAAGTAGTTTCCTCACATGAGTTGGGTCTTCTTTGTGGGAGCTTCATTTGGAAGCTCGCGGGAGCTGAAAGGGAGTCCTGCGCAAGAATGTAGCCACTCATGCAAGGTCGATTCCTATCTTGTGCAAGGAAATAGTTTCCTCACCTAAAAAAGTATTGTAGTGTTTGAAATGTTTTGCCATACTTTGTCAAATTTGCGTGAAATCAGCCAAGTATGGCATCACAAAGCCATGTCTAGGATAGATGTTTTGTTGCATGTACTATTGTCATGTTAAAAACCATCATGTTTGAGATACTGATCCAATGTCATCACTTGCTTTGCAGGTTGACTTCCTTGACATTGTCTTCTGGATGCACTATCCTATTATCACCACATTAGTGTAGAGACTAACTGATGCAGAGAGTGCTCACATTGATGCTCTTGGTCTAGGATACTTGCATGATCTACCTGACATTCGGGTAAATCATGGTCTTCTTGGTGCACTCGTAGAGCATTTCCATTCAGAGATGAACACATTTCATTTTTCGATGGGGGAGATGACTATGGCTCCCAAGGATGTATATAGGATTTTGTATATATCTATCCACAGTGCTCGAGTAGAGTACAAGATGCAGCTGAGGTAGGGTACATTAGCCTTGAGAGCTATATTCTAGGATGATCTAGTGATGGGCTGGGCCATCTCTTAGGATGATTTGATCAGTAGGTACAACAATGCTCATCCATTTGTCATCATTCTTGCGATGTTCCTGAGCTGTTACCTTGTTCTGGATCAAGGTCAGCATGGTTTAGAGTTCGGCTAGGGCACGATGCTAGAGAGGATGTTGGAGTGACCGACCATCAGGTTTGGATGGGGTGAATGTATGCTAGCCCACATGTATCATGAGATGCATGAGATAGTTTACTAAAGTGTGAGGGTGATGGTGGCAGAAGTCTTCAATCTGTAGATCTAGGCCTGGGAGCATCTCCCCATTTGCAGGCTAATATTCCATGACACACGTCAGCATCTAGAGCCATATATTTATAGATATGCAGGTCAAATGACCTAGCCCCTACTGGGTAAGACAAAGTAGTGGAGAGGAAAGTTGGATGACATGGTAGTTGTAGTATGGAGACCTTGGGTGGCTACGAAGCCATGGGATGATGCTCATTAGGAGCTTTCACACATGTTTGTTTTGTGTCCACTGATTGGATGTAGTGTTCATCCTATTGAAAGGTTCCTTGTCACACATGTCCTGCACCAGTTTGGTAGACAATAGGACATTTCACAAGAGTATTTCCCCTACACCCACTTCTTTGACAAGGAGAAGAAAGGGTGGCATGCGAGATTAGACCCCAGACGATGTGCGATTGAGGCATGTATACCAGCTATGTGATGGAACTACATGGTGGGGTTCACCAATGCAAGGGTGACTCCTACATACAGAAATCACTTGATTGTGTATCCTCATTTGAGGTTTACAGATCCAGTTGGTGTGGGAGCTTGGCAACAGCCTACATAGCAGTAGCAAGCATAGGACTAGCAGCCACCAGCCTAGCAGCCTACATAGCATCAGGTTGCATAGTAGAGGGTACTGAAACCATGATCAAGACAGACTAGCATTCCTTCTAGGATGATGGGTTCAGATGTGGGTGCTAGGAGCAGTAGAGCCTAGCATAGGTCTACTAGGTAGTGGACTAGAGATACTTCACAACAGGCTCCTCCGGATGATGATACGGACATGCCTGATATTCTAGCAGAAGCCGAGACACCTTAGCTACAAGAGGCTCTTAGGAAGAGTCATGAGAGGGTACGAAAGGTACAACAAGAGTGGGATGATTACCACACCTAACTCATTTGAGAGGAGACCCATGTAGTTGATTGAGATGCTGAGATTAGATAGCTATGAGATGAGTTGGCACGATCAAGGATCGAGACCAGATATGAGGCTGCCTAGGCAACATACTACTATGTAGCTTATTACGAGGTTGTTTTGGATCTGTCAGAGTAGGTACCACCATTTTCCGATTATGCTAGAGCTCCACAAGAACCACCTTGGGCACCACAATAGTAGGCACCATAGGAACCCCCATAGTAGCAGGCACCTCCTCAACAATAGGCACCTCCATAGTGGCCGATGCCCCTACCTCAAAGACCATTGCCACCACCTCCACCAGGTGGTGCGGGGCCTAGGTAGTCCATTTTGATACATTTGTACATTGTATCCCATTTTTGATACTGTGCTCGAGTAGCACCTCCTCTTTTGTACATGACATTATTCGATATATATATATATATATATATATATATATATATATATATATATATATATATATATATATATATATATATATATATATATATATATATATATATATATATATATATATATATATATATATATATATATATATATATATATATATATATATATATATATATATATATATATATATATGAGGTCAATAGTTTGATATCATTATACTTGTCATTATATTGCTTTGATATTGATGTTTATGAGATGTTTTTATATGCTTAGATGTATGGATAGAAATGTATGAAATGCACATGCTTTATTTTATGAATGATGCAGTGATAGATGGTTAGAATGTATGCATATGTGTAATGTATGATTTGAGCTATGCTTATAGTGGATGCACATGTAAATGAATATGAAAATGAATTTATGGATGTAAATGAAATGAAAATGCAATGAATGTGTAATGTATATGGTACTAATCATCTCATGTAGGATTGTCGCAATACATGATATTTACTAATAAAAAAAAAGATTACGCATCGAAGATTGAGAGTGAGAATCAAACACTTGTGCAGCCAAGATGAAACTGGGAAAAAAGATGAGAACCTTTGATGAATAGGAAGCAATCAAGAGAATAAAAAGATATCATCTCAAATCCAAGCTTAACATGCAAATGCAAGCCTAAACTAAAATGCAAGCCTAGAATGAAAATGCAAGCCCTAGGACTTGGTTGTTGGACTCACCGTATTTGTCATCATCAAGTTCTTTTAAGCACGGGATGATCGCAAGATGTCATACAATCCTCACTAAAATTGCAATTAAAAGAATATGAATATGACATAAGTCTTAGATTTGTTGGAATGAGGTGTAAGCATTAAGGCACAAGAAGCCAAGATGACCTAAACACCTATTCCTTTTGATTTAGCAAGTTAACATGAGCATCAAAGCACAATTGCTAGAATGACCTGAATGTTTCTTGTGAACAAACACACCAGACATTCGAGAGTTCCTTCTTTTACCAAAGAGTGCTCGCAATGACCCTTACATTCACTTAGCAGGATGAGCATTAACAATTTCACTTGTAGCAAAAAGAAGTCACTCAAAACAGACAAGGAGAAGAACCAACCTCACCAAAGCATCCATATAAAAGGAGTCAAGGTATACATGGTCATCCAATACAAGATGAAGGCTCTTACAGATGGACACCCCTCTTAGATAGATTCTTTGGATCATTGGAACTAAACCAACAAACAGAAAGAAAGAAAAAAGAAAACAAACAAACAAGCAAAGGAAAAGCTCAGCATGTTTCAAAGGAACACGAAGTCAGTTTTCAGTTTTAGTTTACATTTTTGTTCAAGAGGATTGAATTCAAATCGAAAGAAAACAATATTCAAAGTCTTGATGGGATAGCAACAGTAGGTAGACATGATGAGGACCACTGGTGACCGTCATGAGAGACAAAGTCTCAAGAAGATATCAGAGCATGGACCAAGTATCAATAGGTGAACACAGTGAGAACCACTGGTGACCAACACAAGGAAAATTCTCAAAAGAGAGAATAAATGTGAGTGAAACATCAGCAGGTAGATGCAATGAGAACCACTGGTGACCAATGTAAGGAAGAGATCATGAAAGAGAGGAGTCGAATGAAAGCTAGGTATCAGTAGGTAGGCATAGTGAGAACCACTGGCGACCGATACATGAGAGATCCTCAAGGAGAGAAATCTCAAAAGGTAGCTAGGCATCAACAGGCAGATGTAGCGAGAACCACTAGTGATCGATGCACAAAAAAAACTCTTGAAAGTGATAGGATAATGCCCCATAGAATAGGAAGATGCCCCCAAGTGTGAACCAGTTCCAATCTATGAAGAGTTGAGGAAAATCTCACAGACAACTGAAAGCAAGTGCATGAGCTAGAAAACTAAAGCAGGAAATGAGCTAAAAGTAGGAGACAAACTAAAGCAGGAAAGTAGGAAAGCAAACTAAAGTAGAAAACTAAAAGCCAAGCGACGCTGAGATGAGATGTAGCTTCAAAAAACAAGAGGTACCTATTTACTAGGTTTTCACCATCTTGGCAGAGATTCTATTTTTGCTACCATGATGCCTATTTACCAGGTTTTCATCAATGACACTTTTTCTTCTTTTTCAATTTTTTTGTACTTTTCTCTTTTTTTTTTCTTTTTTTTTTGTATTTTTTTCAATTTTGTATTTTTTTTATTATTACCAAGGTTCCTGTTTACCAGGTTTTCACCAAGATAATAGATACATCAAAGTGCCTGTTGACCAGGTTTTCACTAAGATGATCATTTTTTTAAGGACATTTTGCAATTTTTAGGATTTTTGCAATATATCATTTTTTTGGATTTTTTTAGGACCAATAAATATGTACTTGAGCATGCCAAGGATGTCTCAACTATAGAACTTCTTTAGATGAAGAGTATTGATAGGCTCTTTGAGTTGGTCTCCTTCAGTGGTAGAGAGTCGATAAGCACCAAATCTGAATGTCGCAGTAATGACATATGGACCAAGCCAGTTTGGTTCAAATTTTCCTTTCTGAACTCATTGCTACTGATTTTTGGGGTTCTCTCTCAAGATGAGATCACCCACTTGGAATTCCCTTTGTCAGACTTTCTTATTATAGGCTTTAGACATCCTCTTTTCGTATGCTCTTAGATGATTGAATGCCACCTTCCGACATTCATCAAGTAACTCAAGCTCTTGAAGCTGGGATATTTTGTTATCTTCATCAGTGATGAGGCCCCTTAGAGAGATTTTCAATGTCGGGATCTCAACCTCAATAGGTAATATTGCCTCTGCTCCATAAACCAAGGTGAAAGGTGTGGCCCCTATTGGTGTTTAGATACTTGTTCTGTAGACCCACAAAGCTAGATTAATATGGAGATGCCAATCTCTACCAGATTTATGGATTGTTTAGTGCAAGATTTTTAGAATTGTCTTATTAGAGGCCTCTACTTGTCTATTACCCTGAGGATAATAGATAGATGACCAATGCTAAATAATTCTAAATTTAGTGCATAAGTCTATCAAGTTCTTATTTTTGAATTGTCCCCCATTGTTAGTGATAATAGATGAGGGTATGCCATATCTACAAATGATATAGTTCAATATGAACATAGCAATGGTCTTGTCATCAGCTACAATGAGAGGCACTACCTCAACCCACTTGGTAAAGTAATCAGTAGCTGTGATGATGAACTTGTGCCCTCTTGAAGAGGAAGGATGTATCTGACTAACCAAGTCGAAGGCCCATTGCTGGAATGGCCAGAAACTAATGAGAGGACTAAGTTCATGAGTAGGAGCATGAATCAGGTTCCCATGAAATTGGCATTGCTTGCAAGTCTTAGCATATTGAATAGCTTCTTTTTCCATATCTGGCCAGTAATAACCATCTCTAATAAGTTTTCAAGCTAACGTTAGACCACTAGAATGAGACCCATAGATACCTTTGTGTACCTCAGCTAGCGCATGCTTGGACTCATCGGGTTCTAAGCACCTAAGAAGGGTACCGTCTAGACCCTGTCTATACAAGTCATTTTCTATGAGGACATACTGTGAAGTAGTACAAATGAGGTGACACTTTTCATTTCGGGTATAGGTGTCTAGAATGATCTGGTCATGAAGGTAGGAAAAGATATGGTGGTAGCAAGATGAATCATGTCCAATGACTAAATAGATCATCCTAGATTCAAGAATATCATAGGTAGGATAGTGTAATGCCTCCACCAGGAACTCGTGTCTAAAGTCATTTTCTGACATTTGTCACATTGAAGCAAGAGTGGCCATTGCATCAGTTTCTTTATTGTCTACCCTTGGAATTTTTTGGAAAGAAATGTGTGCATAGTACTGTTTAAGATCATCCGCCATCCTTTTGCAAGGTATTAGTTTTTCATCTTTGGTTTGGTAGACATTGTTGACTTGATTGATGATTAACTGTGTGTCTCCAAAGACCTTGAGCTCATCTACATGCCATTCAAGGGCTATCTTCATTCCATTAATGAGAGCTTCATATTCAGCTATGTTGTTTGTGTAGGGAAACAACATCTTATATGCCTTTGGTAATGAATATCTTTGAGGTGTAACAAACAGAATGCCTACACCGGATCCTTGCTGAGTGAATGATCCATCAAAGAACATGCTCCAAGATTGATGTGTGAGAAGCATGATGGATTCATCTAGGAATTCAGTACTCAAAGGCTGATGATCTTTCAAAGGAGCTTCCGCCAGCTAATCAAAAATTGCTTGTCCCTTAATAGCTTTTCTTTCCACATACTCAATGTCAAATTCACTAAGTATCATTACCCATTTTGCTAATCTACCCGTGAGGGAAGCCTTGCTCAGTAGGTACTTTAGTGGATCAATTTTTGTAATAAGCCTCATGGTATGAGCTAATATATAATGCCACAATTTTTGAGAAGCATATACCACTGCTAAACAAGCCTTCTCAATGATAGAGTAATTAATTTCATAGGCAACCAATGTTCTCCTGATATAGTATATGGCTCTCTCTTTATTATTCTGATCTTCTTGAGCTAAGAGAGCACCCAAGGATGTGTTTGTTGTAGAGATGTATAGTATAAGAAGCTTCCCATGAATAGGAGGCATTAGTATAGGTGGATTAGCAAGATACTATTTTATTTAAGTCCCTTGTCACATTCCTCATTCCATTCATAAGTCACATTCTTATGCAAGGTTTTAGTAAATGGTTGTGACTTGTCCACCAACTATGAAATGAAGCACCGAATAGATTGTAGCCTTCCTTGTAGTCCTCTCATTTGATTGATATTCTTGGGTGGAGGAATGTCCATAATAGCTTGTACCTTTTCAAGTTCAACTTCTATGCCTTTAGCTAAAATGATATAACCCAAGAGTTTCCTAGAAGTGACACCAAAAGCACATTTCTTTGGATTAAGCCTGAGACTGAATTGTTCCATGTGGTCAAGGATGGGACCTAAGTCTGTGAAGTGAGTTCTTCAACGCATGCTTTTGGTTAAAGTATCATCTACATAATCCTCCATCATTTTATGCATCATATCATGGAAGATAGTAGTAACAGCTCGCTGGTATGTTGCTCCAGTATTCTTAAGCCCAAAAGGCATGACATTCCAACAAAATGTGCCCTAGGCACATGTAAAAGAAGTCTTTTCTTGATCTTCTAGCACAATTTTGACTTGATTATAGCCATAAAATCCATCCATCAAGGAATACATCTCATATCTTGTTGTCATGTCAACTATCATATCAATATTAGGCAGTGGGAAGTCATCTTTCAGACATGTCTTATTGAGATCCCTAAAATTTGTACACACACGAATGAACTTATCATGTTTAGTGACTGGAACAATGTTTGAAATCCATTCTGTATAATCAATAGTTCTTATGAAGCCAGCCTTAAGAAGCTTTTCCAACCCTGCTTTAACCAAAAGAGCTACATGTGGATGCATTTTTCGCAGCTTATGTTTAACAGGTTTGATACGTGGTGTGATGGACAAATGATGCATGATTAGATTGGGATCTAATCCAAGCATGTCAGAGTAGGTTGATGCAAATTTTATTTTCTTTCTTTGAAATAATCTTGTGAACTCCTCTTTTTCTTCAATACACAATGATTGTGCTAGGTGAATAATCTGTGGAGCAACCTCTATACCCAAATTGACTGGCTATGTCAGCTCAATCAATACTGATGACCTCTCTTGAAAATGACTCAGAAGCGTATCAAGTATCTCATCGTTGGGTGCCTTAGAGAGGTTTTCAACCTTGGATACATCTTTTATTTTTACTATTTTTGGCTCTGATATTGCCACAAAGTGGTTTTCACCATCAAAGCATCTATTTTTTCTTCTTTTAATTTTTTGACTGAGATACTTGATATCTGCCTCTGTCATGTTGACACTGCTTTCACTGGTGGAGGACATCACAGGTTCAATAGCATGGAGGTAATAAGCTAGATCATAATCAGTCTAGAATGTTAGGACTTCATTGGATTCAGAAGGGGAGTTCCAATTTATCAGATTGGGATAGTGGAGTGAAAGAGAAGTAGTGACTAGTTCAACTGCATTCACGATATAACTCTCAAAAGTGCTAACAAGCAAGTCAAGACCTAGAGAAATCTCATCCAAAGGAGCATTTGAATCCCTAAGAGACCTTGTATTGAAAGCAGAGGACATGTTAACATTAGTGGTGTCTAATTCATGCAGCCTAGCACTAGACCCTTCACCTACTCCGAGGAGTCTTTCATACACGTGAATAGTATCTATGTCTACATCATAAGTGGCATCAGACAAAGAGTCAAACTCATATTCATGTGAGTTAGTACTTGATGTAGGAATTTCATTAGCAACATCATTAGACTCATTATTATCCCTTGTGGCATTAATAGCTTGCTGAAGTTGTTCTTGTTCAAAGTACTTTTGAAAATGAGGTGGCCTATATCGTTCACCTTGAAAATTAGGATCATCATTCAGTGATGCTTTCCATTCCTCATATGTGAATTGGTATACTGAAGAAGTTTTATTAGAATCATTATTAGTATTAGTATTTGTCTCTACCATATGAATAGGTATGATAGGCTCATCAAGTTTAGCAAAGAGTGCTGCAAGATTTGGAGGAATAGGATATGGAAATGTATCTTCATCAGAGCTGGCCTCTAGATTCACTTCTGGAGTGGTATCTTGAATTTCTTGTTTAGGTTCAAGTTCAGGCTCAGGAGCTGACACAAATTTCTTGGTCCCCAAATGAAAGGGAGTCTTTTTAAAGCCCAAGCCACTAGTATCTTTTGTGTAGTGTCCTATAGCTTCAATAGGTTTTAGTAAGACATTATCATTTTTCCCTATATGACCACTCCCCTTATAACCAAAGTGCTTCATGATCTTGAAGGCCTCACTATATGGTTCTTGTTCTAAATTTGGAGATGGAGTGATTGTTTCAGCTATTTCTTTTCCCTTATAGATCCATGCTCTGATAGCCCTCTCTTCATCTTCATCTTCATCTTCTAAAGGCATAGAGGCCCTTACAAAGGTGCCATCATAAAATATTTGAGGGGGAGCATTAGAAAGATTATTGTCCTCAGAAGGTCTCCCATAAGAGTGTGGAGACAAAGGTAGAGTGGCCAGTGATAGCACAGGTTCCATTCAGTATTCTCCCATTCCTGTATCCTTAAGTCTCAAAGTTTGTTCCATTTCTTTCAGCTTAGTAGCATAAAACTTAGTAGATTCTCTATTTGCTCAAACAAAGCTATCTGTGGTTTGCGCAAGAGTGTTGCAGGAGAAATTGGTATTTGTAGGAACAATGACTTCCGCTCCATGGAATGGACACTTAATGCATTGATGATACATGGATGGAATAGTCTGCATCTCATGAATCCAAGGCCTACCCAACAAGATATTGTAGGAAAGAGGAATATCAAGCACTTGGAAAGTAACATCTCTCTCAATGGGACCTACATGGATAAGTAGCATGACTAAGCCTTGGGACTTTCGCTCTTCCTCATCATAAGCTTTGATGGTAATTTTTTGTGAGGATCTATGCAATTCTCATCATATCCTAGTTGAGTGAGCAGTTTAGTGGAACAAATATTAAGACCAATATCATTATCTATGAGCACTCAGCAGACACACTTAGGACCTATCATAACCTCTATGTGTAAGGGAATGTTATGCGGGTGACTCAAGGAGTGATCATCTTCTTCAAAAAAAGATAGATAATGAGGCAAAGTCAAATGACCCACCATAGATTGGAACTAGTTGAGATCGAGATCCTTGGGAATGTTTTCCTTAGCAAGGGCCTTATCCAAAATTTGCCTATGGGCGAGTGAGATCTTCAGCAACTCAAAAATTGTAATTTGAGCATTGGTTCACTAGAGTTGATCTAAAATGCTATAACTAGCCGAGTTAGTTGTAGGGATAGATTTCATGTTTTTGTTGGTGGGGCCAATAGCAGTCTTATCCACAATTTGCTTCTGAGCGGATGCAAGAGTATCAGGTCTTTTATCCGTAGTTTTCTTTAGAGTGGATGTGGAAGCATCAGGACCTTTCAAAACAACTCTCCCTCGTGATCGAGTGATAACATTAGCACAGCCTTGAGATTGTTCAGATTTGGACAAACGAGATGCAGAGCTACGCAAGATAAAAGGAGTCTTAGATTTGGGAGTGTCACCACTCCCTCTAGAAGTAAGCATGTCACAATACTCTATCTTGACAAGTTCAATCATACCAATAACATTGTCATTATTAGTGTATGTGTAATTGACTTTAGCATTGGTATTCTTGGCATTTGAAGACTCACCCTTCTCATGAGGAGGGAAGGGATCCTTAAAAGCTTGGTGGTCTAAATTATTGTTATGGCCATCCACAACAATATCACCACTATCGATCAAATCTTGGACCTTGTGTTTTAGCTGAAGACAAGTTGACATCTTATGACCAGTGTTCTAGTGATAGTCACAGTAAGCATTATCATTCCATCGATGAGGTCTTGGTTGTGGGTCATAAGTACACTTTTCTAAAGGAGTAAGAACTTGATTCTCTATAAGAGTTTTATAGACCACATCAAGAGGCTCTCCCAAAGGGGTGAAATCACACTTGGGTTGAGAGGCCCAAGGTCTGTTCCTAGAAAATCTTGAAGTTTGTTGGTTGTCTGTTGTGGTCTTTTTGACAGCCTTAGCTACTTGTATACTAGAAGTAAGATTAAAAGTAGACTTTGAAGGCTTCGCAGTAACATTATCCACTACTCCATCATTTACTACATCTCTATTCTTATTGGTATTCTTTCCTTTATCATTTTTTGTGGAGAATCCTTGTTTATTGTCCTTATTCAAAGTTAATTCTCCCTTCTTGATCATAAAGGCCTCTATCTACACTGCTTGTTTGATCATACTGTCAAAAGTAAGAGGAACTTGCAATTGCACTTGGTATCCAAAGTCCAGGACAAGATTGTCCAAGAAAATGTCGAGTCTCTCAAACTCTGGTAGTTTGTGAGGACACCTTGTACATAATTATCTCCACCTTTGGAGGAATGTTAGGAAAGATTCTCCTTGTCACTGTTTTAAGTTGCAAAGATCCCAAATGTTGACCAGATGCTGAATATTATGTGAGTAGTGCTGGAGAAAAAGATTATCCATTTCATCAAAATTTTTAATACCAGTAGGCAATCTAGAGAACCATTACATAGCTAGTCTGACCAAACTACGAGGAAACAAGTACATAAGATATGTTTGATCATGCATGAATTCCATAAACAATGCACCAAAATCCCTCAAGTGATCTTGGGGATTGGTTGTACCCAAATATTTGTCATATTTAGGGAGTTCCACACCTCTGGGAAAAGATGGCATATGAAGACTTCTATCAAAAGGGAAAGGACAAATACTTTCCATTGTAAATTGTTGAGTGGATTTGTCTTTATTCCTCACAAGTTGACTAATCTAATCTTGCATTTCTTGGACAATCTTTTGCAACTTTTCAGTCTCAATTTCTTCTTCCTTAGCTACAAGTGTTTCAACTTGATAGTCTCAGGGTAACTTGGCCCCTTATTTAGCTAGCTCAAGGAAGTACTTTTCTTTCTCTTCTAGTAGAAGGATCACCATCATTTTAATAAGACCCTTATTAGCTTTGGCAGTGTCTATATGTTGTTGAGTTATCACTTCATCTTCATTCCCAAGGATCTCATAAATACTCTGAACCTAATCTTGTTGTTGATCATCTTGGTTTTGATCAAATGGAGGAGGACAATAGAAATAGGTAGGTTTTCTATCACCTTGAGGTTTGCTTTGAGATTGATCATCATTGTGGGATTGATTTTGGTCATGTTGAGATTGACCATGAGGTTTCTCATTTCGAGGTTGAGCATGACATGCATCATTAGAGGATTGACCATGATATTGATTGTTGTGAGATTGATTAAAGGTTTGACTATACTTGCCCGGTTGGAAGTCAAATGGATCTCCCATCTTGTCATAGACTTGCGTAGTATATGGAGACTTAGCAAAGTGATGTGAACGAGATCAAAAAGGTGTGGCCAAAGTAACCTTTGGTGAATGAATAGGATCAAAAGATTTAAAAAATTTAGGTGAGAAGATGTCGTCAACAATATCACTAGGTTTAATGATAGAACTATTCTTAGTAGGATCAACAAGTACGATAATAGGACTAATCTAAGGAAGAGGCCTTCCAAAGTTGTTAAACAATGAGTTCTCTTGGAAAAATGAGTTGTCTTGATCTTGAAACAAGAAACTAGGTTGCGCTTCAAATAATAGATTAAAAAACTCTTGAAACACTAGAGGTGATGGTTGAGATGGACTATCTTTTGAAGTATTCAATGAGGAAATCAAGGACATCTCACAAAGTTCAAATTTTGCAACAGATTCAGGAGGATCTATTTCTTGATTAGGAGGTTCACTTCTACCTTGATCAGGATTTTGAATGGGATAAGTCTTGCCACTTCTAGTCGTGATAGTCATAGACAAAGATGAAATGAGAGAGGACTCAGAATAAAGCTAGACTTGGTCTCTAAGAACAATGCAAAGGAGATGAAGGATAGAATAGCCAAGATACGAGATGGCCCTAGTATGAATCATCAAAAGAGGTGGCTAGAACAGTTGAGATAAGACTATCGCAACATGAGATACAAAAGGCATAAAGATATAAGGTAAACCAACAAGAGATGACATGAGTCAAAGAAAAGATTGATCAATTCCTAACTCAAAACAACCAGTTTCTGATAGTGAACAACAAGAAAGCAAAAAAAATAGACCTCAAACAAAAAGTAGATCAGATAAAAAGTCAAACAGTCAGTGGCAAACAAGTCTCTTTTTTTGCAAACTAGACTATAGTCTTGCACGAGATAGTACCAGGCCATGTGAGAGAACACTAAACTTCACGCGAGAAAACAAAGTCTCACATGAGAAAGTGCTCTAAAGTATGAAACCTCACGCGAGAAAAGTGCAAAATCTGAGAATCTGACATAGTTTTTGAGGTTAAAGTTGAATTTTAAGGTACAGCTTGAATTGATGTCTGACAGAAAATCCAGTTTCCTGATAGGTTCAAAGAATATTTTTATCAACAATCCAATTTTTAGGATTTCAAGCATTTGTTTAAAGACACAAAGGTTCAAATCAAGCACTTGTGATACAAGAAGCAGTCATTAACAGACCTATCAAGGACAAAGAAACTTGATAGCATCAGGGGAGTCTTTGTTTGATAATGATTGGACAATGTTTAAGACTCAATAACAAACACATAGCTTAGCCCTACAAAAAAATGGTGAGAAGCCAAAACCTTTGCCCCATTGCTTATGTGCATACGTGCAGCTCACACAGCTGTGTCATCCCCTAGAGGGAACCCATGTTTTTGGTGTTTCCAAGGACTCAATGGTGTACGTTCAAAGGTTACCCTTGTAGTAGAGGCTAGTGTTGCAACCACCTTCAAATGTCCAAGTGAATGCCTATGATGGGAATCTACAGGAGAGATTCTTCCCCCTCCATGCGCAAAGATTATGACTCCTTTCAGAGGTGAATCGAGTAGGCCACTAGCTAAGGAAAATTTTTAATAGGCTTCTATTCATGCTAACCTTCAGTGCCCCCGATACAAGGTTGAGGCCTCGCAACCACACCAACACCTAAAAGTCATAAACCCCCGCAAGTAGGGCTAGGAGTGGTGCTGCTCAGTATAGCAGATGGAGCCTTCTCAAGATGATAGTCAAAGTCTTAAGAAGGAAGCTAACGTGGTTTTGGAGTCTTTAGACTCAAAAAAATGTTCTTTATTAGAGTGAGGCGGAATCACTAGCGAAAGGTGCATACTCACTTGGGTTGTTCCCAGAGGTTCAACTTCTGGCAGGCCCTCTAAAGGTGACATTGGACTTGGTTTAGATTCAAGGGTTGGATTTTCTGGTTCTCCCAAAGGGAGAAAAGCATACTTCTCTATCTTGTTTCCTCACCCAAACACATCAAGAAGATTCATCACCAAGTTAGCTTCACTCCACCACAACTACAAGCTTTTGGTTTTCTATTTCTCTCAAAGAGAGAAGAACATAATCCCCTGGCTAATAGAAGCGTAAAGATTCACTACCTTTCTCTGCTTCCCCAAGAATTTTTCATATTAGTAAGATCATTAGGATTTTGAGTTTATTCATGGTCATCACCTCCATGTAATGAAGAGCCAAATTCCTTACTATCAAAATCCTCAAGAAATTTTAATGGAGCCCTATTTAGACTATGTGAATGAAAGAAAGAAACAAACACAACATTTTAGCAATTCTTCGACTATCATCCTACAATCAAACCATTAGTATGTTT
The DNA here is from genome assembly GCA_027943335.1 of Chamaecyparis obtusa. Lineage (NCBI taxonomy): Eukaryota > Viridiplantae > Streptophyta > Pinopsida > Cupressales > Cupressaceae > Chamaecyparis > Chamaecyparis obtusa. The sequence goes on along the minus strand of BSBK01000431.1, from coordinate 562,644 downwards.
AAGTTCTTTGACAAACATCCTATAGAAAACTATTAGACTGTGAAAATAATAGAGAAATGATAAACAACAGAAATAGGAAACTATCAAAAAACTGAAACTAGAAAGATAGAAACTGAGAAAATTGAAACACTGTACTCCAGTCTCATGTGAGGAAGTACTCCACAATGCATGAGAAAGTGTAGGATGTCGTGTGAAGGCTCAAAATCTCACATGAGAAAGTGCTACAAGGAGTGATATCTCACGCAAGATGCTTTGAATTCTCATGCAAAGATCCATACACAGACAATACACATGCACGACAGAGCTTGAATTCCTGTCCAAAAAAAAATGAGAATGAGGCTAGAAATCAGATTTTCTGCCCCATAGTGGACACCAAAATGTGTGTGTCTAAATGTGGACCTCTAAATCAGGCACAAATGCAACATAGTCATTGCTCAATCATGAGATGGCAAGTATGAACATGAATTTTCCATCTCACAACATCGATTGAATCGACCTATTGCCTCCTATGTGGATGGGGTGTTTAATTACTCTCAAAATGAGAACCAACAACCATGAGACCAATCCCACAACAAAGGATTTTCCAAGAGCTATGAAGATGAGTAAAATTGAAATTAAACTAAAATGAATATGCAATTTAATCTAAGAATTAGGATGCAATTACTAATAACTTGAAAGAGATATGAAGTGCAATTTTAATCTAAATAGCTTAAAAGAAATATGATACTAAAACTATGAGTATGTAAGCAAATTGATCTATTATAACAATGCAATACTATATTAAATGAGAATTTAAACTAATTGCAAATGAAAAGCTTTGAATAAAGTGAGACTAAAAATTGCTATAGTTCAATTACTCTCAAAAATTGCCTCCTTGAATGAAGAAAATAGGTCCATTAAATAAGCAAACTCGAGAAGAGAATGAAGGGATTTCTTGATTCGAAACCCTTGACTCTTCATTTCCATTTGAGACAAAAATGCATTAAATTACTTAATAAAAGAATGGAAAATGCCACACAAGTGACCCTTCAAATATTATGAATTATTAATTCAAAAAGGAGTGTCCATTCGAATAATAAGTAATTATTAATTCCTTTTTATGGGTAATTAGCTAAGGGGGGTAGATTTTAATTTAATTCCAAGTACTTAGGACTTTAGGATTAAATTAATTTATCATACGGGTAATTTAGCTAATAAAAGTTAAAGACTTTAGGAATTAAATTTAATATTTTATTAATGCAATTAGGGTTTTTGTAATTGACATCAAGTCAAATTAAGTCAAGTAGGAGAGAGAGAAATTTCCTAGGAAACTAGGACTTTGGAGATGTAAAATTGACAAAAATGCACCAAAATTAATTGAATTTAATAGGTGCCAATTTTAGGGTATTACACTTACAGCTTATGAAAAATGTGCAGGTGGGTTTTATTCAAAGAATCTAAGAGGTTTTCCCATTCCTCTTTTAAGTTGGTTAGAGCAATGTGCTCAAGACCAACTTGTGCATGCATGTCAAAGATAGTTTCCAACACATAAATTTTTGGTGTTGCAACTAAAGCTTGTGCTTTGACAATATGTTTCTCAAAAATCTTAAGATAGGGAAGCAACTCTATTTTTAGCTCAGTGACTTTGTCACTTATCATTTCTTCCTGCTTCCTCAAATATTCTCTTAACCACCTAAGTTCTTGAACTTTGAGTATATTCTTAGCAAAAGCATTTGGCTAGGTTAAGGTTGCTTGTGCACTAGCTTGGATTTCAGTATCCAACTATTTTATCTTCACACTGATCTCAAAAATGAAGGTCTCCATAGTGCAAAGCTTAATCATCATTTGAATAATTAACTAAGTAATATATTGTATGTCAGTTATTACCTTAGATAATTTGACCTTATTTATTGCCACTTCTTGGCTGATTTTCTCTATAAGTTTATGTTGTATTTTTTACTCTACCCGTTCTTCAATTCTTTTCTCAACTTTTATGTTAGGGGCATTGATTTCTTGTGCAAGAGTAGAAAGTTGGTCCATGATCAGTGTATCTTCATTTATTTGTACCTTGGGTACAACCTATTGTAAGATGTATCTTACATTTTCTAATATTTCCTTGCTCTTTCATTCCTTCTTCAACTTCTCCTGAGCTGATTTTCTTGTACAAAGTTCCCCATATTTTCTTAATTCTTTGGGATCTAGGGTCCTCAGGTCACAATTAGGTATAACAATGACTTCATCAAGTGTGATGGGCCCTTTTCCTTGTTTCTTCTTCTTCTTCTTTGGCTCTTGAGGTGAGATCTTCACAAATGGAACTAGTGCTTTCTCCTCAATATTCTACAAGTCATAACCGGTTGACACAGTATCCCCTTTTTTCTGCTCCTTGGTAGTGTGTGTGTCGATTGACTTAGATAGAGCTTCTGATGTTGTTTTAGGTGGGGTTGCCTCAGTTATTTTAGGGTCATCTTCACCCTTTGTTTTTTCCTACTTTTCGTCAAACTCATTTGTCTTTGCTGGTATACCAGCATCTTGTTCCCCTAATGTATCCATTGGTTTCTCAGGGATTGAGAGTTTGGGTTGTTCCTTAGTTACAATTTCAACTGCTTCCATCAAAATAGGAAGTTCACCCGATAATGATGTTATTGCTAGCTCAGTAAATGTACCTTCTTCTTGTGTTGCAGCTCCAACAAAATTCACATCCTCATCATCATCTTGGTCATTAGGATCACTATTTGTGATGTCCTCAATGAGTTCATCTAATACTTTGTTATCTGTCATTTGGATCTCAACTTGATCTAGTGTATCCTATAAAAAACTTAAGTCCTTGGTGCAAAATCTAGTATCAGGTACCTCGATAATTGATGTATCTAACTTTTCTTCTTTCAGTGCCAAGTTTGCATCATCAATATGAATTCCTTTTCCTTTAGTTTTCAAATTTTTCTGAGAAGTCTTCACCAATGCCACTTTTTCTGCTTGCTCTCAAGCTTCTACAATTGAAGTCCAAATGAGTTGACTATTCTCATCTATATCTACTAAATTTTCATCTAGTATCTACAATGCCTAGTTCTTTACTCTAAATCTCTTTGAATATGTAGTCATGTATTCCTTAATTTTAGGAATAGACAAGTTTGGAATTGCCTAAACTAGGGATTTTTCCCTCATTTTCTTCTCGGTATCTAAGGCATAGGACCATTTTTGTGTGATTATTTCCTCTAATTCCTTAGGTAAGTGTTTGGAAAATTCAATTGGTACTCTTTTGAATCAAATCATCATCTAGATGATTGCTTCTTTTATTTTATTTTGATCCTTGGTTGACAAGTTCTCAAACTAAGTGATTTCAGGATCAGTGAGTTCACCATTCTCAATTATATCTTCAACAACATCATCAATTGATCTACTTTTAATACTGACAACTTTAAACTAGTTATTATCATCTTCTTCATCATCTAAATCTTCCTTACCTCTTATTAATTTTCTTCTTTTCCTTGGGGCTTCAACAGTAGTTTTTGTACCTCTCATGGTGTATGTCTTTATCAGTGTTGCTACCTTTGGTTTTGTAAACTTCACAACTCCTTTCTTAAGTACTCGTGAAGCTAAAATTGTGGACATTATGTGTGCCCTTGATTGCACTTCTATCTACTTCTTCTTTGGAGTTGGTGAAGGGTAAACCAGTGTAGAGTCTATACCTTTATCCAGCTTAGTTTCTTCACTGTCATGTGGTTTGTCAATTAGCAATAACTAACCTTCGGTTACAACTTCAACAAGTGAAATGTCAGATGATCTAGTATCATCTCCAAACTTCTCAACAAGAGTCTTCATCATTTTTCTAGATTTCTTTGTTATCTTACTGATATCCAGGCCTATTTTTATTCTTGTCTTGGCCTCCTCATATGTTCCAAATCTTTCAACATTTTTATCCTTTGGTGTAGCAAATAGAGCCTTAATTGATTTTGAAGCAAAATCAATATCCATCTCATAACCCTTGGGGGCTCACCATTTAATCCTAGGCTCCACAACCTTAATCAATGTTTGGTCTATGTCCATAAGAAAAAAAATATCCTACTCATAGTCTTCCACTAATTTACTGGGAATTCTACTTCAAGAATTTATTCTCCTCTTAAATTGTTCCAAGTAGTTATCAAAAACATTATTTAGATTGTTTTCCAAGTCATTGATCATATTTGATATTTGCACTATGAGTAGCTTGTCAGTTGACCACTCTTGATGTAGGAGCATCCTGGTTGTAAGAGAAATCTTTGCATCACCCAAAAATTTTTGGTTTCTTTTCAATAAGGGCTATCTTGTGCAAAGTTGCTATTTATAAAAACTTTCTATTTTTAGTAAGTTCATCATACCATCTCAAAATGTTCTGATTTCACATTTGGAGGTTCATCTCAGTCATATCAGCTTGCCAGTAAAGTTTCATTACTGGATCAAGTCTAGTTTTGAAGATATTGAAAATTTTTGGTATTGGCAGTAGGGTATAGAAACTTCGAACTTAGTTTTGAAGGCTTTAGAGGCCCCGGATGAAGTTGAAACTTCAATTAAGTAAATATTGGACCTTGTAGATCGCTTCACAACCTTTCCAAAATGGGGTTATAGTAGTCAATCGAGTCAACGGATGATGATTTATGGTCTCTAGAAGTTGGGCCACCTGAAATAGTGAAAAATAATTTTCCTTCAAAATTTATGTTTGGGTTTCAAAAGTTATTTTGAGCTGACTTTGATATAATAAAATGAAAAATAAAATAATTCTAAGTTTGGTCGGCCCTAAGGGAAAATTTTTTGGAACCTTCTCGGGTAGTGGAAATTGCCTATATAAAGAAATATCTGTAGTGTTGTCTTAGGTAGTTCGGAGCAATTCTAGGTAGATCTGGGTAATGATTCGAGGCTTTGTCCTATAGAATATTGTAAAGGGAATGCCTATGTGGCTTTGCATATTGTAATTTCAAAAATTTGTAATTCCACATTTGTGGAGATAATAAGAAGCCCATTTTCTGTTCTTGCAAATTGTTGTTGTTTCTCTATTTTTGTTATGTATTTTTTGTATTAAAGGGAGCACCCTTCATCAAGTGGTATCAAAGCGGGAGTTCCTGAGTGTGTAAATAGATCACCGATTGTGAGGCAATTTGCACCAGGACCGTGGGTTAGGGTTTCTATGTAAATAGATCACTGACTGTGAGGCAGTTTGCACCAGGACCATGGGTTAGGGTTTCTATGTAAATAGATCATTGACTGTGAGGTAGTTTGCACCAGCACCGTGGTTAGGATTTCAGCATGCATCATGAAAATGCCTCCATGAAGGGAACGTGGTGGAAGAGCTGGTGTTGTAACACCTGAGGTTAGAGTGCTCCAGAGACAAGTGCGAGCATTGCAAGAGGAGATTCACAGAGGAATGAATTTTAATGTCAGAGATGAAAGTGAGGACGAAGCTAAAGAAGAAGATCAAGAAGGAGAAGTCAAAATTGTGAACTAGGAGGAAGAAAGACTTTTTCAGACCATTTCCAAGATCAGGAAAAGACCTAAGATTGAGGTTCCTGCATTTTCAAGAAATCTTAACCTAGAGGAATTGATCGACTAGATCAATGAATGTGAATAATATTTTCAATATGAAGATATCAATGATCCTGATCGAGTCAAGTTTGTGAAGGCTAGACTGAAGGGTCATTCGAAGATCTGGTGGCAAGAGATTCAATTGGAGAAAAATTGAAGAGGAAAGGATAAAATCACAAGATGGGATTGGATGGTGGATAAATTGAAGTGACAGTTCATCCCTATTGATTATGAGCTTGACCTACTAAGAAAAATGCAAAGTTTGAAGCAAGCAGAAAGATCTGTTCAGGAGTATATAGAGGAGTTCTATCAAATCCTCATCAGAATAGGACATTCAGAAGTTGATAAGGAGAATGTTTCCTGTTACCTTAATGGGTTGAGGTTGAGCATTTAGGAGGAGTTGAATCTAGTTCAAATGAATAGTATTGAAGAGGCATACTAGTTTTCCCTAAAAGTGGAGAAAAAGCTGACCAAGAATTTTGAGAGCAAACAAAGTGGAATAGGTTGTGATGGAAGATCTGGTGGATGGTCATATGGAGAGAAAAATGAAGATCCAAAAAATTAGGATGTGGCAACCAATAGTCAAAATTAGAGAGGAGATAATTTCAATCATTTCCATGATCAGATTAATAAAAATCAGAGAGGAAGAGGAAGGGGACAATAATCTAGAAGAGGACGCTTCCATGGAACATGTTTTCACTATGGAGAATAAGGTCATAGGGCATTTGAATGTCCTCAACACCAAGGAAGGACCGATAGGAGGAATGAAGGCCAGACCATAGTTTCACATGTTGATGAGGATGCTAGATCATCACATTTTGAAGATGCTGAAAAAGTAGAAACATTGATTAATAGAAGACTCCTGCTGAGTCGTGAGAATGAACCTGAACAAAAGAGGAGCCTATTTTGCACCAGGTGCAAGTGTGACGGTAAGTGTTGTGATGTGATTATTGATAGTCATAGTACTGATAATTTGGTGTCAAAAGAGGTGGTGACAGAGTTGAATCTCAAGAGGTAGAAACATCCACATCCATATCAGGTTGCCTCGGTGCAGGATGACCACAAGGTCATGGTTAGTGAACAATGCCTAGTGAAGTTCAAGATTGGTGGGTACCAAGATGAGGTACTATGTGATATCATATCTATGGATGCATGTCATATGTTGTTGGGTAGACCTTGGAAGTTTGACAGGTGTGCTATACATGATGGTCATGTGAATAACTACTCCCAGATAAAGGATGGAGTTCAACATAAGCTAAAACCATTGAAGGACATAGAAGGAAAGGTATGCGGTAATGCAAGAATAAATTTTTTTGATAGAGAAAATTTCTTAGATGGTATGCAACATGCGCATATATGTTTTATCTTAATTCCAAAGGTTGGGAAAGAGGAAGTAGAAGATGTACTAGTAGAAGTTGCAAACTTATTGAATGAGTTTCAGAATATTATATCCAATAATGAGTCTGATTGATTACCACCAGTAAGAAAGATCAGTCATCAGATGGACTTGATTCCAGGAGCCATTTTTCCAAATAAGGTAGCACATAGAATGACACCTACAGAAAGTAAAGAGTTGAAGACAAATTTGAAGTTTAGTTCATCACATCATCCATAGATTGTATATGGAAGTAGTCCTAGAAATGCATATGAGTTGAGAAAGATAGATAAAGGATAAATAAGTAGTGCTGAAGCTAAAATTTTGTAGAACACTTGAACAACATCCATGAGGAGGTGAGGAAGCATATTACCAAGATGAATGTGCAGTATAAGGCTAAGGTAGATGAGAAAAGAAGGCATAAGGAATTTTAGGTTGGAGATGAAGTCATGGTTCATTTGCGGAAGGAGCGATTTCCAGTTGGTACATATAACAAGTTGAAAATGAAGAAGTTTGGGCCATATAAAATACTGAAAAAGCATGATTCAGGAAAAGCCTATGAGGTAGAATTGCCTACTAGGATGAATATTTCACCAGTATTTAACATTTCAAATTTAACAAAGTATCACAAAGGAGGTGTTGAAGATGAGATTACGATAGCACAATGGAGTATTCATGCAACTATTTTAGCTACTAAGGAGATTAAGGACATATTGGATAGTCGTGTCGGCAGAAGCCCAAGGAACAGGACATATGAAGAATATTTGGTCAAATGGAAAGGATGACTTGTTGAAGATTCATCATGGTTTTCAAATGAGGAAGTTAACCATCTTGGTTTCCCTCTTCACACCTGAGTCATGATAGGGTTACTTCTCAAATTACCTCGGGTGTCTGATGTAGGAGCATCCTAGGTGTAAGAGCAATCTTGCATCACCCAAAAATATTTCTGGTTTCTTTTCAATAAGGGTTATCTTGTGCAGAGTTGATATTTATGGAAACTTACTATTTTTAGTACTTTGGTCATATGATCTTGGAATATTCTGATTTCACATGTGGAGGTTCATCTCAGTCATATCAGCCTGCCAGTAAAGTTGCATTGCTAGATCAAGTCTAGTTTTGAAGATATTGAAAAATTTTGGTATTGGCAGCAGGGTACAAAAACTTTGAACTCAGTTTTGAAGGCTTTAGAGGCCCCGAATAAGGCTAAAACTTTGGCTAAAGAAGCATCCATAGTAGAGCACTTCACACCCTTTCTGAAATGGAGTTATAATAGTCAATCAGGTCAATGGGTCATGAATTATGGTCTCTAGAAGTTGGGCCACTTGAAATGGCAAAAAATAATTTTCTTTTAAAATTTTTGTTCAGGTTTCAAAAGTTATTTTGAGCCGACTTTGATATAATAAAATGAAAAATAATATAATTCTAAGTTTGGTTGGCCCTAAGGGCCAAATTTCTAGAACCTTCTCGGGCGGTGGAAATTGCCTATATAAAGAAACATCTGTAGTGTTGTCTTAGGCTATTCAGAGCAGTTCTGGGTAGATATGGGTAATGATTCAAGACTTTGTCCTACACAATATTGTAAAGGGAATGTCAATCTAGCTTTGCATATTGTAATTCCAAAAATTTGTAATTCCACATTTGTGGAGATAATAAGAAGCCCATTTTTTGTTCTTGCAAATTGTTGTTGTTTCTCTGTTTTTGTTATGTATTTGTGGTATTAAGGGGAGCACCCTTCATCAAGTGGTATCAGAGCCAAATTTATTGAGTGTGTAAATAGATCATGGATTGTGAGGTAGTTTACACTAGTATCATGGGTTAGGGTTTATATGTAAACAGATCACCGACTGTGAGGCAGTTTGCACCAGGACCATGGGTTAGGGTTTCTATGTAAATAGATCACCGACTGTGAGGTAGTTTGCACTAGGACCATGGTTAGGGTTTCAATGTGCATCACAAAAATGCCTCCATGAAGGGAACATGGTGGAAGAGCTGGTGTTGTAACACCTGAGGTTAGAGCGCTCCAAAGACAAGTGGGAGCATTGCAAGAAGACATTCATAGAGGAATGAATCTTAATGTCAGAGACAAAAGCGAGGATGAAGCCGAAGAAGAAGCTCAAGAAGGAGAAGTCAAAATTGTGAGCCATTAGGAAGAAAGACTTTTTTGGGCCATTTTCAAGATTGGGAAAAGACCTAAGATTGAGCTTCCTGCATTTTCAGGAAATCTTAACCTAGAGGAATTGATCGACTGGATCAATGAATGTGAAAAATATTTTGAGTATGAAGATATCAAGGATCCTAATTGGGTCAAGTTTGCGAAGGCCAGACTAAAGGGTCATGGAAAGATTTGGTGGCAAGAGATTCTATTGGGATGAAATCAAAGAGGAAAGGATAAAATCAAAAGATGGGATCGAATGGTGAATAAATTGAAGTGACAGTTCATCCATGTTGATTATGAGCTTGACCTACTAAGGAAAATGCAAAGTTTGAAGCAAGCAAGAAGATCTGTTCAGGAGTATACAAATGATTTCTATTGAATCCTCATCAGAAGAGGACATGCGGAAGCTGATAAGGAGAAAGTTGCTTGTTACATTAATGGGTTGAGCTAGAGCATTTAGGAGGAGTTGAATCTGGTTTGAATGAAAAATATTGAACAGGCATACCAATTTTTCCTAACAATAGAGGAAAAGCTTAACACAAAGTTTGAGAGCAGACAAAGAGAAAGAGGTCATGATGGAAGATCTGGTGGATGGTCATATAGAGATCAAAATGAAGATTCGAAAAAGAAGGATGAGGCTAGTAACAATCAGAATTAGAGAGTAGATAATTTCAATCATTTCCATCATTAGAATAATAAAGATCAGAGAGGAAGAGGAAGGGGACAAGGATCTAGAAGAGGAGTCTTCCATGGAACATTTTTTCACTGTGGAGAAGAAGGTCATAGCACATTTGAATGTCCTCAATGCCAAGGAAGGATAGATAGGAGGAATTAAGGATAGGCCAGAGTTGCACATGTTGATGATGATTCTAGATCATCACATTTTGAAGATGCTGAAAGAGGAGAAACGTTGATTAACAGAAGAGTCCTGCTGAGTGGTAAGAATGAACATGAACAAAGGAGGAGCCTATTTTTCAAAAGGTACAAGTGTGAGGGTAAGTGTTGTGATGTGGTTATTGATAGTGGGAGTACTGATAATTTGGTGTCAGAAGAGATGGTGACAAATTTGAATCTCAAGAGGTAGAAACATCCACATCCATATCAAGTTGCTTGGGTGCAGGATGACCACAAGGTCATTGTCAATGAACATTGCCTAGTGAAGTTCAAGATCGGTGGGTACCAAGATCAGGTACTATGTGATATCATATATATGGATCCATGTCATATGTTGTTGGGTAGACCTTGGTAGTTTCACATGTGTGTTGTACATGATGGTCATGTGAATACCTATTCCCTAATAAATTATGGAGTGTGACATAAGCTAAAACCATTGAAGGACATAGAAGAAAAGGTATGTGGTAATGCAAGAATAACTTTAGTTAATAGAGGAAATTTCCTAGATAGTATGTGGTATGAGCATATGTGTTTTACCTTAATTCCAAAGGCTGGGAAAGAGGAAGTAGAAGATGTACCTATAGAAGTTACAAAATTATTGAATGAGTTTCAAGATATTGTATCTGATAATGTGCCTGATGAATTACCACTAGTAAGAATGATCAATCATCAGATGGACCTGATTCTAGGAGCCAGTTTTCCATATAAGGCAGCACATTGAATGACACCAGAAAAAAGTGACGATTTGAAGACAAATTTGAAGTTTTGTTCATCACATCATCTATAGATTATATATGGAAGTAGTCCCAGAAATGCATCTGAGTTGAGAATGATAGATAAAGGAGAAATAAGTAGTGCTGAAGCTAAGAATTTTACAGAACACTTGAAGAACATCCATGAGGAGGTGAGGAAGCATATTACCAAGATGAATGCGTAGTATAAGGCTAAGGCAGATGAGAAAAGAAGGCATAAGGAATTTAATGTTGGAGATAAAATCATAGTTCATTTGTGGAAGGAGTAATTTTTAGTTGGTACATATAACAAGTTGAAAATGAAGAAGTTTGGGCCATGTAAAATACTGAAGAAGCATGATTCAAGAAATGCCTATGAGGTATAATTGCCTACTAAGCTAAATATTTTACCAGTATTTAACATTTCAGATTTGATAGAGTATCATGAAGGAAGTGTTGAAGATGAGATCACGACAACATAGTGGAGTATTCCAGCAACTCTTTCAGCTACTAAGGAGATTGAGGACATACTAGATAGTCATGTTGGTAGAAGCACAAGGAACGGGACATATGAAGAATATCAGGTCAAATGGAAAGGATGACCTATTGAAGATTCATCATGCCTATCAAAGGAGGAGGTTAACCATCTTGGTTTCCCTCTTCACACCTGAGTCATGATACGGTCACTTCTCAAATTAACTCAAATGTCTGGTAAAGGAGCATCCTAGGTGTAAGAGCAATCTTGCATCACCCAAAAATGTTTCTGGTTTATTTTAAATAAGGGCTATCTTGTGCAAAGCTGTTATTTATGGAAACTTTCTATTTTTATTAAGTTGGTCATACAATCTCAAAATGTTATGATTTCACATGTGGACGATCATCTCAATCATATCAGCCTGTCAGTAAAGTTTGATTGCTCGATCAAGTCTAGTTTTATAGATATTGATAATTTTTGGTATTGGCAATAGGGTACAGAAACTTCAAACTCAATTTTGAAGGCTTTAGAGGGCTTGGATGAGGTTCAAACTTTAATCAATTAAAAGTGGCGTTGTAGAGAACTTCACGCCCTTTTCAAAATGGGGTTATAATAGTTAATCGAGTCAACAGGTGATGACTTATGGTCTCCAAAAGTTGGACCACCTGAAATGGCAAAAAATAATTTTCTTTCAAATTTTTTATTTAGGTTTCAGAAGTTATTTTGAGCCAACTTTGATATAATAAAATGAAAAATAAAATAATTCTAAGTTTGGTCGGCCCTAAGGGCAAAATTTCTAGAACCTTCTCAGGCGGTGGAAATTTCCTATATAAAGAAAGGTTTGTAGTGTTGTCTTAGGTAGTTCGGAGTAGTTCTAGGTAGATCTGGGTAATGATTCAAGGCTTTGTCCTATAGAATATTGTAAAGGGAATTCCCATGTGGCTTTACATATTGTAATTCCAAAAATTTATAATTCTACATTTGTGGAGATAACAAGAAGCCCATTTTCTATTCTTGCAAATTGCTATTGTTTCTCTATTTTTGTTATGTATTTGTGGTATTAAGTGGAGAACCCTTCATCAAGTGGTATCAAAGTGGGATTTTTTGAGTGTGTAAGAAGATCATTGATTGTGAAGCAGTTTGCACTAGGACCGTAGGTTAGGGTTTTTGTGTAAATAGATCATCGACTATGAGACAATTTGCACCAGAACTGTGGGTTAAGGTTTTTGTGTAAACAGATCACCAACTATGAGGTAGATTGCACTAGGACCATGGTTAGGGTTTCAATGCACATCACAAAAATGCCTCCATGAAGGGAATGTGGCAGAAGAGCTAGTGTTGTAACACCTAAGGTTAGAGTGCTCTAGAGACAAGTGCAAGCATTGGAAGAAGAGATTCACAGAGGAAAGAATCTTAATGTCAAAGACAAAAGAAAGGATGAAGCCGAAGAAGAAGATCAAGAAGGAGAAGTCAAAATTGTGAGCCAAGAGGAAGAAAGACTTTCTCGGGCCATTTCCAAGATCGTGAAAAGACCTAAGATTGAGGTTCCTGCAATTTTCAAGAAATATTATTGATCGACTAGATCAATGAATGTGAAGAATATTTTGAGTATGAAGATATCAAGGATCCTGATGGGGTCAAGTTTGTGAAGGCTAGACTAAAGGGTCAGGCGAAGATCTCATGGCAAGAGATTCAATTGGAGTGAAATTGAAGAGGAAAGGATAAAATCACAAGATGGGATCGAATTGTAGATAAATTAAAGTGATAGTTCATCCCTATTGATTATGAGCTTGACCTACTAAGAAAAATGCAAAGTTTGAAGTAAGCAAGAAGATCTGTTAAGGAGTATACAGAGGAGCTCTATCGAATCCTCATCAGAACAAGACATGCGGAAGATGATAAGGAGAAAGTTTCCCATTACCTTAATGGGTTGAGGTTGAGCATTCAGGAGGAGCTAACTCTAGTTCAAATGAGCAGTATTGAAGAGGCATACCAATTTTCCTTAAAAGTAGAGGAAAAGCTTAACAAGAAGTTTGAGAGAAAACAAAGAGGAAGAGGTCGTGAAGGAAGATCTAGTGGACAGTCATATGGAGATCAAAATGAAGATCAGAAAAAGTAGGATGAGGCTAGTAATAGTCAGAATCAGAGATGAGATGATTTCAATCATTTCCATGATCAGAATAATAGAGATCAGAGAGGAAGGGGAAGGGGAAAAGGATCTAGAAGAGGAGGCTTCCATGGAACATGTTTTCACTATGGAGAATAAGGTCATAGGGAATTTGAATGTCCTCAATGCCAAGGAAGGATAGATAGAAGGAATGAAGGCTAGGCCAGAGTTGCGCGTGTTGATGAAGATGCTAGATCATCACATTTTGAAGATGTTGAAAAAGGAGAAACCCTGATTAACAGAAGAGTCCCGCTGAGTGGTGAGAATGAACTTGAACAAAGGAGGAGGTTGTTTCACACTAGGTGCAAGTGTGAGGGTAAGTGTTGTGATGTGATTATTAATAGTGGTAGTACTGATAATTTGGTCTCAAAAAAGATGGTGAAAAAGTTGAATCTCAAGAGGTAGAAACATCAACATCCAAATCAAGTTGCCTGGGTGTAGGATGACCACAAGGTCATGGTTAGTGAATAGTGCCTAGTGAAGTTCAAGATTGGCAGATACCAAGATGAGGTACTATGTGATATCATATCTATGGATGCATCTCATATGTTGTTGGGTAGACCTTGGCAGTTTGACAGGTGTGTTGTACATGATGGTCTTGTGAATACCTATTCCCTGATAAAGGATGGAGTGGGACATAAGCTAAAACCATTGAAGGACATAGAAGAAAAGGTATGTGGTAATACAAGAATAACTTTTCTTGATAGGGGAACTTTCTTAGATAGGATGTGGTATGAGCATATGTTTTTTACCTTAATTCCAAAGGCTAGGAAAGAGGAAGTAGAAGATGTTCCTGTAGAAGTTTCAAAATTATTGAATGAGTTTTAGAATATTGTATTCGATAATGTGCATGATGGATTACAACCAGTAAGAAAGATCATTCATCAGATGGACCTGATTCTAGGAGCCGGTTTGCCAAATAAGGCAGCACACAGAATGAAACCAGCAGAAAGTGAAGAGTTGAAGACAAATTTGAAGTTTAGTTCATCACATCATCCATAGATTGTATATAAAAGTAGTCCCAGATATACATCTAAGTTGAGAAAGATAGATAAAGGATAAATAAGTAGTGCTGAAGCTAAGGATTTTGTAGAACACTTGAACAACATCCATGAGGAGGTGAGAAAGCATATTACCAAGATGAATGCGCAATATAAGGTTAAGGCAGATGAGAAAAGAAGGCATAAGGAATTTCAGGTTGGAGATGAAGTCATGGTTCATTTACGGAAGGAGTGATTTTTAGTTGGTACATATAACAAGTTGAAAATGAAGAAGTTTGGGCCATATAAAACACTGAAGAAGCATGATTCAGGAAATGTCTACGAGGTAGAATATCCTACTGAGCTCAATATTTCACCAGTATTTAACATTTTAGATTTGACAGAGTATCATGAATGAGGTGTTGAAGATGAGATCAAGACAACACAATGTAGTATTCCAACAACTATTTCAGTTACTAAGGAGATTAAGGACATACTACATAGTCATGTTGGCAGAAGCATAAGGAATAGGACATATGAAGAATATTTGGTCAAATGAAAAGGATGACTTGTTGAAGATTCATCATGGTTGTCAAAGGAGGAGGTTAACCATCTTGGTTTCCCTCTTCACACTTGAGTCGTGATAGGGTCACTTCTCAAATTACCTCAAGTATCTAATGCAGCAGCATCATGGGTGTCAGAGCAATCTTGCATCAGCCAAAAATATCTTTGGTTTCTTTTCAATACAGGCTATCTTGTGCAAAGCTGCTATTTATGGAAACTTGCTATTTTTTGTAAGTTGGTCATATGATCTCTAAATGTTCTGATTTCACATGTGGAGGTTCATCTCAGTCATATTAGCCTGCTAGTAAAGTTTGTTAGAAATAGGAAATGCTGAGAGGGGGGGTGAATCAGTATTTCACAAACTTTTACTTTTGCCCACTTATGGATATAACTGATTACTTTAGTGCATACAAAGCATAAGAAACTAAATAGAATACATAATAGTAAAGGTAAAGAACTCATAACACATGATATGTTCTCAAGGAAACCCTGGCCAAGGGAAAATCCCAGTGGGGATGGTACCCACAAAGATCCACTAATCAAAAGATATCCAGTTAAGGATGTTGACCCTGTTAGGAGCCTAGTACAATCATATAGTGTATCAGTCCTGGTTAAGGGACTATAGGCCTTGTTAGAAGCCTCAACCCTATTAGGATTTGTAGATACAAAACTTGATTACCAGATGAGCTCACTGCCCAAACAAGTAATATAAATGTTTACTGATTACAATATGGTACTTCTTACAACTTTGTATCAACAACTTTCACTGCTATCACAAGTTACATATATTACATGTTACATTTCAAGTATGTTCGATACATCTTCATTTATACAAGATAAAAACATAATATCTTCCTCTTGTCAACTTGCATATCTTTATCCAAGAGTAAACATCTAGGATGTCATCTCTTTATAATATTAAGTCATTATTTTGACAAGCAAAATAATCCCTTAATTCATTTACCAGTTCTGTCTTCAAAACTGCACTGTCAGTTGTACTCTATCATCGGTAAAATAGTCATAACTTTGTCTGTACTATCCATACTCTTTTGCACACCAAGATGGGGTATCCTTAGACACCATAGAGTCTAAGTTCAACTGTGTAAACTCTGATCATGCTCTAGTGAATGTCGCCAAAACAAACTGTATCGGGTGCTTTGTCAAAAACATTGTTTCATACTTAGACAATTTTAGTCTGCGATCTTCCATACTTACTTTCTAGCTTATGCGCTCTTCATAGGGAACATATGTTTCCATAATGACAACATTCATGTACATACCTCAGCCAAATTGCCAACAATCTCCCCCTTTGTCATTGGTGGCAACATATGAGAAAATTGGCTAAGTGTACAAGTCAAAATCTCAAAATTTGTATCAAAATTGTGGCCATAGTATAAAATAAGTATACTATCCTTATATCTCCTCAAAATATACACATAATCTATAACACTTCATAATACTCCATAGAACTCCCCCTATGAGTTTCCTTCCTTATCATATATAGACAATTTTCTAAGTATCTCTCCCCCTTTGACAACAATGACAAAATAAAGGGTGGAAAGGGATATACAAAATTTGTGTCAAAACTTTTACCTTACTGTCCTATTGCAAACCTGGTAGGCTTGCAACACAATCTACAAAATCTATCTTCCAAGTCTCAAAATCTTTCTCCCATGCCTTCTTTATTGATTCTGATACATTGAGTAGAGTACTCAATCCGTATGCTACAATTTGACAGGCTTGAAGGGATTCAAAATTGAATTTCTGAAATGTTGTCTTAGCAGTAAGACATTCATCTAGCTACTCTTCTATTATAGTCAACTTAGTTGAGACATGCTCTCTCAAGATGTTTATTCTGATAATTTTCTTGTTCTTCTAATCATTCAAAGTCCTTATTTCATCACATAATTTTTTTATCTTATTCTCAATTGTACTGATCTTTATGTTTAGGCTGGCCAAAGAGTTTGTCTCTACTACAATTTTATCTTGCTTCTCTTTTATCTTCTTTTCTTCTTCAATTAAAATATTTTCAGATTTTGTACACTGAATGTACAAACACTTTCCAGTCTCAAGATGTTTCCTTAAGTCCTTAATATGTCTATCAAGGCTGTCAATGTCATTTTTGATATTCTGACTTATATTCTGCAACATCTCAACTTCATAAGCTACCTGAGCCTTAACCTTAGCAATATTAGTTAAATTAGTGAACTCAACATCAAAAGATTTAATTACCATCTTTGCTCTTTCAAGTGGATCTGAATCAAAGACTTTTGTAGATATGACACTTTGTAACTTCTCAGTCAATTCTTTCAGACTACCTTCCAAATTCTTAACTTTCTTATTCTTTCCAATAATTTTGTTTAAAGAGGTGATCAACTCTAATTGATCATCGTCATCAACTTCCTTGCTCAAATCTTCAATCAATGTTCCTATTCCTTTCTCCTTTCCAGTCTTAGGAGTAAGACTGATGTCTTCTTGTGGTTCAATAGGTGTATGGGCCTCTGTTTCCATTTGCACTTCAGTTTGTGTAGACTCTATTTCAATATTCTTTTCTTGCTCTCCCAAATCCAAATTGTCAACAATGTTATCCAAGCTGTTGAGTACCACATCAACTGAATCTAAAGTAACTTTAGTTCCTTCAATGTCCATAGCTTATGTGCCAATGTGTATGGAAGAAGAGGGAATATCTTCAACTTCAACTACCTTTGCTACTACCTCTGCTTGTTCTGAACTCTGTTTCTCTACTGGTTCTGCAACTAATTGATCTTTACTATCTTTTCTTGTTACCAATTTTGCTAGCACTTGCACAACTGCCTGTTCAGTTTCAGTCTTTACTTTCTTATACTGGCCTCCCATTATTTGTATAATTCTTCTTTTGGTTCTTAGTAGGGTCTCAAGTGGCTTGAGGATCTATTTAAGGTGGTCATCATCTCTTATCTCACAAAACTGTCTAATCACATTCTCTCTCATTTTGGTATCTTCTTCTTTTGCTCTCATTTATCTTCTCACAAGTCTGTTGTACAGATCTTTTGGTATCTTTCCATGAATAGTATCAAATTTCTTGTTTGTCAAAATCATATGTGTAACCATTTCATTCTCAAGATTTAATCTGTCAGAGGATCCATATAAATCATAGTATTTATTCATTTTGGTAAAGTCTCCATGCTGCATTATATCTTCATTAACTCTTTCTATCCTTGGTTTCCATGATTTCTTCTTTGTTGTCACTTCATCTTTTATCTCTGTAACTCTTCTAGGTACTGGTGGAACAATAGTTTTCTATCTTTTACCCAGTCCTAAAGCACTTGCCTTCATTCTTTTGCTCGGTGCTGACGAAAAGGATTTCTCTGTCTGACTGATTTCTTGCTCCTTCTCAAGTTCTTCAACCTTTACTTTTACTTGAATAGGTTCTGCACTAGATGCCAAAGGTGGGACTGATAGTATCTCACTTTGCCTTATTTCTTTTGTTGTCTTCTTTGCAATATCAAATTCCTACTCACTCATACCTGATTCTTTTAGAATTTTCTTAATTGTAGACTCCACTCTCTTCTTTGATTATTTTTCTTCCTTAAGTGTCTTTGTTGAACCAAAGTTTTCATCATATGTTCCAAATCTATTTCCATGAGCATCAATTTTACTTTTCAACAATCTACTAACATAACCTTCTATTTCAACTTCAGAGATTTCATAGCCAAGAGGGTCTATGAATTCATGTCTAGGTTCTACTACCTCAATGTATGTGAAATTAGTATCAACCATAAAACATATATCATCTTTGTATTTCTTAACTAGGGATGGAGGAATTCTTGATCTATTTACCACAATGTTCTGAAAAGTTTTCAACACTAACTTTACATTGTCACTAGTAGAATTTGGAAAATAAATGACTAAGTGACTAAAATTTTTAGTCATGTGACTAAAAGTGTTAGTCACATGACCAAAACTGATCATAGTTGACAAATAAATGACCAATTTGGTCATCGGGTAAAATCACAACTAAAATGACTAAATAAATGACCAATTTGGTCATTGGGTAAAATGACTAAATAAATGACCAAATAAATGACCAATTTGGTCATCAGGTAAAATGACCAAATAAATGACTAAATAAATAGTTTGAGGGGTTTTTCCTTTTTGGTTCCACAATTTCATTCATTTTATTGTGAGAGCATGTTTTTGTCAAACAAATTTTAGTCATGGCTTATTATTTCAAATTGGTTTCTCATCTCATGTCTAAAAACAAATTTGACTTGCATCTAATATTAGATCTTCAAATCAAATTAGATTTTGGTTGCACACGTGAAATATTTAACCCTTAAACCTATTGCCTATTTTTTGCTTTAAAGTGTGTATATAGTACTCTTATATTCACCAAAGACATAAGAGATCGTATAATTGTCCAGATCGATCATAGAAAAATACAATTCATACAAGACATTTCAAAGATACCTTTGCAACCTTGGAAGTGATCAAGTTATAATCAATGATAGTGACTCATTCCCAAGTGCATAATCTTAACTTATAATAGAGAGACTCATAGTCTTACAAAGATACATCATTAAAATCTCTCCTTTATCTAATTATAAACAAAAGTTACAAAATAGACTCAAATTTTGAGCTTAAATCTTTAGAAAACTTGCCCTAATTGAAATACATTATAAAGAACACTAGACTTAGAATAGTTGCCTCTCTAGCCTAACTCTTGGCCAAAACTATTTTAATTATATTTATAAATTAAAAAAATTAAGACAAAATAAATGTAGTGCCAATATCTATATAATATGTGCCACCTAAAATATATTATTTATTATAATTACTAATTAGTTTAAAATTAAATTTAATTAATTAAAAAAAATTGATTAAAAGTTAAAATGGAATGAGCCTTTTTACTTTAATTAATTAATAATAATCATAACAATTAGGGACAGATGAAAAAACACGATGGGGCATTTTGGAGGGTTTGGTAATGGCAAAAGTAATATTTTCACTTCCCACGTGCAAGGATAGAATGGTTTTGGGTTTTGGATTTTCACTTGTTATCATTGTCAGACCACAAGATCATTCGCGTTTGACAAACTCTTGTAGTGTTTTGGAAGTGTTTAGGCAAGTGTGCTTAGAATCCATTTCACATTTCTCTTGCCCTTTCTTTGGGTGCCATTTTTCACATGCTTTGTAATGTTATTGCCTTGCATTGGTGTTTGCAGGTAACAAGGGGTCTCTCAAACCATTCTTTGCAAGGCCTGTGATAGGAGTCTTGGAATCCCTCGGACTTTGTTGGATATCAATCAGGAATGGCTTCTTTTGTTTTATTTATTCTAAAACATTTTTTAGCATCATCGTTGGTTTGAATGAAGGAATAGATTTTCCATTTTCAAATATTGCTCATTCAAAAATTTTAGGTTAGAGAGGCAGCAACATAAACCACTTCTAATATTATCTATATAAATATGCTTCTCAGATTGGTTCTTCTACCAATTCTTCAGCCTTTGCTGCATATTTATCTTTAGAACATCATTCTTGGCAGCTTCATTGATATCCATATTTGTAACATTAACATCATCAAAGAGTTCATTATGGACACATTCTATTTTGAACTAAGTTTAACTCTTTTCTTCTAATTGTGTGGTTATACTAAAATCTTTTGCGTAGTCTTTTTGACATTGTAATTCTTAAGCATTTAAATTCTAAATTGATTTTAACTCTATGAAATGAAGTAATGATCATTTGACATTTTTAGGGGTTCCCTATAATTATCTCTTTGAAAGACTAATTATTTATGGTTACTCTATTTAAGACAAGAGTTTAGGCTAAAGCTATGTCAAGATTTGCATGATTTACCAAATGCATGTGTTTCAACT
This sequence comes from Chamaecyparis obtusa, assembly GCA_027943335.1. Taxonomy (NCBI): domain Eukaryota; kingdom Viridiplantae; phylum Streptophyta; class Pinopsida; order Cupressales; family Cupressaceae; genus Chamaecyparis; species Chamaecyparis obtusa. Next base: position 541,913 of record BSBK01000431.1, on the reverse strand, counting down.
TTGAATAGTCAGTTGAAATTTAATGCTACATAATGTTAATAGTACGTTCTTGAGTTATTTGCAAGGAATGCATATGTTTTATAAAATTCCAAATGGGAATCTATTTAATATCTAACATATGGGTTGTCCCAAGCTGCTCAAATTAGTCAAATAATTGGACACACAACTTTAGTGATAGTTTTGATTCTAACTTTTAGAAGAAAAAACTATGATTTTTCCTTTTGTTGAGTCCTTTCCTGAGTTTTTTTTGAGTCTGAGTCAGAGGTGAGTTTGAGTTTTCCAACTATGCTATAGAGTGTAGAATCTGCATGCTATCTGCTGAATTTCAACAATTTAATTTCTTATAACTATTAATATATAGAAAATTAGATAAATAGCAAAGTGCTCACCAATTAAGAGGTCATACAATTTTGGCAAGTTGGAAATTTTGATGACTGCTACAAATGGTGATGCTAAAAGAGATACAACAAAGGCACCTGCAAAACATTCATAAAACAAACTTGCCTCATAAATTGAACACTACAGCATGCAATTCACATTAACTATATTTTATTTTCTACAATGTGCTGAAAGCATATATCAATATTGACTAAAAAATGCTAAAAGGAAACAAAATGTAGGGGATCAAGAGACAACAACGAGCATTTGTGAGCTGGTCAAGGCTTGGAGAAGCAACTTGGCACCACCAAAGAAGAGATTGTGGAGTCACTGTCAGATTTTTAGTTATGTAGAAAACAAACAACCGGTTCAAGTCCCAAATTAATAATACCTCAAAACAATAAACATCATAGCATATGCATCTTTAAAAATGATCTAGTGATGATCTTCCTCTAATATATACCTATTAGGTTTGAATTATTGATATTGGTGGTTTATATACAAATTATATAAATGAAAAGTGTAGTTGTATTCTATTCTATCAACATATACAACTATTTTCATGAGTGGGTGATGACATTATTATCATTCATTCAATGTTTATCAACACATCCACCATAATGAAAAATGAATCAAAAAACTATAATGATACAAATGGAAAATGAAATGGCTCTGCTCAATAGAATATACTTATGTGAAATTATTGATAAATGCATTGCAAAAATTTAAATTGAAGTTATAAACCCATAAATTATTTATCTATAAACTTAACCAGAAACTAATGACAAGAATCACCAATATTATAATGGAAACTTAACGCACATGCTTAAGCAAATAGTCAATGTTAAAAGATAAAACAAGAGTACAAATAAGAGAATAGCCAGATTCCCTTCCTTCTATATGTAGAATGCCTGAAACATGATAAAGACTCGTTAATTTTTAAAAAAATCCCCAAAGCAATAGTGTATAGTGTACACTATAAAGAATTGTGTCAATCTTCCACATAGAAGCATTCCAAAGAAGACCTTGAAAATTATCAAATTCAGTTGATTAAAGTAATCACTTATAGTTCTTAAATCATGTGCCTAAACAAGAGATTAAGAGATGCTTTTAAATTGATTAAAAATTATGATAGAATTGGGCACATTAGAGACAAATGTAGAAAAATAAAAATAGGTGCACCAGGGCTCAAAGATTATTCAAACATCTAGGGACACACTATTTGAATAACAAGTCCATAAGGAATAAAATTATAAAACAATGAATCAGTTTAAAAAGGAAACTGAATCAATTATACTTTCATCTCTTTGTGTCTGAAGAATTCATAATCCTTGTTACAACATGTTTTCTCAATGTTAAGAGTATAGTTATTGTTAATATCAATCACTCAAACTAACAATAGTGACCTGGGAGTTCTCTAACATGCTCTTCACACTCCCATGAGTCTTCCTACTAGGTCCTTGTAGATTAAACTAGTTAAACTAACCAAGGCCAAAATACAACTCTCTGAGGAACATGGGATATTACAAGCCAATTGTTCTCTATCATTATCCCAAACCATGATGGAAGATATCTCTCCTGATGCATACTTCCAGTCAAAGGAAACTTAGAACACGTATATGGTAAGGAATAAAATATCAAACGGTAAGAAAGAATAAGAAATCCATTGAAAAAAAAGGTTTTGACAAAAAAAAATTATGTCAACTTAATTTAGCATTACCAAATAACCTATCAATTGTTTCCAATCAACTGCAACATTCACACTGTGAGCACTAGGTCTATGGCCTTGCATTGCTTTCCAAGCTATTGCAAGTTTCTATTTATCTTGATGGGGGTAATCTTTCTAAATATAGAACACTCCCATCATCTGTAACTTACAGTTGACATTAGTAGCCTCTCCACCATCCCTAGTTCAACACCTCTAAACTAAATAGAATCACAATAATCTAGAAAACATACCAACAATGGATCTTACTTGAAGCAACAAGAAGCATGTTGTCATCTAGTTCATTCATAACGGAAAACTTTGATATTCCTCTATTGGCACCATCCTGGTTATCAAAATTATTCATATGTGAAGATTCTTCGTAGTTCCATATGTTCTAAAATACAAAATAATTTATTTCTTGATACCAAGTGCCAACTAAGATACTTATATGAGATACTTATATGAGTTCCACATGCCAAATTAGAACCAAGGAAGTCTATGATGAAGATAATAGTACAACTCTATAGTCAAATCATATTAGTTTATAGCTGTTGAAACAACTTGCAATAATCAAGAAAATAGAATTTTGGTGCTAGGAAAATTTGTACTTGTTTATACTCAAAATGGTAACATGAATTATCCTCTCTAGCCTCACACCAAACCCAAATACTAGTACTATCCATCATCTTTTTGGCCATATTAGGAATTCCATTAGCAAAAAAGAATTGTATCTAGTAATGAAAATAGTCTATAAAAGGTCAAAACATGTCAATATTTGTCATCTCAAACACACCAACATTTTGTAGTTGACAAAGGGTGGCCACAAAAATTTCTTACATTCCATAAATACAAAAGATCAAATGCTGAGACAAATATCAAGCAGAATGATGAAGCTTGTATCAACAAGTTGTGCCTGAATGAAATGCATGCCTCTTCATTGATATTTTTCTCAAGGAAACAATGAAAAATACCAAAAATTACTAAATATCAACTGGAAAAAGACATAAATTCAGTAGCTCATAATACAAACTCACCGTGAACATTCATTTTAAAATAAAAAAGCGAAACCAATGTGGTGCAAGAGAACCATTGCATGCAGGGTCATTGGCAGGCCCTTGGAAGGATGACAAATGGACCAATGAGACATATTGGTCTAATGGTGTTATGTAAAGGTTAATAGGCTTAAATGGGTGTAATAAAGCCTTAAAAGGCATTAGATTGTAATAGGGCATTTAAATGATTCAATGGGCCTAAGAGATCCTAGGGGATGTAATAGGGATCCATATGTGAAAAGAATAATAATGGTTGGGTAATAGGTCTATTAGGTTTTGAATAAGATAATTTAATCATTTTAATGATGTTCAATGCCTTGAAGTGCTTTTAGAGCCATTGAGAAGGTTTAAGTAGATTTCAGAGAGAAACTACAAAGTTTAAATTTGAAATCCCATGGTTAGTTGGAGAATTATATAGTAAACGCCCAAAAGGTAGTTGTGATTGGCTATGGTCAGTTGGAATGAACAAGAGTAGTTTAAAAATGATTGTATTTTCAAAAAAAAAAGGGTAGAGTTAGTCGTGGTATTAGGAAGGAGAAGCAATAAAATATAATTTTCTGCAAATCTTGGTTTTTGATAAAGTTTTATGGTCTGAGAATAGTCATTTGTTTTGTATTTTTTTAATGTGGTATTGATCCATCCTTGTATGCAAATGAAATCTTGTTGAATCACCTTTGATTTGGTTTTTGAATGAGTCAATTTCATTGAGTATATAGAAAGTTATTGCCATTTTTCTAAAATTGTTATAAAACCTCGCCCAAGGTATTGAAGTTGGCATTTTGATGTAGCTAATTTGATTTTTTTTGGTGCATGGACCTTCATCTTGGGGAGATGCAAGGATTTACAATTTATTTTGTTCCCCTATTTATTTTAGGGAGTTTTTCATAGTGTTGCATGTGCAAAAATGGAAGAAAGTGACTTTTATCAGTCAATTTGCAGGTTGTGACTGTCATAGGAAAAATAGTCTTAGTGTGGAGGCAATATCTCTCAATCCCACTGTTGGATTTTTCTATATTTTTTATATGTTATTAAAAACCTAGTTTTACAGACTCTCACCAAAGTGATTGAAGAAATGATGTCCAGTTCAAAATTTATTTACCTCTGAGTACAGGTTTATCAAACTGACAACAAGGTGGTAGTTTTGAAATGAATTTTCTATTTCATTGCATAGAGATAGTTTGGAGAATATTGTAGGGGTTGATGTAGTGGATTGTGAGTTTCCAGTGTTGAGAGAGATATGTTATGAATCCAATTTTGTGTGAGGCATAGGTGGTGCTCAAGGTTGGTGATTTTTTGTGAAGGAGCAGAAAGGATCTATTGATTGGTATTAGGAGGAAATAAATGAGGACAGTCATAGTGCAGTAATGAATGTTCATGAAAAGAGTTACAGAGGTTTATATGATTTGAAATCAGAGTATTGGTATGATTAAGGTGTGAAGCCTAGTGGATGGAGAGGCTTGATTGGTAGGGTGTTTTTCAACCTTAATTCCATGTGAGAAGTTGTATCAATTTAACTAATGGAAGAATTTGTTCTTATTGATTGGGACTTGAAGGTGATCCACTAGCCTTTGCATCACAATGCCAGATAGAAATGAATCTCTAAAAGGAGAGACTCAACTCATCAAAGAAGCATTTAGTAGTAGAATAATATCAAAGGAAAAAGGACCAAGATCAGCTAGACCATTTAATTTAGGCATCCAATCTCTTACCAATGTGAGTCTAAGTTCAAATTTGTTTGTAACTTTGTTGTTAGTATGGGTCTTTCCATTATTCTAAGAAATGATGCCCAACTTTTTTATATGAACATGTTTGTAAATTTTTTATTCTAAGAAATGATGCCCAACTTTTTTATATGATGCCCTCTAAAATATGTTTTGCAAATGTGACATAACCACTCTTGAGTAACTCTTAAGATTTTCTTTTAAACTTTGTGTAGGGCTGTCACAAATTGGAGAAGAAGTTTTTTGGGATTAAAGGGGCCTTTCGCACAAGGTTTTAATTCTTTCGAAGGGCACTCAAATAGATTTTGTGGCTGAATCCTTTCACTTATAGCATTTCCACACCTTGATTAAAACCCCAAATGAGCTTGAAACTCTCACATTTTGATTTCAATTCTTTCTTCCATCTTACCATGATCACTACCCTCACTGTGGCTTCTCATGTTGTTTTGTTTTGTGAAACAATATGTAAGTGGAAATTGGGGGAAAAAATCATACAATTCTTCCTTTAGAATTTCTTATTTTTTGAAAAAAGAGAGATTCACTTACCTCTCTCACCTCCCTTGCAACCTCATTCCTCTCTTCTCACCAATGCTGGTCTTTCCAGCTACACCAAAAACCCCTGCTCGAAATATGTTTTTTTGATTCCAACTTGTTTGAAACTATTTTGGCATGTAGTGATGTAGAGGAAAGGGTGGTGGGTGAATAAAAAAGGAAAGTTTATGAATTTTGGTTAACAAAGCCACTATTTTCCCAAAGCCTCAAATGCTTCCCAAGTGCTCAAACTTGACCAAACCTTTTCTAAGGTTCCAAAATGATATAGATGGTGTCTAAGGCTTATATCTAAATGGATTTGATAGGTTTTGGGCTTCCTGGCAATACCCACAATACCCACCTCTCCGATCTTTCCCAAATTGTCCAGAGGCCTAATTGCCCTGTCTAGTAGCCCTACAGCAAAGGAAAATGCCACTTATCTCTAAAAATTTCCAAAGGAATAATCAAATAAATAACTATTTTGAGTACCCTTTTCATATTACATTATCATATAAAAATGTTAGGTATGGTTGTTGTGGAGCATGTACTGCTGCTCACCCCTATGGCTCCAAAAATGCATGAAAAGTGAGTAATTTAACAAATAAAATATATGCAATGATTAACCCCAAGACTTGAAACTCTATATAGTGTCTTATTATGTCATAAAACCTCTAAATATCAAAGTAATTAGGCCCATACCTTGTAGAACCCCAACAGCCCAAAATTTTCTCTCTTCAAACCCTTAAACCAAGGGTTTTTCAAATCCCAACCTTCCAAACACTTCTAGGATCAATTTTTTATTGATTCACCTTGTATTAAACATCATAAGACTCCTAAAATCATAAAACATAATTTCTATTTAGCCCGATCTCTTGCTACTATATTGTACCCACACATTTCAATGCTTTTCACTACCCAAGCATGGTGATCACCTTGTTCTTTCTCTTGTCTGCACATCAAAACATTATATTTGTATTTTAAATGTTATATATGCTCATTCTATGAAAATTGGGCCTTTAATTTCATGGGATGATACTCATCTTTCTTGGATTCCAATCAAAACAGTGACTTAGGAACCCCAAACTGTGACAGTGCTGGAAATAGTGATTTTAATCTGATTCAAATCAATGCAAGAAACATTTGAAATGTCTTCCATATATTAATAAAATACTCCTAAAACATTATCAATCAATCCCAACCAGATTTATCAACTTCAAAACAAGTAAGACATTAAACAAACTTGCAAAAATTCTGAGATTTTCTTATTTTTCTGTTGCAGTCCGTACACAGAGCACCTCATGCCCATACAATAGCTTCCACAATAATTAAAAGACCATTCCTCAACTTCCCCGACCTCTTCTAATTGGTTAGAGGAATTAGTTTGAGGCATTTAACTATAAAACTCAATTTCCCCCCAAAACACTAACTAGTCGTTACTTGTTTAAATTTAAATATTTAAACTTTGAAAAGTAACTTAAACTTATTAAACTTAAAAATTAAAAAATCCTAAGGCTTTTAAACACCTAGGAGACTCATTCCAAACACTTCTTAACCCTTAAACAACCCTTTGACTCCTTTGGACACTAATGGTCCACTTACAAGTAATTTTTGGGCCTTTAGGCCATTAACAAATCCCTTACATGGAAATGTCATTTGATTACATTAAAACATTATAGGTTCCAATAAGTGGTAATTGATTTTATTTATACATTTTAAAGTCTTATTGACTTCCTTTGTTCTCTGATCCTCTTTAGGTGTCTTCAAGGTCTTCATGGTCTTCATGTTTGCACTGAATGTTTTTGGTGCCCCTGCACCATGTAGGGCTTTCCATCCTTCAACTTTGTTCACCCTAATTACACATCCCTTCTTTATTGGGGCTTTACCAAATTGCAACTTCCAAACATGCTTTATTTGTGTTGGGACAGTAACCATACATGTAGAGACATATTCTCCTATTAGAGATTCCATGCCACTCATATGGCCCATGGGATAAGAAGCTAGAATCACAAGACATATGATCCCTGCACTCAATGACTATGTTTCCAATGATACCACTACTTTCTTGAATGAATTCTCTGTAATATCAACCTCTACATTATCTGGTACTGCTGGTGTAAACATGTTTTCTCATATATTATTTCTATTTACATTGCTATCACTTGGCTAAGTGGATGTATAATTTTTTGATTGGGATTATTAAGTGTTGATTGTGTTTGTAGTGCAGATTGGATATGCCCTTGTCATTTGATATTCAAATCTAATATAAAGTATCCATAAGCTTTATGCTTCACCTTCGATCTTTATATACTATTCTCCCTTAACCTGGAGTATATATATTATATACTTGATTGTTTTGCTTTTCTTAATCAGTGGTCCCTTTCTCAAATTATCGTATCTATTGCATATAGTTTCTAGATGGATTCATGCCTATCAATCTGATATGTATGTGTCATTTGTGATGAATCCCTCCATGTCCCTTTATATCCAATTTTCTCTTTTTGGTTTCTTTTGTTCCTTGGCATATGAACTGATCACTTTCCTTTGTTTTATGTTATCATTACTGATTATTTTCATAATTGCTGCATATTATCATAATCTTTAGTAATTGTTGTAATATTAAGTCACATCCTTGACATCATGTTAAGCATGTTTCTTACTTTTCTTTAATGAATGCTAATAGTCAGGCCATCATGTGTTGCAAACTTCTGTAAGTCACTCCATCACATACTTATTGCAACCATCAGGTGTATGAAGTAGGAAATAATCATATCCCCCCTCTCCTTTGAACAAATTTGAGTGCTTTCATATATCTTCCACCGTTTAGAGTTATGACTTTTCAATCAATGAAGAGTGGTGTCTCTATATAATCATGGCTTTTGGAAATTTTGTTTACACATAATAAGTCACCAAAATTTAATTCTTGACCACTATAATGTAAATGATCTAATAATTATATTGCACTTTTCTTAAAGCAACTCCCTAGTCTTAACTTGGTAGTCTTATATGACTAGCCGCTAATGGTCGCACTCAATAGGAGCTCTTCCAGGTAATTCATAAAATCATAGTTGATTATCATGAGTTAGTTTGCCTATTTTATGGTAATCTGAGTCTATTTATATGTTTTGTTGTAAATTAATAAATTTGTCCATACATTGTATAAATTACTAAATTCTGAGGGCATCCCAATTTTCTTTTTGAACAAATGTAGTACTGCTTAGCATGCCTCTGAAAATCATATTTCATTCAACAACATATTTGTAAATAAAATTGAAATATGTTTCTAACATTCGTGATTAAGTGAATTTGAGGATCAAGTACACTTTCAATACAACCAATCTGTTAGATGAATCCCAATGAAATAAATGTTTTACCTGGTAGCTAACTATAGAATGAAATGTGCAATGAAGATGCTTGACACTAAGGCCAATGGCTCCCTGAGAAGTGAAATACTGATGGTCTTACTTGGATTAGTTGGATCATGGTCCATTTCATACTGGCTAAGAGTTCCATAACATAAAACTTATGCATGTGAGTTCCTAAAACAGTTTGCACTACCATGTTTCTGGCTATAAGACAAAACAATTAGGTGACACTCTTGCTGTAATTAGAAATGCCATTCCCTAACACAAAATATATGCATGACAACTTGCAATACATTTTGGAGTGTCATGTTTCTATTTGCAAGATGGAACTTAGATTATCTAGCTATAATTGGAAATGCCATTCCATAACATAAAATCTATGCATGAGAACTAACAAAACACTTGGGAGTATCATGTTCCTAGGTGTAAAACAGAGCCATTAGGTGATTCTCCTACTATGATTGGAAATGCCATTCCATTGCACAATTTATTCTCTAGAGCATTTTTGAGACAGAACTGCCAGCCGATACTCTAGCTACGACCAAAAATATCATTCCATAGCACAATTTATGCATGACAAGTTCCAAAACAGTTTGGAGTATCATGTTTCTAGTTTCAAGACAACCATTGGGTGATACTCTAGTTATAATTGGAAATCTAATGTTTGTGGCTATAAACTATTTAAACTTATGATTTGAGCTATATATAATGTAGTTGTGAATTAACCTTTGTCTGGGATCCATGTGTGCTTCCTGCTTTTGTCATCAAGAGATGGAAGCACCCAATCGGGATACAGATATAGTCACTATATCAAGTAGCACGTCTGGAATATAATCCCGCACCTTGGAAATCATAGTACAAGGGTTTAGCTCCAAGAACTTATGGAAAAGGATAACTAAGATAGTTGTGTGCTTCTGTACATTGTTCACTTAAAACAATTATTCACATATTTCATGATTAGGGATCAAGTGCATATAATCACACACCCCAACCTTGACTTTGTATTTTTGTTGGAGATCATTTGATGTGGATGCTACTAAGCTTCATTTTCATACTTCTCAACATCTCCGGATTTCTAAAAGATTATCAGTTTTATGCAAATCTGCATCAGTTTATTTCAGTAATACTTTTGTACAATATTCTTTTTAAGCTTCTAGTCACAAATTTCATGATTACAACTCAAATGGATGTACTAATATATGCTAACCTGAATTTTGTATTCTTTTGCAATGTTTTAATTCTAAGTGGGTTTAACCTTGGAGAAAACTCTATGGGTAAGCGCACTTGAGTTGGAGTCGTACTGGGATGGATGACCTCATGTGAAGGCCTAACACTTCAGCTCTATGAGTATTAGCTAGATGAAATGAGTGCTAAGTGTTCCATTCATTCTCAGAAGAGATGGGTTCTTGTGAACCACTCCTCATGAATCATGGGTCAATGACTTTGACTCACAAACTAGATAGTTGAATCTTGATAGAAATATCACAATGATTTAATTCTGATTGCTATTTGAGTTTATTAATGGTTTCCAGCATCTCTAGGTACACTAAGGGATGTTCTTGTTATAAATATCTATGGTTACCAATTATCTCATTCTAAATATAAGAGCTATCAATATTTTTTGTCAATTTACATCCAAATTGGACTTTCATTGAACAATTTTTGTTAATGTCTCTGGGAATAAATTGTTTTCAATTTACATCCAATCAGTCTTTCATTGAACATTTTTTGTTAATGCCTCCAGGAATAATCTTTTTTTATTTCAAACTTAGCAGGTTTTGGAAGCCCTCAAAGACTCAACATGTATGAGACCGGCAATCTTTGCAATGTCAAACCCAACAAAAAATGGTCTGTTCCATTCCAAATTTGTCAAAAAGTTTGATGGTTTTCTCTTGTATATTTTAGTTACAGCATACAAGACTGAGCTTTACTTATGGAAAAGTTCTCTGATTCTGGAATGATAGCTGAATGCATGACCCAACAAGCTTTTGAGACTGTGGGGGATCATATAGTTTTCGCTAGTGGAAGCCCATTTCCTAATGTAGATCTTGGTTTGTAGCATTAATTGGAACTTTATGGGTGTTAATAAATTTAGAGCAACATTTTCTTACCTTTTCACTGTGATCTTGATGCCAATTCACCCGCTCATGTTATTGTGTTTCAGGAAATGGTAAAATAGGTCACTGCAACCAAGGCAACAATATGTACCTTTTCCCAGGGTTATCTTCTCTCACTTGATATCTACACTTTTTCCATTGTGGTGCATTAGAATTGGGTTGGGTACACTTCTCTTTGGGTCTCGCATCATTTCAGATGGAATGCTTCAAGCTGCAGTAGAATGGTAAATATATTTGTAGAATTGGACCACTTAACTTGCATCTAGTCCCCAACATTTAGTGTTACTATTTTATTATCCAAACATGATTATTTTAATTTATGCCATGTTGAATTTCACAAACCCATTGACTGACTTCCCATAGGAGAATTGTTATTCATAATGAACTTTCTCAATATATTTTCCATTTGTATTGACACTGCAACTTAGCCAGATAAATGGAAGAGAAAGAAGTATTAAATGGAACTATATATCCTTCAATATCCAGGTATTTTAGTTTCAATCCAAAGATATATATATATATATATATAACATAATTGTTTCTTATTATTTAGTCCATTGCATGTGCTAACTATTGTATACAGTATTCGAGATATTACAAGCAAGGTAGTAGTAGTTGTTTTGATAGAATTTGTTTTAGAGGATCTTGCAGAGGGCTACCGTGATACTGATGCCAAAGCACTTTGTCGTATGTCAAAGGTAGTACCTTCATTTTTGGAAATTTAGTGTGCTGATTTCTAGGAAAGCTAAACTTGACCACTACTGCACAATAGTGTACTATTTGGTTCCTCATCAACTTTTAGACAAGGGAAGGTTCAAAGTATGCAAAACTATTCTTGACATTTTTTTAATTCTTCCTGGTGACATTGTTTATTTTAAATATGAGCTCTCATCTAGTTTCCTCTCAATTCACCTTCACTCAGAGTTAGCAATCTACAAGATTGCTCCATGATCAATTTATATATTGATTGGAATTGCCATGGAACAAAAGCATAATGATCACTATACTCTTCCATACCCTCCACGAAAAATTGCCAAACCCAAGCTCTAGCACCAGCTCCCCCTCTCCTAGCAGACTCATATATTTTGTCGTACATAAATTTGAATAGTAAATCTCATTGACTTGGTTCAAAGCATTTGTGGTGTGAAGAAAGTCCAAACTCTATAAAAAGCACCAGTTTCTTAAGAGTGTGTTCTCCATCATCAATATGAGAAGTTGCCCATTTAGAGATATATTTGAGATGATCCTCTAGTTCCACATCAGGATTCCTACAATTACCGCCACATCATCAGAAAAGAACATAGAAACTCCATAATAGCATTTTAAATATTGAATAATAGGTAGATGAATAGGACCATGTGTGCTCATAGAATGCTCTTAATATTAGAAAATGAATGCTTACTACACATTCCTTTATAGTTAACAATGGTTATTTTGAAATAGATTCTCAAGAAATTACTTAAGAACTATCAGGGTAAGCATGTGCCAGAATTCAAGCATAATCAAAGCTAGATTTTTGCTAGATGTTGTGACTGCCTTAACAGACATGTATGCAAAAGTTGAAATATATAAAATGCACATGGATTGTTTGACAATATGAAACATGGTTTAATAAAATGCCACGATTGTGCTTAACAAAACACACTTGATAAAGCTGGGAGCATTTTTATGCAAATGCAATTGGCAGGTGTAAATCCAGATTTGGTAACATCTGTCAGCATCCTTCCAGAAAGTGCTGAAAGAGGAGCTTCAAAACAAGGTATGGAAATCCATCAGAAAATAATCAGAACTGGATTTTATTGGATGATGTTGTTATGAATGCCTTAATAAACATATATGCCAAATATGGACATGTGCAACTCAAATTTTTCCATATGTTGTAGTTGTGACTACCTTAACAGACATGTATGCAAAAGTTGAAGTATATCAAAGGCACATGGATTGTTTGACAATATGAAATGTGCTTTCATACAATGCCATGATTGTAGGATATTAACAAAACATACCTGATTAATCTGTGAGCATTTTTATGCAAATGCAATTGGTAGGTGTGAATCTAGTTTTGGTAATATTTGTCAGCATACTTCCAGTGCGTGCTGAAAGAAAAGCTTTAGAACAAGGTATGGAAATCTAGTAGAAAATAATCAAAACTGGATTTTGTTGGACACTGTTGTTCTAACTGCCTTAATAAACATGTACGTCACATATGGTCAAGAATGGTGCAGGTAAATGGTCATGGGGTATGGCATCCCAGTCCCCTGAGCTGTCCAAATGACAAATTGCATGGAAAAAAGAGGTACTTGGGAAATTTTTAAATGCTCATGGCCCCATTAATCTACACTCAGACTTTGTTTGTAAGAAAATGTGGGATAAGGGGCATGATGGATGGAGAAATTAGGGAGAAAATATAGAGGTGAAAGGGCGAAAACAAAGATATTTGTGGAGAAAAACAATAAGAATGAGAGCAACAAAGAAGCAGAAAGGAGTAAAAGGCCAGTAAACATGGAAGTAAACACTTCATTCCCTATCACTTATAATTGGAAAAGAACTTAACAATTTCAGTGACTACCAGAAAGAAAGAATAGATGCAGTTTTGAGTGGATGTGGGAGGAAAGGCATTGGGAGGGCAAGGGAAAGTACTAGTATACATGGTATGATTATTCTTTAAAGGGTACTAGCTCAATGGAAGAGCACCTACTTTACAAGTAGGAGGATGATGATTCGATTCCATCGTTCCCTGATATGACTAAATATATGACTAAATTAATGACTAAATATATGACTAAATTAATGGCTAAATATATGACCAAATAAATGACCAAATAATTGACCAAATAAATGACCAAATAAATGACTAAATAAACCACCAAATAAATGACCAAATAGACGACCGAATAAATGACCAAATAAATGACCAAATAAACTACCAAATGACCAAATATATGACTAAATCAATGACCAAATAAATGACTAAAATAGTTTAGTCATAAATTTGGTCATGAGATAAATGACTGGCAATAAACTACCACTGGTCACATGACCAAATTTGGTCATTTATCTACAATTTTTGGTAGTTTATTTGGTCATATATTTTTTTTTTTGTACTAGTGTGTCATTAACCTTCTCAATGAGATGTTTCATGTAAACTTTATTGATTCTTGCCATAGTATTCTCACCATCATTCCATTCAATAGTGTAAGGAAATCTTCTTAGCAAATGGAAGAACATGTAAGTAACCAATGAGGAAAATCTAAAGTGAGTGTATTTAGCTTTCTTTATCTTTTCCAAGTTCTCAAACAACTATATTCTCAAAATTTCACACATATCCACAGGCTTCTTCTCCACATATATCAAATAAGCAATGTGTACCATACTTGCTGGCATATCATCTTCTCTAGAGCTTCCACGGAACTTTGTTGTCAAAATCTTACACAAGTATTTTACATCATCTTGCTTAATCTTACTAATGACTATACCTCTGCCATTTTATACTGAACCAGTGTTTTCAATCACAATCTTTCTCATGTTTTTCTCATTCAGTGGAATTGCACCAACTTTTGATAATTCAATCACATCATGAATTAGGTTTGCAGTTATGTCTATAACTTTGTCTTCTAACCAAGATTTTCCATTATGAATCCTACTCAAAATGATCTTAGTACACTCCTCATCATCGAATTCATATTTCATAGAGTACTCAATGATTTCATTGTTTTCTAGATGTTCATAACCTTGTTTTACTGACATATCTGAGTTGTACAATTTCTTTTATTCACCATTAAAATCACTCTCCCTTAGGGTTTCATACTTGCATCAAAGATAACTTTTATCATTTTCTAAATGAAGAACTCCATCTGGTATGGATGATAAGGCTAAACTAGCATCTCTTTCTAAGGGTTCAACTAGATCTTTCTTATTTTTAGCTTTGTTCTTATCCTTAATATTGTGAATCAATGACACATCCATAATTATATCTGATTACTTAAGCTGATTCAAGATCATAGTCGGATAAATACCTTAAATTCACAAAATTAGGGCTTTCGCTAGATCGACGCTTCAAACTTCTGCAAATCACTTCTAAACTTCTTTCTTTGCTTCCAAATCACTTCTAATCACTTGATAATCATAATAACTTTGATTTTAATCTTTTAACACTTAGCATTTACTCGATCTGACATCACATTCAATAATTTTGCGGCCAAAATGCCAAAAAGTTAATTCTATAAACTTGCAACCATAAATTTTTTTGTGACCTCGTAAAACACAATATTTCTTTTTGTACACTTAACCATAGCATCAGTATAACATAACAAACCTTCATCTAACTGTGCAAAACTTAACTCATTCAAAATCTAACTCTACACTAATTCTAAGTTCCTAAACTATAGAAATTTACATAATTTAAGTGCTTAAAGAAGTGTTAGGTAAAGATTCATTCTTACCATCAGATACATTACCTTCCTGATTACCTTCAATGCTGATTATACCTCCTTGATCTATGCCTTTAACAAATTTTACTTCATCTTCATTGCTACAGCAACCTTTCTCTTTGTTTCCTATATTTTCATTCCTTCTTGCATAGTTTCTAGGGTTAGGGTTATGATGATAACCTCCATTGTTCATTCTGCAAAATCTTGTTGTGTGTCCAATCTTGTTACATATCTGACAAGTGATTCCATTGGTTCCATATCTAGGTGTTTGCTGATTGATTTGTGTCCTACAATTTCTAGCAATATGTCCAATTTTGTTGCATCTAAAACATAGTATTCCATTTCCTCTTTTCATGTCTTTAGTTGATCTCTGATATGCATTGTTAGTATTCCTAGGCATTCTTCTATTGTAATTATTCTCAATAACTTTAGTTCTTCTACATTCAATAGCTCTATGTCTGAAACCATGACAATTATAGCAATAACCATTAAGAAGTTTGAATTGTTTACCTGTACAATCTCTCTTCATATGACTGACAGTGTTACAAACAAAACATCTACCTTTGAATTCTCTTTGCATACCTTTGGATGATTCTTCTTGCTTCGGTGGTTCTTCTTGCTTTGGTGCATCTTCTTTCTTTGGTGATTCTTCTTTCTTTGGTGCATTTTCTTGCTTTGGTGATTCTTCTTGCTTTGGTGATTCTTCAAATTTGTTCTCATCTAACTTCTTTTCTTCACTTCTTTCACATTCATTCAGATCTAGTTTCTTTCTTTCACTAACTATCTTCAATATGTTAAATCCAAGACTGGTTTTGTCATAGAATGGTTTTCCATAAGATACGTGCTTATCAATCTTTTCACTGTTTGAATATAGGCTCTCAAGTTGTTGTTTGGATTGAGTCAATTCATCTTTCACAATTTTGTTGTATTTCTCAAGTTCATCATACTGCAGTTTGACTTTATCAAATTTAGATGTTACCTTGCCAAGTTTAGATTTTAGATCTTCATTCTCATTCTTCAAGTTTTCATTCTTAGATCTAAAATTGTCATTTCCATCTTTCAAGCTAAGCTTCAGATTTTCTATCTTCAATTCATGTTCAAGGATCACATTTTCTTTTTCTAAATTATCACAATCTTCAACAAGAATTTTAGATTCCTTCTCAGATTTTAGATCTTCTATCTTACCTTTCAATTTGTCAATAAGATTCTTTGCATCATCATACTTCCTTTTCAAAGTGTTTCTTTCATCAGTAAGCATAACAATTTGCTCAAGGGCTTCTTTAAGATTCTTCTGCAATCGATCCATATCCATAGAGATCTTACTCAAGCTTCTAGGCTTTCCTTGAATGTTTCTTCTCCGAGTAACTGTGCTCTGATACCAATTGTTAGAAATAGGAAATACTAAGAGGGGGGGGTGAATCATTATTTCACAAACTTTTACTTTTGCCCACTTATGGATATAACTGATTACTTTAGTGCATACAAAGCATAAGAAACTAAATAACATACATAACAATAAATGTAAAGAACTCATAACACATGATATGTTCTCATGAAAACCCTGGCCAAGGGAAAACCCCAGTGGGGATGGTACCCACAAAGATCCACTAATCAAAAGATATCTAGTTAAGGATGTTGACCCTGTTAGGAGCCTGTTACAATCATATAGTGTATCAATCCTGGTTAAGGGACTATAGGCCTTGTTAGAAGCCTCAACCTTGTTAAGAGTTGTAGATACAAAACCTGATTACTAGATTAGCTCACTGCCCAAACAAGTAATATAAATGTTTACTGATTACAATATGGTGCTTCTTACAACTTCGCATCAACAACTTTCACTACTATCACAAGTTACATATATTACATGTTACATTTCAAGTATGTTTGGTACATCTTCATTTATACAAGATACAAACATAATATCTTCCTCTTGTCAACTTGCATATCTTTATCCAAGAGTAAACATCTAGGATTCATCTCTTTATAATATTAAGTCATTATTTTGACAAGAAAAATAATCCCTTGATTCATTTACTAGTTCTATCTTCAAAAATACACTGTCGGCTGTACTCTGTCATCGGTAAAATAGTCATAACTTTGTTTGTACTATCCATACTCTTTTACACGCTAAGATGGGGTATCCTTAGACACCATAGAGTCTAAGTTCAACTGTGCAAACTCTAATCATGCTCCAGTGAACGTCGCCAAAACAAACTGTATCGGGTGCTCTGTCAAAAACATTATTTCATACTTAGACAATTTTAGTCTGCGATCTTCCATACTTACTTTCCAGCTTATGTTCTCTTCATAGGGAGCATATGTTGTCATCATGACAACATTCATGTACATACCTTAGCCAAATTGCCAACAAAGTTTCATTGCTAGATCACGTCTAGTTTTGAAGATATTGAAAATTTTCAGTATTGGCAGTAGGGTACAGAAATTTTGAACTCAGTTTTGAAGGCTTTAGATGTGTTGGATGAGGTTGAAGCTTTGGCCATGGTAATTTGGGCATTGTAGAGAACTTCATGCCCTTTTCAAAATGGGGTTATAATAGTCAATTGGGTCAACGGGTGACGAATTATGGTCTCCGAAAGCTCAGCCACCTGAAATGGCGAAAAATAATTTTCTTTCAAAATTTTTGTTTGGGTTTCAAAAGTTATTTTGAGCTGACTTTGATACAATAAAATGAAAAATAAAATAATTCTAAGTTTGGTCGGCCCTAAGGGCAAAATTTCTAAAACTTTCTCGGGCAGTGGAAATTGCCTATATAAAGAAAGGTCTGTAGTGTAGTCTTAGGCAGTTCAGAGTAGTTCTGGGTAGATCTAGGTAATGATTCAAGGCTTTGTCCTACTTAATATTGTAAAGGGAATGCCCATGTGGCTTTTCATATTGTAATTCCAAAAATTTGTAATTCCACATTTGTGGAGATAATAAGAAGCCCATTTTATGTTCTTGCAAATTTTTGTTGTTTCTTTGTTTCTATTCTATATTTGTGGTATTAAGGAAAGCACCCTTCATCAAGTGGTTTTAGAGTGAGAGTTCCTAAGTGTGTAAATAGATCTCCGATTGTGAGGAAATTTGCACTAGGACCGTGGGTTAGGGTTTTTATGTAAATAGATCACCGACTATGAGACAATTTGCACCAGAACTGTGGGTTAGGGTTTCTATGTAAACAAATCACTGACTGTGAGATAGTTTGCACCAGGACCGTGGTTAGGGTTTCAATGTGCATCATGAAAATACCTCCATGATAGGAATGTGGTGGAAGAGCTGGTGTTGTAACACCTAAGGTTAGAGCACTCTAGAGACAAGTGCGAGCATTGCAAGAAGAGATTCATAGAGGAATGAATCTTAATGTCAGAGATGAAAGTGAGGATGAAGCCAAAGAAGAATATCAAGAAGGAGAAGTCAAAATTGTGAACCAAGAGGAAGAAAGACTTTTTCAGGCTATTTCCAAGATTGTGAAAAGACCTAAGATTGAGGCTCCTACATTTTCATGAAATCATAACCCAAAGGAATTGATTGACTGGATCAATGAATGTGAAGAATATTTTGAGTATGAAGATATCGAAGATCCTGATCAGGTCAAGTTTGTGAAGGCTAGACTGTAGGGTCATGCGAAGATCTAGTGGCAATAGATTCAATTGGAGTGAAATCAAAGAGGAAAGGATAAAATCATAAGATGGGATCAAATGGTGGATAAATTGAAGCGACAGTTCATCCCTATTGATTATGAGCTTGACCTACTAAGGAAAATGCAAAGTTTGAAGCAGGCAGGAAGATCTATTCAGGAGTATATAGAGGATTTCTATCGAATCCTCATCATAACAGGACATGCAAAATCTGATAAGGAGAAAGTTGCCCATTACCTTAATGGGTTGAGGTGGAGCATTCAGGAGGAGCTGAATCTAGTTCGAATGAACAGTATTGAAGAGGCATACTAGTTTTCCCTAAAAGTAGAGGAAAAGCTGACCAAGAGGTTTGAGAGCAGACAGAGCGAAAGAGGTAGTGATGGAAGATCTGCTGGACAGTCATATGGAGATCAAAATGAAGATCTAGAAAAGAAGGATAAGTCTAGTAACAGTCAAAATCAAAGAGGAGATAATTTCAATCATTTTCATGATCAAAATAATAGAAATCAGAGAGGAAGATGAAGTGGACAATGATCTGGAAGAGGAGGCTTCTGTGGACCATGTTTTCACTATGGAGAATAAGGTCATAGGGCATTTGAATCTCCTCAATGCCAAGGAAGGATAGATAGGAGGAATGAAGGCCAGACCATAGTTGCACATGTTGATGAAGATGCTAGATCATCACATTCTAAAGATGCTGAAAGAGGAGAAACATTGATTAATAGAAAAGTCCTACCGAGTGGTTAGAATGAACCTAAACAAAGGAGGAGGTTGTTTCGCACTAGGTGCAAGTGTGAGGGTAAGTGTTGTGATGTGATTATTGATAGTGGTAGTACTGATAATTTTGTGTTAGAAGAGATGGTGAAAAACTTGAATCTCAAGAGGGAGAAACATCCACATCCATATCAGGTTGCTTGGGTGTAGGATGACCACAAGGTCATGGTCAGTGAACAGTGCCTAGTGAAGTTCAAGATCGGTGGGTACCAAGATGTGGTACTATGTGATATCATATCTATGGATGCATGTCATATGTTTTTGGGTATACCTTGGCGGTTTGATAGGTGTGTTGTACATGATGGTTGTGTGAATACCTATTACCTAAGAAAGGATGGAGTGTGACATAAGCTAAAACCATTGAAGGACACAGAAGAAAAGGTATGTGGTAATACAAGAATAACTTTTTTTGATAGAGGAAATTTCTTAGATGGTATGCGGCATGAGCATATGTGTTTTACCTTAATTCAAAAGGCTGGGAAAGAGGAAGTAGAAGATGTACCCATAGAAGTTGTAGAATTATTGAATGAGTTTTAGGATATTGTATCTGATAATGTACCTAACGGATTACAACCAGTAAGAAAGATCAGTTATCAAATGGACCTAATTCTAGGAGCCAGTTTGCCATATAAGGCAGCACATAGAATGACACCTACAGAAAGTGAAGAGTTGTAGATAGATTTGAAGTTTAGTTCATCACATCATCCACATATTGTATATGGAAGTAGTCCCAGAAATGCATATGAGTTGAAAAAGATAGATAAAGGAGAAATAAGTAGTGTTGAAGCTAAGGATTTTTTAGAACACTTGAAGAACATCCATGAGGAGGTGAGGAAGCATATTACCAAGATGAATGTGCAGTATAAGGCTAAGGTAGATGAGAAAAGAAGGCATAAGAAATTTCAAGTTGGACATGAAGTCATGGTTCATGTGTGGAAGGAGTGATTTCCAATTGGTAAATATAACAAGTTAAAAATGAAGAAGTTTGGGCCATCTAAAATAATGAAGCATGATTCAGGAAATGCTTATGAGGTAGAATTGCCTACTGAGCTGAATATTTCACCAGTATTTAACATTTTAGATTTGATAGAGTATCATGAAGGAGGTGTTAAAGATGAGATCATAGCAATATAGTGGAGTATTCTAGCAACTATTTCAGCTACTAAGGAGATTGAGGACATACTGGAGAGTCGTGTTGGTAGAAGCACGAGGCACAAGATATATGAAGAATATCTAGTCAAATGGAAAGGATGACCTGTTGAAGATTCATCATGGTTGTCAAAGGAGGAGGTTAACCATCTTGCTTTCCCTCTTCACACTTGATTCATAACAGGATCACTTCTCAAATTACCCCAAGTGTCTGATGCAGGAGCAATCTTGCATCACCCAAAAATATTTTTGGTTTCTTTTCAATAATGGCTATCTTGTGTAGAGCTGCTATTTATGAAAACTTGTTATTTTTAGTAAGTTGGTCGTACAATCTCAAATTTTTTTGATTTCACATGTGGAGGTTCATCTCAATCATATCAGCCTGCTAGTAAAGTTTCATTGCTAGATCAAGTCTAGTTTTGAAGATATTAAAAATTTTCGGTATTGGTAGCAGGGTATAGAAACTTTGAACTTAGTTTTGAAGGATTTAGAAGCCCCATATGATGTTGAAACTTCAGCCTCATTTAGGCATTGTAGATAATTTCATGCCCTTTTCGAAATGGGGTTATAATAGTCAATCAAGTCAACGGGTGATGACTTATGGTCTTCGGAAGTTAGGCCACTTGAAATGGTGAAAAATAATTTTCCTTCAAAATTTTTGTTTGGGTTTCAAAAGTTATTTTGAGCTGACTTTGAGATAATAAAATGAAAAATAAAATAATTCTAAGTTTGGTCGGCCCTAAGGGTAAAATTTTTGGAACCTTCTCGGGTGGTGGAAATTGCCTATATAAAGAAAGGTCTTTAGTGTTGTCTTAGGCAATTCAAAGCAGTTCTGGGTAGATTTGGGTAATGAGTCGAGGCTCTGTCCTATAGAATATTGTAAAGGGAATGCCATTGTGGCTTTGCATATTGTAATTGTGAAAATTTGTAATTCCACATTTGTGGAGATAATAAGAAGCCCATTTTTTGTTCTTGCAAATTGTTGTTGTTTCTTTGTTTCTGTTATGTATTTGTTGTATTAAGGGGAGCAACCTTCATTAAGTGGTATTAGAGAGGGAGTTCTTGAGAGTGTAAATAGATCACCGATTGTGAGGTAGTTTGCACCAGGACCATGGGTTAGGGTTTTTATGTAAATAGATGGCCAAAAGTGAGGCAGGTTGCACTAGGATCATAGGTTAGGGTTTCTATGTAGATAGATCACTGACTGTGAGGTAGTTTACACCAAGACCATGGTTAGGGTTTTAGTGCGCATCCCAAAAATACCTCCATGAATGGAACATTGCAGAAGAGTTGGTGTTGTAACACCTGAGGTTAGAGCGCTCCAGAGACAAGTGTGAGCATTGCAAGAAGAGATGCATAGAGGAATGAATCTTAGGGCCTGTTTGGTGCATGGAATATGAGCTCTAATTTTGGAATTAGATTTTTAGATTAGTGAATTCCATGTTTGTGTCCATCCAAACAAATAGGAATTGGAATTTCAAAATTCCAATTTTTCCCACAAAATGGTCATTTCATCTTCCATTTGAAAAGGTGGAATTACAAATTCAAGCTCTAATTCCACTTTTCAAATGCCTATTTTTAAAGTTCTATTGGGTCTGCATGCAAGGAAATTTTTTTTGAGGTCCATTTTTCACCAATCATAGTGGCTGCACTCTACAAAGTAGAGACCATTCAACCTACAATTTTGTACCTATTAGATATAAAGAGGGCACTCGCACGTGACGCTGATTGATATTGAGAACTACTGAATCCGGAGAAACCCTAGTTCCTTGAATCAATTATTCCCACCCTGTAACATGAATATATTTCCCCACAATGCCTATCATGCCCTAGATGAAAGCTGATGATAGAATCAAACCAGAGGTAGGTGAGAGGCATAGCATCCACACAAATTTTGTTTGGAAAAATCAGTCAGCAGTTTCCAATAATAGGTAAGCGTTCTTCCTAATTTTTAGAGCTCAGAGCTAGTGCTTTTCAAACAAAACTTGTGGGTTTGAAGAAACATTTGGACCGAATGGGCATTTCATTCTCAATGGATGAACCAAATGGTTCAATACATTTTCCAAAAATTATTTTGAGGATATGTATCTTCTAGAATTGCAGCATCTTCCAAAATTGACTATACTCATCATTTAGTATTCAATGCACCAAATGGGCCCTTAATGTCAGAGATGAAAGCAAGGATGAAGCCAAAGAAGATCAAGAAGGAGAAGTCAAAATTATGAACTAGGAGGAAGAAAGAATATTTTGGGCCATTTCCCAGATCGGGAAAAGACCTAAGATTAAGGTTCCTGCATTTTCAGGAAATCTTAACCCAGAGGAATTGATCAACTGGATCAATGAATTTGAAGAATATTTTAAGTATGAAGATATCAAGGATCCTAATCAAGTCATGTGAAGATCTGGTGGCAAGAGATTCAACTAGAGTGAAATCAAAGAGGAAACGATAAAATCACAAGATGGGATCAGATGGTGGATAAATTGAAGTGATAGTTCATCCCTATTGATTGTGAACTTGACCTATTAACGAAAATGCAAAGTTTGAAGCAAGCAAGAAGATTTGTTCAGGAGTATACAGAGGAGTTCTATCGAATCCTCATCAAAATAGGACATGCGGAAGCTGATAAGGAGAAAGTTGCCAGTTACCTTAATGGGTTGAGGTCAAGCATTCAGGAGGAGCTGAATCTAGTTTGAATGAACAGTAATGAAGAGGCATACCAATTTTTCTTAAAAGTAGAGGAAAAGCTGAACAAGAATTTTGAGAGCAGACAAAGCGAAAGAGGTCGTGATGGAAGATCTAGTGGACGGTCATATGGAGATCAAAATGAAGATCTAAAAAAGCAGGATGAGGCCAGTAACAGTCAGAATCAGAGAGGAGATAATTTCAATTGTTTTCATGATCAGAATAATAGAGGTCAGAGAGGAAGAGGAAGGGGACAAGGATCTAGAAGAGGAGTCTTCAGTGGAACATGTTTTCACTATGGAGAAGAAGGTCATAGGGCATTTGAATGTCCTCAACACCAAGGAAGGAGAGATAGGAGGAATGAAGGCCAAGCCAGAGTTGCACATGTTGATGAGGATGTCAGATCATCATATTCTAAAGATGCTGAAAGAAGAGAAATGTTGATTAATAGAAGAGTCCTGTTGAGTGGTGAGAACGAACCTAAACAAAGGAGGAGCCTATTTCACACTAGGTGCAAGTGTGAGGGTAAGTGTTGTGATGTGATTATTGATAGAGGTAGTATAGATAATTTGGTGTCAGAAGAGATGGTGACAAAGTTGAATCTCAAGAGGGAGAAACATCCACATCCATATTGGGTTGCCTGGGTGTAGGATGACCACAAGGTCATGGTCAGTGAACAGTGCCTAGTGAATTTCAAGATTGATGGGTACCAAGATGAGGTACTATGTGATATCATATATATGGATGCATGTCATATGTTCTTGGGTAGACCTTGGCAATTTGGCAGGTGTGTTGTACATGATGGTCATGCGAATACCTATTCCCTAATAAAGGATGGAGTGTGACATAAACTAAAACCATTGAAGGACACAGAAGAAAAGGTATGTGGTAATGCAAGAATAACTTTTGTTGATAAAGGAAATTTCTTAGATGGTATGTAGCATGAGCATATGTGTTTTACCTTAATTCTAAAGGCTGGGAAAGAGGAAGTAGAAGATGTATCTGTAGAAGTTGTAGAATTATTGAATGAGTTTCAGGATATTGTATCCAATAATGTGCCTAATGGATTACCACCAATAAGAAAGATCAATCACCAGATGGACCTAATTTCAGGAGTCAGTTTGCCAAATAAGGTAGCACACAGAATGACACTAGTAGAAAGTGAAGAGTTGAAGATAGATTTGAAGTTTAGTTCATCACATCATCCACAGATTGTATATGGAAGTAATCCTAAAAATGCATCTGAGTTGAGAAAGATAGATAAAGGAGAAATAAGTAGTGCCGAAGCTAAGGATTTTGTAGAACACTTGAAAAATATCCATGAGGAGGTGAAGAAGCATATTACCAAGATGAATACATAGTATAAGGCTAAGGTAGATGAGAAAAAAGGCATAAGGAATTTCAGGTTGAAAATGAAGTCATGGTTCATTTGCAAAAGGAGTGATTTCCATTTGATACATATAACAAGTTGAAAATAAAGAAGTTTGGGCCATGTAAAATACTGAAGAAGCATGATTATGGAAATGCCTATGAGGTAGAATTGCCTACTATTTCGCCAGTATTTAACATTTCAAATTTGATAGACTATCATGAAGGAGGTGTTGAAGATGAGATCACGGCAGTACAGTGGAGTATTCCAACAACTATTTCAGCTACTAAGGATATTGAGGACATATTGGAGAGTCATGTTGGCAGAAGCACAAGGAACAGGACATATGAAGAATATATGGTCAAATGGAAAGGATGACCTATTGAACATTCATCATGGCTATCAAAGGAGGAGGTTAACCATCTTGGTTTCCCTCTTCACACCTGATTCATGACAGGGTCACTTCTCAAATTACCCTAGGTGTCTGATGTAGGAGCATCATGGGTGCAAGAGCAATCTTGCATCACCCAAAAATATTTTTGGTTTCTTTTCAATAAGGGTTATCTTGTGCAGAGCTACTATTTATGGAAACTAGCTATTTTTAGTAAGTTAGTCATACAATCTCAGAATGTTCTGATTTCACATGTGGAGGTTCATCTCAGTCATATGAGCCTACTAGTAAAGTTTCATTGCTAGATCAAGTCTAGTTTTGAAGATATTGAAAAATTTTGGTATTGGCAACAGGGTATAGAAACTTTAAACTTAGTTTTGAAGGCTTTAGAGGCCTTGGATGAGGTTGAAACTTTAGTTGAATAAAGCTTTCTTCTTCAAGCATTGTAGGGGACTTCATGCCCTTTCTGAAATGGGGTTATAATAGTCAATCGGATCAACGGGTGATGACTTATGGTCTCTGGAAGTTGGGCCACTTGAAATGGCGAAAAATAATTTTCTTTCAAAATTTTTGTTTGGGTTTCAAAAGTTATTTTGAGCTAACTTTGATATAATAAAATGAAAAATAAAATAATTCTAAGTTTGGTCGGCCCTAAGGGCAAAATTTTTGGAACCTTCTCGAGCGGTGGAAATTGCCTATATAAAGAAAGGTGTGTAGTATTGTCTTAGGCAGTTCAGAGCAGTTTTGGGTAGATCTGGATAATGATTCGAGGCTTTTTTCTACATAATATTGTAAAGGGAATTCCCATGTGGCTTTGCATATTTTAATTCTAAAAATTTGTAATTCCACATTTGTGGAGATAATAAGAAGCCCATTTTCTGTTCTTGCAAATTGTTGTTGTTTCTCTATTTCTGTTATGTATTTGTGGTATTAAGGGGAGCACCCATCATCAACTCTACATTACCAATAGAAGGGAAAAATCATTGCACATATAAGAATATGAAAACTAGTAGGTATCAAAACTTAGAAGTGTTAGACTTTGCTGACCTGATAGTCTTCATGTTCTCTTCAATTTACCTCAAAAGAAGATCGATAAGGTCTAACTGGAAACTTTTCTTGACCATCTTGTAGGAAATGTCAATGGCTCCACACGGAACATTGTTTATTCTTATTGACTAATAAATCTTGTAACCGATGACATGAGCTACAAATTTAACCTCTGGGTCTTTGATTGAACCAATCTTCAGTGCTTGGCCATCCCACTCAGCTCTAATATTATTTTCAATATCATCCCTAGAAGCATTATGAAATGCCTTGGTCTTGTCAGTTATTGGATACCTGGTGACAATGTAAATCATATTCTTTGTAACTTTAACCGGTTCATCCAACCAAAACTTATCATCGTGAAACTGACTTACCACAACCCTAATCCATTCATTTTTAAAATTCTTCGAGAAACTTAGGGAATTTGTTAAACCTATTCTTTCAAATTGTTTATATTCTAATTTTAATCTTCCATCACCACTGCAAAGCCTCTAGAAAGATGCAAACATCTCAAAATCACATTTTTTCCCTATCTTGCAGTGAATATACAATCTCACATCTTCAACTAACAAAACCCTAGGGGGGATGCTTGAGAAAGCTCCTGCTGAATCAATCTTAGATGCAACTTTGGGATGAAGTTTGTATCAGGGTTCATCATAGTTAGCTAACACAATCAAGTTCACTTCCTCCTCTACAAATTTAGATTTGTTTTCCTTTAACGTGGATTCCATTTTTGTAACTCTAGGGTTTTGGTAAATACTTTGAATAAGCTCGGTAGTAACTATACTTACTCAAAAATAATTAAGAACACACTCAGTTGAATCTGAAACTTCTAAGAATGTACTTGAAACTCTTTTCTTTGAATTCTCTCTGTAAATTCTCTCTCTTCGAAATCGTTTGGTGAAAAATAAACTAAGTTCTCCATCTATTTATAGCCTTTTTCAAATTCTTGCTCAAAACACTTTTAATAAATACTCAACCTACTTATAGCTCAGTGACAATTATCAACTCAGTGATTACCACAAAATATCAAAATCTTGATTAACACATAACTTTTCACTCGGTTAATACTGATACTCAGTTAATGTTTCATAATACTCATTGACGGGTAACTCTTTACTTGGTCTTGCATATACTGACTATATGACTTTGTTAGCTCAAAACTTATAAACCATAATGCATCTCAATTCATGTAGATTTGGTATGTGTACATCAAATATAAGGAGTTGTATGTAAGATAAGATCAATTTGGAATATCAGTTCCATAAATGCCTTTTTCACCTTAGGTCAAGGTGTCAATGTCATCCAATCCAATGGATGAGGTTTCACTGACTACATTGCTTGACTCAAAATTCTCATTTGATGGCTTTCTCCACATAGTGTTTCTAATTCTCATGATATCTACAATTGTGTTTTCATTCTCAAAGATTTGTTCTTCTGGTGCTCAATCTCTGCAATCCTTGCTTAGGTGACCAACTTTGTGACAAGTGTAACATAGTGAGGTGTTTCCATGCTTATTGCAAGTGTAACATAGTTTATCCATGCGAGGTTTGTTAGGATTCCTATTCATCTTAGCTCTACACTCATATGCTTGATGTCCAAACTTATTACAATTATAACAGTAACCATTAAACTTAAGAGTGACCTTAGGTTTACCTTGTGCTTTACTCCTACAAATATTTGAAGTATGTCCTGGTTTGCCATAGTGATAGCATGTTAGTGTCTTAGGTCTTTGATTTTGATTGTTATTCACCTTTTCAGCTTGCTTGGATGATTCTCCTTTCTCGTTGTAACCTAATCCAGTGGTGCTTTCAAGTCCTCTTTAAATAATTAAAAAATCATCAATTTTCTTTGAATTATCTTCATTCTTTTTCATCATCTCATTATGTTGTAGTTGTATTTTTACTTCATTTCTCAGTTTTGCATTCTCTTCCCTAAGTACTCCAATATCTTCAAGGTTTCTTAGCAACTCACCATTTACTTTGTTGATCTCCTGGCTTACAATAATCATCTGATTAGATATTTTAAAGTGATGCTTAGTAAGTCTTTGTATCTCAGTTTCTTTTGCTTGAAGTTATTTAGTCATCTATCTTTTGTCTTCAACAACCAAATTCCTCTCTTGTTCATCTTGTCTAGCATTGCTCATTACATCAATCATTCTCACCATCTGTGTCTCTTAACCGATTTGCAGGGCTTTCACTTGCGAGCAATCAAATGAAGACTTTTCTCAGATAAATTAGATATTTCACTTTCAGAACTGTCAGAAATACTACTTGAACAAGATCCTAAGTTCTCAAATGGATCATCAATCTCTTCTTCATGATAGTTAGTCTCACACTCCCTAATAGCCATGTTCTTTCTCTGTACTAGTAAATTTTTCAATTCATCCTTGGCTTGTTTGTACTGCTCAATGAACATTTGCATTTGAATCTTTTGATTCCCTATTGTTTTGTCCAACTTGTATCTCTCCATGATTAGATCTTTACTCTTCAATGGTTAAACCATCCAATAAAAGATCTCTGCTCTAATACTAATTGTTGGAATGGAGATATAGGGTACTGAGAGGGGAGGGGTGAATCAGTACCCTCAAAAACTTTTAACTTCAAAAATCAGTCAATAAAAAGTAGTAAACTCATCTATGCAACTGAATCCATTGTATGTATCATTCATTCAATAAACTTGTAAATGTAAAATGCATAAAATCAACCAATAAATCAATCACATAACACAAGTATTTTGTTTCACAGAAAACCTTGTTAGAAGGTAAAAACTGTGGTGGGGATGACACCCATAAATTCTTCACTACTATAGATAATAAAGTTTTCCATTTAAGGCTACAAGTTGTGATCACTTTTGATGATCCTACCCTATTAGGAGTAACAACTAGATCAACTAGATCTACCGAATTAAAGGATTTTTAAAATATTACTTGAGTGTGTACTTGGTTAGGAGATTTACAATAAGACTATTAGGTCTACTCTGTTAAGAGATTTTTGCTAACTCTATTATAATGATTAGATAATAATAGAAAGTATCTGTAATTGACAACTTAACTTTGTCTAAAAAAGATCTATGAAGTATTGAATGTATATCACCTTGATATTTGAATATCTTACCTCTGAACTGCTTGATAGCCTTGTCTGATTCTATCTAATCTGAATATCTCTGAATTCTACTCAACCTTGTCGGTAAATTGATGTCTTGAAGTTGGCTTCTTGCTTCAAGATCTCCTTCTTGTCCTTCACATATCATATGTCAAAATGACAAGAATTACAATTATACAGCATACTTCTATGACTGTCTAACCAAATTAGGTTTACATCATCTTAGGAAAACCCTGAGATCTACAGTTTACAATAATAACCTAGATCTAACAATTACATAGAGATCATCATCACATTTAATGATTACATCTACAATAAATGATCCTTGATCTTGGTAAAACATTTTATGATTTTGTTGTAACTGTTTGCTAGATAAATGCGCCAAAATTGATTACTATGCCATTTCCTAGATTGCTCGGTAAACACTATCAATACTGATCAGTAAATACACTAGTGGTTAGTGTCTAGTCTACTTGGTGTTTACCGACACTTAGTATTGGTATACATTGATGCTTGGTAAAACTACTCTAGTGCTCAGTTAGAACTATTTCCTTTTTATTCTTAGTACTGCCTTGAGATAAATCGGTGTGAAGACTTATGTAGTTAACTGACTAGCATGTGTAGCTTCTAGTAATTCCTTTTAACAATTGAATAGCATAGGTAACTGATAGATCATCTTTGATACTAGTGAAAATCCTTAATGCTCAAATAGAAATAACAAAAGGATTTTTATATACAAAAAGATATCATGGTAGGTGCTATTTTGTGAAGAAAAGATGGAAGAGTTTTAACCATCGCAAGATCACCACTATTTGATGCATGTCCCAATTTGTAAGTGGGTCCGTAGGTTTATAAAGTGATAAAGAATTGAAAAATTTAAGAGAAGATTGATGATAGGCATGAAGCCTTAAAGGAAAAATGATTGAAGGATAGTGATTGTGGGATTGCAACTTATCGACATATGTCCTACCCGATGAAAAGTTAAAGTTGACCTAGGTCTGACACATGGTTAGAACTAAAATATTTTGATTGGTCGATGGGTTCACCCAAGGTATAAATTTGTCTTCAATAGTCAACTTCATGATAGTCATCTGATGTGCTAGGGAAGGAGATCAGATCAATTAAATGGCTCGAGGAATTAAATAAAGACTCAAAGGAGGTAGATGATTTGTCTAGATATTTGCAGATGGTCTCCTAGGTCAAATTTTGTTATTTATTGTAAACCTTGTGTGGTAGTTGAAAATTTTTTAGGGTAGTTTTTGTTTTCCCTAAATGATAGAATGCTTGTTGCAATCCTTGTATATAAAAGGATTTTTCATGATCATTTAGAGGCATTGAGAATTAGGTGTTGATAAAGCATATTTTGTAAACCCTAGTCTCAGTCAAGATTGTAATTTCTGTATCAGTTTTTGTCAATAGAAGGTAGAAAGTTGCAAGCTTTTTCCATTATGGAAGTAGGTTTGTATTCTAGAGTACAAATTCAATACAAAAACATGATTTATTATACTTAATAAAAAAATCTGGTTCTTATCTCTCCTTTGTGTCAAATCTCACAAGTCTTGATTTTTCTAATTCATTACATAGTTATGTATATGTTTTCATTCCTAAGTTCTGATCAAGGGTCAAATTAAATATTGCTCTGGGTGGGATATGGGTTTATTTTGATTTGCATAAGGATTTTTTGTAAGCAATGAGTGTTTGGGGTGGATGTATTTATGGTAATGAATCTGTGATTCCTTTCAATCTTTATATCCTATTTTTTTTAAGAATTATTTCCCAATAGATAAGGCACTAGTCTAAGTAAGTAGATCTCCTATTGGCACATATTGATCAAGGTTATTATTGTTAAGGAATATTAGATCATAAGATTAATATATATATTACTTTTAATATATGATGTTGTAGAATACAATTGCCTTGGTGATTGATTGATTCCACAAATATATTTTCATATATATATAATTTGTAAGGTCATGACCATACATGGCAGTTGTCATGTAGGGTCATGATTCTACATTAAATTACAATAAGTCAATGTTAAATATGAACCAATATTAATTATAAAATAGTGTATTAACATATGCAACATTTCATAACCAAGTATTAATCTTAGACTACACGATAATATCATGTTCTGTAATATAGTTATAGACGCACGATAATTATCATGGTTGTAACCATATTACAGCCCACGATATATATCATGCACTATAATGTAGTGAATATAACATCCTACAGTAACATGTGTTCACTAGGTTTATATCATATGCCAATTTACATTAATGTATTATATATACTTAAACCAGAACAAAGCTATTTTCCAACAATTATAATCTACAATTTAAAGTAAAAAAATAGTTAATTTTATTGTTGAGAGGTTAGGTGTTCTTCCATAACAATGGAGAGTCAATGAATGTGTGGTTATCATTTAGTACTTTTTTGTTATTTATATGTTACTTTGAATCTAATTTTGGTGTTATAAAGTGTTATATTCAATAGATTAGGTGCACCCACCTTGGTTTTACAAAGCCAGAAGTGTAGAGAGTAGTCTTGTCCCTATATTTGGTCTAGTTACCTTAAGATCCTACCATATAGTTGGAACTAACCACACTTTAAACATCAGCCTAAAGGTATATTGGCAACCTTAGAGAATAAGTCATTTTGAAATCCCAACAAGATGATGATTTTGCTGGGGATTTGTGCTGGGGATTTGTGATAACTAATCATAAGTAACATAGGTTCCAAGTTGAGCTAGACTCCTGGCCTGCTTATTTTTCAAACCAGTAAGTTACCATTGATAAAACAAAGTTATTATTTCATTTTGTCTATCCTTTGTTTTACAAAACTCATTATGATACATATTATTGAAGAAATAGTGTTTTAGAATTCCCAACCTGGTTGGGTGGTAACTCAAAGAATCTGTGTAGCAATGCTAGTCAAAAAATCATTTCATTTACACCTTTTTAAGAATAAGTTATAGAAATACTAGGTCCTGGAGGAAAGAACATCCAGGGGATAAATTAGAAGAAGGTCTTCCAACTACTTCTAGACATAGTCAGACAAGGAAGGAAATAAAGTAAAGACATGTCTCATACTTAGAAATAAAAGGGAAATTCTAGACAAGAGAATCCAATCCAACCCAATCAAGAAGGAAATGCATCAAAATACGAAGAGGTTGTTGATCTGTGGTTGGGTTATTATGAGTATTATTATTCTCCTTCAAAAAGAGGAGGAGAAATATCACAACAAAATAAGAGAATAATCCCAAATAGGTCTCTTGAACATGATAGGAGGTCAAGAAGTAAGAGTAGAAGTAGACAAGACTTTTACCCTCCTTTTATCCTTGGTACTGCAGTACCCCAGGGCCTTCATGTCTTGGAAGATAAACATGATAGAATTAATGTTGAAGGTTCAAACTCTGAAACAACTCTCCCAAAGTCTAAAGAAATATTTGAGGAAGTTTATGACTTGGAGAGAAAGATCCATGAACAAGCTGCTATTAGGAAAAAAAAAAAAAAAAGAGAAAAGGAAGAAGATAAAATAAGACAAGCTATGATAACAACTGAGCAATTAAAGAGGTAGTTGTTAAACTTGTAGGCAATAAATTATGTCCCAATACCTGAAAAAAATAAAGGAATAGATTTTTATCCAATAAGTGTGTGAAATTTCAAAACCCAAGGATAAAGGTAAACAAAAGGCTGTTGAAATCACAATCAATGAGCCTATCAATGGTAAAGATCCCACATACCAAGTATCAAGATTGGATGCTGACCTTGAGAAAGCCAAAAGAGAGAAATAAATATTGGCTAAGGAGCTTGAAAATGTAGAACTGGAGGCTACTACCATAGAAATGAAAAGGAAATTTGAGTTTCCTAAACTGACTTTAGGGCCTTCAAATATTGCTACATCGTCCTTAGCACATGGTAAAAATCATGGGAATACTATAAAACAAGAAACAACTGTCCCACCACCAACTAGTGCTAAAGTTTTTTCTACATCAAACAAAAAGGCATCTACATCTCAGGGCATTGGCCCATCATAGAGAGGGCCTATTCATCTTGAAAGGTACAAACAACTTACTTTTTATGGTATCCATGGTTACCCTAATGTAATCCCCGATGAACTTAGAGAAAAGCTCCCCAAGTTTATTGGAAATAATGTCATTACATGTGAAGAATATTTGAAGAAATTTGTCAATATGATGGATGATTATAATGTTGAACCTAATGATGTAATAATGAAATTATTTGTGCAATCTTTGACTAGAGATGCTAGGGATTGGTTTAGAGGGTTATCACATGCTAGTATAGGGTCTTGGGATGAATTTAGAAATTGTTTTAAAGAACAATATGGTGATAAGACAAATGAGGGTTTCATGTTGAATGAATTCAACAATATTAAGAAAAATTAGAATCAGGACGTTATTGAATTCAATGTAAGATTCCAAAAAGCTATGCATAAGCTTTTATAGGTTATTAGGCTTGATGATAGAATATGTCTTGTGACATATTTAGATTCCTTTAATACTAATATGGGATACCTCTTAAGGGATAGGAACCCTAGAAATATTGGGGAAGCTTATAAACTGGCTATTAACATAGAAAGTAACAGAAGAAAATCAAGGAAGTTGGGAAGAAGGGAGGATTGGAAGCCTTAGATGCCAAATAGGAAGGAATTAGGAGGGTCTTCAAATGTAAAGAATAAAGAATATGATAACCTCAAATAGATTTTAAATGCTTTAAAGAATCTAAAGCCTGATGAAAATAAGAATATTAGGGCTGCAAGTAGTGACAAACCAGCTTTTAGCTATTTTACCAGGCAGCCAAGAATGCAAAATTATCCTATATCACCCAATGGAAAGATGGCAAGCCCCTATTCCACCTAGGAAGCATAAGCCTGATGATAAATCCCCTAATCCCCTACAAATAAGTTCAATCAATATGAGTGATGATAGCCATGGTGTATTGTGTGTCAATCCCACATAGCCCAGAGTACTGTGTTGCTGCTTTAAATATATCTGAGAGTGAAGAACAAACTAAGAAATATGATGATAGTGGTTTTGTAATGACATCTTCACACATTTGGGATGAGGTCGATTCGGTTGATGAAATAGAAAATCAAAATGGTTTTTTTTCACAAGCTAGAAATGAAGTATGTCATAAGCAAGTTTTCTATGATGAAGAGGATGAGGAATTTGATAATATTGAGTGCAATGTAGTAAAGGGTGAAGAGCCAATTATATTTAGGGGACCCTCAGATGAATAAATTGCTCAGATTACTTCAAACATGGTTACTCAAGAAAATAGAAATTATAATCTAAGGAATAGGAAAATTGGTAATTCTAATGGCAGGCCAGTTGGTTTGTTTATTAAGAAATCAAAGGTTGACATTAAGCAGCCACAAGAAAAGGAAAAAGAAAAGGTTTTTGATATTGTTAACAAGATTAAAATAAAAAAGAACATCAAACCAAATGGCCCTACTCCTATGTGTTAGGAATGAATGCTAAAGTGTTTGGCATCCATTCTGTAGCATTTGTTGTTGCATTCATGACTATGATTGTCATTGATGTCAACATAGTGTTTTACCGAAGACTTCCAGAGAAGTAGATAGTGTTTTGATTAGCGCACATGGGATATTGTAGTTGGAGCTATGTGATGTTGAGGATATACTCTTTGATATGTTATATGTCTATGGTTAAGAGTGCAGACAGTAATTCTTTTATTCATGAAAGTTATGATCATTTTGGTGGAAGTAGTATTCAGGCAATGTTCCTGAGTAGAGGTTTTTGGCAATCAAATGATATCTCCTAATCAGGATGGAATCTAGCTTTGCACAGTTAAAAGGAAGTTAGAGACACATTGATAGTGATGTGGATGATAGCACAAACTTCAAAGTCACACAAGTGAAGATTTATTATATTTGGAAGCTGACAGTTTTATGTAATTTTGGTGTAGCATTTAGAATATTTTATTTTGTAATTGTGTGCTGACTCATTTGTAATTATTTGAGTGTGGTATAAAGGAAGGAATGTGTTTCCTTATTGTAGTGATGATATGTGATGTGGTATGCATGAAGTGAAGAAAAGAGCTAAGTTTGAGAGAGAAATTATGAAGGAAGACATGCGAAGTATAGAGATTTGAAATTGAGATCTAATGTAGTAGTGAGTGTGGTTTGGCATAGTTAGAGAAGAGGTAACATATTATTCTATTGAATAATGCAAAGATTATTTGGACAGTGAGTTCAGTGATCTTACCCTGAAGCTGTTTGGGCAGTGGGTCCTTCTGTCTTCCATAACTCTTAACAGGGTTAGAATCTTTTAACAGAGATTCAAAATCTCCTAACACAGATTTATATGTACTGAATGTATTTCATAAGACTTCTAACAAAGTCCATCCTTTCACAAGGAATATTCTTTGTAGTGCATCTTTTGTGGGCATCATTCCCACGTGGGTTTACTCTTTGATCAAGAGGTTCCCTAGTCAACATATCTTGTGTTATTGTGCAATTGTGTATGAATATCTTTCTATGGTTGGTAATTATATTGCTTATATGGTTTAATGTTGTTGAAGATGATAAAATTTATAATTATCTGATAACTGATTCACCCCCCCCCCACCCCCCTCTCAGTTATCTTGGTGGACTTTACTTTCTAACACTATGTATAAAGTAAAAGCAAAAGCACCAAAAGTTATTATTCCCTCCCCCTAAAAGGATAGTAAGTCCAAACAAAAGGAGCACGCTAGCTTGACTATTCAAATGGAAGACATGGCTATTATTCCTATAAAATAGGACATATCTAATCAAAAAATATATTCCTATTGATGTGAGTAAGTTGCTTTCACAAATCACTATAAAAGTTCCATTGTTGGAAATGATGAGAATACAATAATATAAGATGAAAGCCCTACATTGGGTAAATGATGTCACTTACACAAGTATCCAAAGGTTAGATGAAAATGATAGAGTAGAATCTCTGGATGACATACCTGACAGTAAAGTGAAGAAATTATATCTAAAATTACACAAATTTACTTGGATACAAATGTTGTTAGTATTGCATCAGGGATAGTATATAATTTCTTTTTTACTTTGATAGTTAATGGAAAAATATTAAAGAATTATATGATTTATTTTTGGCATCAAATGTTATCATGCATGTCGAAGTCATGAGGTTAATAGGATTAAAATTTGATACACCTCATGGGAGGTGTCAAGCATTGGACTCAAGGGAAGTGCCAGTCATTGGCACCATTAAGGCCTTACCTTACAGGTTAGTAGCATGTCCAAATAAAAAATTGACTGTGAGTGTTTTAGTGGTGGATATCTCTCCTTAGTATGGGATGCTATTATCTAGTAAGTGGAGTGCTTTTATGGGAGGAAGCATCCACTATGACCTATCATTTGCTACATTTGACATTGAAGGAGAAATTTTAAAGGTATCTACGGAAACCAGAACTCCTCATATGATTGAAGAAGAAGAAGATAATATGAATTTCTTTCTAGACACTAGCATTAGTTCCTTCCAAGTTCAAGAGAAAAGGTGGAAGGAAAGGTTCAACCTCTCCTTTTAGCTAAAGAAAAACATAACTTGGCAGACCATGATGATTTATGGGCTTTTTATTTTGATGGAGTAAGTTCAAAGGAGGGAGCTAGAGTAGGAGTGCTTCTAATATCTCCAAATCGTAAAACCTTTAAGTTTTCCTTCAATCTATTGTTTTCTTGCACAAATAATGTTGCAAAATATGAAGCCTTGCTAATTAGATTGAGATTAGCATCAAAGCATGAAATAAAAATCTTTAAAGTAATTGGTGATTATGAGCTAGTAATTTCTCAAATTAGGTCAAGATATGAATCAAAAAATCAGAGATTAAAATAATACCAAAATTTTGTTGGGGATGAAATTGAGAATTTCCACGTATTTGGTATTGATTTGATGGATAGGAGCCAAAAAAGAATGGCTTACTTATTATAAAATATAGGTTTAAGGCCAGAAGATATCACCTTTGTAGGGATATCCAAAATTGAGGTTCAACCTAGGCCTTCTATTCCAGACAATGTTGAAAACTGGTAGGTTTTTTTTTATGACCAAGATATATTAAGGTTCTTATAATGTGAGTCCCATTTTGATGACAAGGAAATGGATTTCAGCACTTATGTGGACACTTGTACTGGAACAAAAACTATTTTTGGGAAGGAAGTCTTGTAGCTAAGGTCAAATATGGTCCCTAAG
Source organism: Chamaecyparis obtusa (assembly GCA_027943335.1). NCBI lineage: Eukaryota > Viridiplantae > Streptophyta > Pinopsida > Cupressales > Cupressaceae > Chamaecyparis > Chamaecyparis obtusa. The sequence continues at coordinate 504,235 of BSBK01000431.1, read as the reverse complement.
GGGCTAGTTGCCCTTAAAAGAGTATTTAACAATAAAGATAGGGCTTATTCTGCCAAAGTTGTAAATAAGTTGGAAGATTTAAAGAGATAAATTTGGGAATAACTATAGCACCAAAAAATGTTTATATTGGCAGAAGGTTGTCTCCCAAGGTCCGTAAGATGTTGATTGATCTTCTTAGGAAATTTAGACATGTTTTGTATGGTCTTATGATGACATGAAGGCCTAAAGAGAAGACTTGTTCCAGCATGAGATTCCATTAAAGGAAGGCACCAAGCCTTTTAGATAGAAATTAATGCTTGTGAACCCCACTCTAGTACCCAAAATGCAGGATGAGTTGAAGAGAATGATAGATTCTAGAATAATTAAACCTATCAGGCATTCTACTTGGGTGTCTATTTTAGTTCCAGTGAGAAAGAAAAATGGTGATATTAGACTTTGTGTTGACTTTAGGAACTTGAATATAAATTCTTTGAAAGAAAATTATGGGTTGCCTAACATGGAAAATATGCTACAAAGAGTTCCTGGATCAAAATTGATATCCATGATGGATGATTTCTTAGGTTAAAATCAAGTGATGGTCAAAGAATCTGAATAGTTTAAAACTACATTCACCACTCCATGGAGAACATATGTGTATGTCAAAATTCTATTTAGTCTAACTAATGTTGGTGCTACTTTCCAGAGAACCATGGATGTGGCCTTTGCATATTTTATAAATAATTTTTGGTTATATATCAGGATTATCTCACAGTATATTTAGCTAAAGAGGACCAACATTGTGATCATCTTGAGAAGGTTTTTGTTAGAGCTTTGGATTATGGGGTCTCCTTGAATCCAAAAAAGTGTGCTTTTGGTATTGTGGAAGGAAAAATTTTAGGAGATATTAAGTTTAAAGATGGAGTAAGAATTAATCCTGAGAGGGTTATAACTATAGATAAGCTTTCCCAATCCAAGAATGCTAAAGGTATTCAATCCTTTTTTGGGCAAGTGAACTTTTTAAGGACATTTATTACAAATTTTGCTGAGATTAGTATCCCCATCTCCAAAATGTTGAAGAAAGGAGAAAAAGTTAAGTAGAATAAAGAAGTGACTAGGGATTTTACAAGTATTAAAAAAGCTATCAGGGATGCTCCTATCTTAAGGACATCTTATTATAGTAAGCCCATGCATATTTTTTCTTTTGCTTCCTATCATACTATTGTGGCAATATTATTACAAAAGAATGCAGATGGATATGAACAACCCATATCATTTTTTAGCAAGTCCTTATAAGCAACCAAATTGAAATATGATATTATTGAAACATAGGCATATGCTTTGGTAAGGGTTGTCAAAGCTTTTAGATGTTATCTCATGGGAGAAATTGTGGTTTCATATGTTCTTAGTGCTATGGTTAATGATATATTAGTTCAACAAGAAGCCTCAGGGAGAAGATGTAGATAGATCAACAGGATCCAAGAGTTTAACATTGATATCCAAATTACAAAATTGGTAAGAGGCCTAGGTCTTGCAAAGCTAATGGCCCAATGAAACTTAGTTTTCAATCACATAAATGTGCTAGAAGAAGAACTAAGTCCTCATATTTATGATATGGATTGTTGTGATTGGTACAAGGACATCATTGGTTACCTACAAAAAATGATCATGCCCCCTGAGATGGATGATAATAAAAGGAGGACTATCAAATTGCATGCAATTAGGTATGCTATTGTGTGTGGTGAGTTATGGTGGAGAAACAATGAAGGAGTATTTCTTAATTGTGTAAACCAGGATAGATCCAGAGCCTTGTTAGAATAAATGCACAATGGTGTTTGTGGTGGCCATTACATGGCCAAAACTACAACCCATAATATTCTTAGATCTAGATTTTGGTGGCCTAAAATTTTCAAAGATGCTCATTAGTTTGTGAAAAGGTGTGATGCTTGCCAAAGGTTTGTTGGTAAATTAAAGTTCAACGAAAATCTACCCCTCAAACCTATTGCAGTTTAGGCACCATTTCAAAAATAGGGTAGGGACTTCATTGGTGAAATTCCAAACAAATCTAGTGGAGGACATTCCTGGATACTAGTAGCAACAGATTATTTCACCAAGTGGGTGGAAACTATCCCCACTATAAGAGCTACCAATAAGGTTTTGATAGACTTCATGATGCAAAATATTCTTATGAGATTTGGTTGCCCAAAAGTTATTGTGGTTGAAAATTTTGTGTTTTAGATGAGAGGAATTCAGTGACTTTATCAATTATATGGAATAAAAATATCATATTCATCCCCTTAACAAGGTAATGGCCAAGAAGAATCTAGTAACAAAAGTGTAATTAATATCCTCAAGAGAGTACTAGATAAAAATAAGAAGGCCCGGGATTCAAAATTGTAGTTAGCATTATGGGATGACAGGGTGATTGAAAAAAGGGCAATAGGATGTGCTCCTTTTGACTTGATCTATGGAATAAATTCTAGATTACCTCAAAATAATTTATTGTAGATTATTTATTCAGGCATATGATGAAGATTTGGATGATGAAATGAGAGTGAAAATAAATGATCTGATACAACTAGATGAGGTAAGGAGGGATGCACATGAAAGGAATATAGTGCAAGAATCAATATGACAAAATAATCACCAAAGGAATTTTGAAGCTGATGACCTAGTTTTAATTTGGCATGCCAAGTTATAGGATAAAGGAAAGCATGGGAAATTTGACCCTATCTGGTTAGGCCCATATCTTGTTGAAAGAAAATGGGGAACAAATTATTATGTTCTTAAGGATTTAACTGGAGATACTTTGGAATTGCCTCTTCATGGAAAATTCTTAAAGTTTTACTTCTCTTGAAGTATTTTTCATCCATGAGCATTAGAGAAGGATTTCATGTACATTTTGTAGATAAGTGTGTTTTCTTTCAGTCGCGTGTTTTTGATAAGTGGTCTGCATAACCAAGAGATTTTGAAGGTCTTTATTTTACCTACAAGAGGTACACATCCCCAACTAGAGCCACTATTAGGACTATTTTAAATTTTGGCCCTTGGTGTGAAAAATCTTTAAAAATCCATACATTCTCATAACCCTAGGCCTTGTTGTGCTGAAAGCCCTAAATCCATATCACTTGTTCTAATTCTTCATTACTTTTTAGGTTACTTAAATTTGGATTTATGCATGTGCTTTTAAAAATTTGTTAGCTAAAGTGTTCAAAAATGTTAAAAAATTATATGTCCCTCTCATGATCATGGTCCCTTTTTATTAAATTTTCCTCTTTATATCCTACCTATCTAATATTTTAAATCAAATGACAAAGAAATGGTGGGGAAAATATCCTAAGTAATATTTCTTTATATCATGACCATTGGATCTTCTCAGATCTAATGGTAGGTGAGATCCATTAACCCCAACGTGAATGTCTTTTATCTTTGTGAGATCAGGCCTGAATGCTACCTATCCATGGTTGTCAGTGGGACCACATAGTTTGAAAGCATGTGTTAAGTTATCCAGTTAAGGATATTTTAGCGGTTAATGTTGAGTGGGCCCATTTAGTAAGCAATGTAAGGTTTGATTGGTTGAATGAAAGATCTACGGTAGGTGTAATGCCTTAAAAGAAAAGTAACTGGGCTTTATTCATCATGGGATCATTCCAACCATCTAATTGAACATGAGGACAAGAAAACAATTTTGGTGGGGCCAGAGTTACCTTTTCATCGAGATCATGGGATTTTTTTTGATCTAACGATAGGCATGAAGCCTTGATCACAAATTGCAGAAAGTTTATTCATCATGGGATAACACTCTTTTGACACATGTCTCAGATGATGTCATATGTCAGTGTGGCTAAAGGTTTGCCAAGAGATAAAGGATTTCCATCTGTATAAATATCTAATGATAGGCACTATTCTATGAAGAAAAGATGGAAGAGTTTTAACCATCATGGGATCACGACTGTTTGGCGCGTGTCCCGATTTGTAAGTGGGTCTACAGGTTTATAAAGTGATAAAGAACCGATAGATTTAAGACAAGATCAATGATAGGCACGAAGACTTAAAGGAAAACTAATTGAAGGACAATGATCCTGGGATTGTGATTTGTTGACACGTGGCTTGCCAGATGAAAAGTTAAATTTGACCTGGGTTTGACGCATGGTTAGAAATGAAATATTTTGATTGGTTGATGGGTTCACCCATGATAAGAAATGTTTCTTCACTTGTCAACTTTGGTATAGCCATCTGATGTGATAGGAAAGTATATCAGATCAGTTCAATGGCTCAAGGAGTTAAATAAAGACTCAAAGGAGGCGGTTGATTTGTCTAGATATTTGCAGATAGTCTCCCAAACCATATTTTTTTATTTATTGTAAATCCTATGTGGTAGTTGAAAAAATTTTAGGGTAGTTTTTGTTTGTCCTAAATGATCAGATGCTTGTTGCAATCTTTGTATATAAAAGGATTTTTCATGATCATTTAGAGGCATTGAAAATTAGGTGTTGATAAAGAATATTTTGTAAACCCTAGTCTTAGTCGAGATTGTAATTTTTGTATCATTTTTTGTCAATAGAAGGTAGAGGGTTGCAAGATTTTTCCATTATTGAAGAATTCTTGTATTCTGAAGTACAAATTGTATACAAAGACAAGATTTATTATACTTAATACAAAAATATGGTTCTTATCTCTCCTTTGTGTCAAATCTCACAAGTCTTGAATTTTCTAATTATTTACATAGCTAATTATGTATATGTTTTCATTCCCATGCTCTAATCAAGGATCACATTAAATATTTCTCTGGGTGGGATATGGGATCATCTTGATTTGCATAAGGATTTTTTGTAAGCAGTGAAGGTTTTGGGTGGATGTATTTATGGAAATGAATTTGTGATTCCTTTCAATCTTTGTATCCTATTTTTTTAAGAATTATTGCCCAATAGATAAGGCATTCATCTAAGCAAGTATATCTCCTATTGGCACATATTAGTCAAGGTTATTGTAATCTGCAATTTTAACATAAAAAACCATTTGAAATTTTTTAATTTATTATTGAGAGGTAAGGTGTTCTTCCATAACAATGGAGAGTCAATGAATGCTTGGTTATCATTTATTACTTTCTTGTTATCTATATGTTACTTTGAATCTAGTTTTGGTGTTATAGAAGTGTTATATTCACTAGATTAGGTGCACCCGCATTGGTTTTGCAAAGCCATAAGTGCAGAGGGCAGTTTTGTCCCTATAGTTGGTCCAGTTACCTTAAGATCGTACCATATATTTAGAACTAACCACTCTTTAAATATCAATATGAAGGTATATTGGAAGCCTTAGAGTATAAGTCATTTTGAAACACCAACAAGGACTTCTCCTAAGCATAAGGCCAAGGGTGTGCAAGGATTCCCTTCCCTTGGGCTTAGAAAACAAGGATGCTCTGGACACCCTATTATAGTTTCCTCAAACTCTTACCTTGGTTCTCCATTATGTTAAGGAGCTTTAATCATAAGTGGGAGGATAAGTGTGATGTTTTGGGGACCCTAGCAAGACATTGACTGTTGGATACAATTGTCTGAAGGACATTGTTGGATTAGCTATGTGTTGTCTTTGATGTCACACAAATGTCATATCAATTATCGCTCCTAGTATCTACCGATTTCAGTTAGTCAGCTACGCGGTTCTCAGTATCTACCAAGTTTAGTTGGTCAGCTAAGAGATTCTCAGTATCTACCGAGTTCAGTCGGTCAGCTAAGCAGTTCTCAGTATCTACCGAGCTCAATCAATTAGCTAGGTGGTTTTTAGTGTCTACCAAGTTCTCTTAGGTGTCTAAAGGAAACTTGATAGGATAACAGTGTTAACCGAGCCTCCTCAGTTATCGAAGGAAAATTAGTGGTTACCGAGCTCTCTCAATCTCCAAAGGATGTTGCAAAATTCACTGTGGTTACCGAGTTCTCTCGGTCACCGAAGGAAATCTTTTCAGGATTAATGTTTACCGAGCAAGGTCGGTCCTTTCAAAGAATTTTGTTATTACAGTTTGTTTATCCCAGCCGACTGTTATAATAATTATTAGTGCCGACTTGACAATCTAAATGATTATGAAATGGCATATATATATAGAAGGTCAAATGGTGAATAAAAGATATACAGCATGCAGAAATCATTTTGAAGAATGGTGTGTGCAAATTTTGAAGGATGGTCAGATATCCTTGAGGAGCAGCAAAGATTTAATTAATCAGTAAGGATCTAGTGAAATAGAATAGAGATCTATATTCAGCAATTCAGTTGCAGGTTATTTCATTGTTACTCTCTAGCAATTGTAGCAGTGATATCAAAATCTCTTAACCGAGTTGGTTTAACAACCATTTTGTAAATCCTCTAACAAGGTAACAGTTCTATTGAATTGTTTCAAGACCTCTTACAAGGCCACTCCTAGCAGGGTGATTAAATCCTTTAACAAGGTCACACCTAACAGTGTGTTTTGTAACCTTTTACCGGGTTGGCTTCTAACCGGGCATCACTTCAGAAGAGTGAAAAATAGTAACTAGTTACATTGGTGGTTTTTCCCATATTGGGTTTCCACGGTAAATCTGGTGTCTCTTGTGTTCATGTTATTTTCTTTATTCATGAAAGTTAATCAGTGATGAATGCTTAAGAATAGTTTAATTATTACACATGTCAAGGATCAAGTTTTCAGCATTTCTCTGTATATTTATCGAGTGGTACAATAAATAATTTGTTAACATATTTAAGGGATCAGTGGTAATATTTTGTGGTTAACTGATTCACCCCCCCCTCTCAGTTACTACATCTATATTTCCAACAATTGACATGTCTGGTGCATTACTTTAGTGGGATCATTATGAGTTATTTCTCAACTTAGGGCATAATATTTTTATATTAGAGTGGAGCAACAAAAATTTGATGGAGATTTGTACAACATTGGAATTTAGATAGCTACATTCAAATGTTAATCTCTATTGAGCATTTAAGGTTGTCATTAGTATCAAAGGATATTAAATAGGTCAGTCGGTCACTTATATTGAGTTGGTCAGTAACCAGAAGTAAGATAGAGTAGTCGGTAAATCCTTTACACCAAGCATCACATAGTTTACCGAGCACCAGCAACAGTGACACTAACGGATAGTAAACATTGAGCATCGCAGTATACACCGAGAAGATTATATAGTGTTTATCGATGATCACAAAAAATGGCATATTAATTTGAAATGAAAAATTCTTCTATGCAAATGGTTACAATAGATCGTAAAATGGTTTACCAAGATCGAGGAGCATTAATTGTAAAAGATACTCATGAATTGTAATGTTTATCTTATTGTAATAGTTGATCTAGGTTAATTTTGCACCGTAGATCTTAAGGTTATGATTATCTTTGTAACCTAATTTTTGCTAAAGTGGCAAAAGTGGAACATTATATATTTTGTATGTTCACATCATTTTTATGGGAAGAGGGAGTGAACTGATATATATGAATCATGGAGCACTTGAAGACATTTGCCTAACTTCAAGTCAATTAGTTTACCAAGCAGAACAGAGGATATCAGAGTGAGAAGAATCAGAGAAGCCTACTAAGCATAACAGAGTAGAGAATCATCATAGTTAAGGTGATATTTTATTGAGCATTTATTGATCTATTTTAGACAATTGAGTTGTCAACTAGCAGATAATTGGCTATTACTTTCTGACAATTGTAATAGAGTTTTTTGATAAAATCTCTTAACAGAGTAGACTTAACAGTCTTAGGTAAATCTCTTAACCAAGTACACACTTCATTAGTGTTGTCAAAATCCTATAACTAGGTAGATATAGCTGATCTAATATGTTACTCCTAACAGGGTAAGATCACCAGAAGTGATCAAAACTTGTAGCCTTAACAGGCAAACCTTTTCTATCTATAGTAGTGAAGAATTTGTGGGTGTCATCCCCACCACAGTTTTTACCTTCTTACAAGGGTTTCTGCATTACAAAAATACTTGTGTTATGTGATTGTCATATTGATTTCATGTTGTTTACTTTCTCAAGTTAACTAGATGATTTATTTATGCAATTAGATTCAAGTTATTTTGATCAGTTATTACATTATATAATTATAGATCTGAAAGGTTTTACAAGTGAAGTTTTGAAGGCACTGATTCACCCCTCCCATCTCGGTACCTATCTCTCCTAATTCCAATAATTGGTATCAGAGCTAAGTTCTCTTATTGAATAGTCTAACCACTGAAGGGTAAAGATCTAAGTCATGGAGAGATACAAACTTGACAAGACTATTGAGAATCAGAAGATACAAATATAGATGTTTGTGGAATAGTATAAACAAGCCAAGGAAGAACTGAAGAAATTACTAGCTAAAAGAAAGAATCTTGCAATTCTGCAAAATGAAATCGGTTATCATGAAGAACCTATTGATGAAATATTTGATCATATTGGATCAAGCTCTGGAATCATCTCTGACGAATTTGAAAGCATAATCTCTGACTTGTCTAAAAAGAATCAGCATTTATCTGAGCAAGTGAAAGCACTTCAAATCGGTCATGAATCTCAAATGGTGAGAATGGTGGAAATCATGAACAATGCTAGACAAGCTGAACAAGATTAGAATCTGGTTATTGAAGACCGAAGACTGATGACTGAACAACTCCAAGCAAAAGAAAGTGAAATACAGAGACTTACTGATCATCACTTCCAAGTATCAAATTAGATGATGACAGTTAATCAAGAAATGAACTGAGTAAATGGAGAATTATCAAGAAGACTCGAAGATGTTGCAATACTCAGAGAAGATAATGAAAAACTAAGAAATGAAATAAAGATACAAAAGAAACACAATGAAATGATGAAGATAGATGAGGATAGTTCTAAAAAGATTGATGATTTCACAATAGGCTAAAAAAGTCAATAATAATCAAAGTCAGAAACCTAAAGTGTTGACAGGTTGTCACTGTGGAGAACTAGGACATACATCTAATGTGTACAGAAGCAAAGCACAAGGTAAACCTCCTGTCATTCCTAAATTCAATCGATATTGTTATTACTGTGGTAAGTTTTCACATCCAGCTTATGAATGCAGAGCTAAACAGAATGACATTGCCAATAATACTACTGAGGAGAAAATATGCTATAGTTGTAATAAGCATGGACACACTGCAAGGGACTGTAAGGCAAAAATGAAACAAGTCTAGACACCTAAAGAGAAACTACAATGAAAGCCATATCAACCGAAGAGACAAGGTAACTCATATGTTTGGGAGTATAATACATGGACTAATTGTGATGTATGTGGTTGGCATGGACATATTGCAGCAAACTATTACAGAAAGAGTCGGATTGAAAAATCAAGAAACTAGACAAATGCAGGAATGGCATGTATGCATTGTCACAAGGTCGGTCATGTAAGAAAGAACTACAGAGACTGAGCACTAGATGAAAACCATATATTTGAGAGTGGATATACCATTGTAGAAATTATGAAGTTAAGGAGCACAATGTGGAAGAAGGCATCTAAAGAGAATACTGAGTCAAGTAACACTATCAATGAAACCTCATCCACTGCATTGGGTGACATCGGTACCTCCACTTAAGATGACAAATGTATGTATGGAACTAATATTTTTAAATGATCACATTTTACATACAGTTCCTTATATATGATGTACAAATACCAAATCTACATGAATAAAGATGCACTATGGTTTATGTGTTATGAGTTTAAAAATGTCACATAGTCGGTAAAAGAAGAAATGAGAGTTGATTACCCATTGGTAATCACTATACAAGGTTAACCAACAATAATACAAACCAATGAATAAATTCTATGTTAACCGAGCAAAGGAAATTGTAGACATTATCAAGCTAATAGTTGTTTCGTATCGAAAGTTAGGTCACGCATTTAATGCACCAAAGTTTGAGTGGGAATATCAGAAAGTCTATAAATATGCGGAAACAAAGTCCATTGTTACATTGCAATTTCAAAGAAGAGAGACTTTATAGAGAAGAGTTTGAGCTAAAGATTTTTTAGAAAAGATTCAAAGCTACTGTAGATCAAACCGACAAAAATTCTTTGACAATATCAAGTAAGTTCATTTACTACCAAACACTGGTTATCTATTGCTTGTCGAAACCCTAGAAACAATTTATGGCATCAACATCGACTTCAAGCAAATCACAAAACATTGAGGAGGAAGTAAAATTAATTGTTAGGGCTAATTTCACTAAGGCCAAATTCAAACCACATCCCAAGGTTGTAGCAAAAATGGATGAAATGGGCACATTTTCAAGTATTCCAAATAAGGTTTTGTTAACAGAAGATGTTAAGGCCTATATTCACTGCAAAATCAGAGAAGTAGGTGATTTTGAGACCATTGCTCCTTACCAAAAAATTTGTGGACCAGATGGAAAGTTAAAATCTGAACATGAGAAGATTGAGAACTCAGGATTATCATGCATCAAGCACTACCCGTAATCTTTCAAAACTGACTGGATAAGAATTGTATTAAGTAGATTTCATGATGGAAAATCTGGTTGGACAAACTTGTTGAAGTCACAAAGAAGATTATCAGTAGGGTTACTAGGTACCCTACAACTAAAAAAGCAAAAGCCTTTCGAAGTTCATCTCATCCTGACATTGAAAAGAACACTAGAGCTCAATGGGATGGTAGGGCACTAAAAATTTCAACCATCAAAGACCCAGCGGTAAAATTCATAGCTCATGTCATTGGGTACAAGATATTTCAATCTAGCAGACTAAACAACATACCCTACAATGTCGTGGACATGGCATATAAAATTGTGAAGAAAGATCACCAGGTAGATCTTGTCAAACTGCTACTACACCAACTGATAGAGAATATGAAGATAATAAGATCAAAGAAGTCCAACACATGTAAGTATGAATCACTGCTTTTCTGTACATTTTTCTATCTACAAAATTATGTACCAGGTATTAATAAAGTAAACTGGCAATCAGATAAATCGATAACTGCACAAATTGGTGAAATGATGAAAAGTCTAGGAAACAATCTGAACAAGGAATTTGATGCATACTTCAAAGAATCTCAGATAAAAATGCATCAAAGGAGTAGAATTCCAAGGGAATTAGTGAGTAGGTTTGAGGATGACATATGTTTTGTAGTCAGCACAGACCATTCAATGATAAAGGTAGTAGAACCGAGAACAAAATGGCTAGCACTGATGGGATATGAAATGAATTATGATTTCACTTTGAAATCTATTAATGCATTGTTGGCATTACCGATAGATATCACTACTAGTAGGTTTGGCACATATGAGGAAGCTAAGTCACAAATCACTACAGACATAGAGATCGGAAAAATGTCTAGAAGGGCAAAGAAAAGGAGAAAAGATCTCTCAGCAAGATATGGAAATGCATCTACCTCATATGAGGAGTCACCAGTTAAAGGAATGACCGAAGGTCAGTTACAATTGGCTGACAAGCCCTACGATAGCGAGAAGACCAAGTCAGACAAAGAAAAGGATCACACACTGGTTCCTCCCACAAATGTTGAATAGGAAATGTAGTTACCAGAACCTAAAGGAATGAAGACACAATTGTCAACTGTAGCACAACCTACAGAGAAAGAAGAAGCAGTAAAAGTAGCAAAAAGAAGAGCAGCTACACCGATGAAGAAATATATAAAGAGAAAGAACAAGAAAGTAGCTGAGCCATAGAAGAAAAAGATGAAATACATAAGAAGTAAAGAAGATATAGAGGAGACTGACACTGAAAATGATCCTAATCAATTCAAGCTAGTTCATAATAGGGAAAGCACAATAGAAGAAATAATTGAAGATATAATTGAAAATGGAAATCTTGCAGATCTAGGCATAGACAAATTTAACAAAATGTTAATTGAGGACAAGACAAAGCTAGAACATGCTATCATCCAGATGATGATTAAATTCAAGAGAGTACCAATGGAATTTGCATGTCAATTACCAAAGGAACTAGATAACAAAATAAATGAGAAATGGACTATTGCACTAGATACTGAGAAAAGGAAAAGAGAACAATCATTAGTTCATGTAGCCTCACACTTCAACTATGATGTTGTAAGTGAATACTTGACAAAGAACCAAGCATGATTTTTAATCAAGCATAGAGCTATGCAGATATTGGATGATAATGTGGTTGACATGGATGTCACATGTGATTCTCTATGGACATCAATTTTGAAAGCAGAAGAGAGAGCTGAATAGGAAGCATTCCTAAAACTATCTAAGAAGAGACATAGTTCAAAAGGTAAAGGTATATACATTGATGATGACAAGGGAAAGAAGCTAAAGGACACTAGTATATCAGTTACTAAGGTAATTGATATCACCAAACAAAAGGAAGAAATAAGAATTTCACAAGATGCACCGGATCAAGTAAAGATCCACTTGTAGAAGAAAACCAATGATGATATACTCATTGAGGACATCACTAACGGTGATCCTGATGATAAGGATGATGAAGATGTGACAATTGCACCAAAAAAAGATGAAGTACTAGACACTGATAGTGTGCTCACATCTCTATCAAGTGAACTTCTTGTACTTGCAGAGGTAGTTGAAATACTTTCACAAGTACAACCCAATGCTTCTCATCCTAAGAAAAATAAAGATACAACAAGGATACAAGCACCTAAGCAACCTGCAAATACAAATGAGCCTACCAAAATAGAGGCATAGTCTACAAAAACAAAGGAACCAAAAGAAACAAAGTTGACCGAGGTGAACCCACCTGACACTACAACCGAGACTCCCACACCATCTATCGAGGAGTAGAAGAAGGAAGATACAATGTCAATTGGGAAGGATACTCTGAACAATGAAGAAAAATCTATTGTTATTAGTGAGAAGAAATCACCTCTTGCATAGAAGAAGAAGAAGAAGAAGAAAGAAAAAGGGATGGTCACCATTGATGAAGTCATAGTTATACCAGAATGTGACCCGAGAACCCTAAGCCTCGAGGAACTAAGTAGATATGGGGAACTATGTTCAAGGAAAGCAGCACATGAAAAGTTAAGACAAGAACAAAAATGCACAGAAGTGTTACATGATGTGAGGGATATTCTACAATAGATAGTACCAAAGACTAATATTGATGTGAATACTCCCATCATGGATCAATTTGCTACACTCACCAACAAAATCAATGCCCCTGACATAGATGTAGATTAAAGAATGGAAGACAGGGTAGAATCAAAGATTCAAGACAAATTGGCAGAAAGAATTAGCACAGAAGTGGCACTGCAAAAGGTAAAATTATCTAAGGTCATTACCGAGGTAAAATCTATCACCTAGATAATCTGTCAATTTTTTATCAAGCTTTGTACTTCAGACACCTTCACTGTAGAAGTCAGTGAAAAGATAAAAGGTTTAGAAGTAGAAATAAAGTTGAGTACACAAGCAGCTATAACTGAGCTGAATGCTTTCTTAAAGCATATTTACTGAGTTCAGGAACTCTGGCCATTGATAGCAGATCTAAAAAAACAAGAAGAGCAAATCATTGATTAGGTCATAGAGTTACAAATAGAACTCACTCCTTACCTAAAAATTTTTGAAAATCATATTGTCAAAGTTGAACAACTTGTAACAACACCAAAGATTTCAATGTTAGATAATATATTTGACATGCATGCACAAGTCGGTCTTGAGCATATTGCTCTTACCAAATTGAAAGAGGAATGGGACAACCTCTTGGAGTCTATAGAAAACCCATCCAAACATTTTTGATAAGATGTAAGTATACATTCTATTTTTTGTATTTGGCATTATTATCAAAAAGGGGGAAAACATGTATATGCCAAATAAGTATACTTTGATATGTGTATATTACCGATATGTTTATATTACCAGGAGCATGCACCGAGGGGGATTACCTTGTACTTAGAAAAATTTTGTTGCAGATATGTATATGGTGGAGACATAAGGAATATATAGAAACATTTTGTCTATATACATTCAAAGTTTTGATACTAATGCCAAAGGGGGAGATTGTTAATCTCTATTGAGCATTTAAGTTTTTCATCAGTATCAAAGGATATTAAACAAGTCGGTCAATCACTTATATTGAGTTGGTTGGTAACTAGAAGTAAGATAGAGTAGTCAGTAAAGCCTTTACACCAAGCATCACATAGTTTACTGAGCACCAATGACACCAACACCGACAGACAGTAAACATCGAGCATCGCAGTATACATCAAGCAGATTATACAGTGTTTACCGATGATCACAAAAAATGGCATAGTAATCTGAAATGGTACATTCTTCTATGAAAATGGTTACAATAGATCATAAAATGGTTTACCAAGATTGAGGAGCATTCATTGTAAAAGATACTCATTAATTGTAATGTTTATTTTATTGTAATAGTTGATCTAGGTTAATTTTGCACCGTAGATCTTAGGGTTATGATTATCTTTGCAACCTCATTTTTGCTAAAGCGGAAAAAGTAGAACACTATATATTTTATATGTTCACATCATTTTTATGGGAAGAGGGAGTGAATTGATATATATGAATCATGGATCACTTGAAGACATTTTCCTAACTTCAAGTCAATCATTTTACCGAGCAGAACAGAGTACAGAGGATATCAGATTGAGCAGAATTAGAGAAGGCTACTGAGAAGAACAAAGCAGAGAATCATCATAGTCAAGGTGATATTTTATTGAGCATTTATTGATCTATTTTAGACAATTGAGTTGTCAACTAGCAGATAATTGTCTATTACTTTCTGACAATTGTAATAGAGTTTTTTGATAAATCTCTTAATAGAGTAGACTTAACAGTCTTATGTAAATATCTTAACCAAGTACACACTTCATTAGTGTTGTCAAAATCCTATAACTAGGTAGATCTAGCCGATCTAATATGTTACTCCTAACAGGTTAAGATCACCGGAAGTGATCAAAACTTGTAGCCTTAACAAGCAAACCTTTTCTATTTGTAGTAGTGAAGAATTTGTGGGTGTCATCCCCATCATAGTTTTTACCTTCTTACAAGGGTTTTTGTGTTACTAAAATACTTGTGTTATGTGATTTTCATATTGATTTCATGTTTTTTACTTTCTCAAGTTAACGAGATGATTGATTTATGCAATTAGATTCAAGTTATTTTGATCGGTTATTACATTATATAGTTATAGATCTGAAAGGTTTTACAAGTGAAGTTTTGAAGGCACTAATTCACCCCTCCCCTCTTAGTACCTATCTCTCCTAATTCCAACATCAAAGGCTCTATCAGCCTGTATCCAAGAGAGATAAGGAGATAGTAGACGTAGCACCTACATTCATAGTGCAATATAGAGCTTTCAGTAAGTGTTCATTCTGGTCTCCATAATTGGCTTGCAATATTAGTACTTTCTTTCAAAGGATAACTGATTTTGATGGCAAATTTCTTAAGGGGAACTAATCTTTAGGTCGAGAGCATTGCAATGTCCCCAAGTTTTTAAAAGTGAATTAATTAAATTAATTAATTAATTTTCTCAAAAATTTATTTTATATCCTAAGGATGACTTCAATTAATTAATTAACTTGTAAAACACAATGGAAATAATAAATTAATAAAGTAAGTCACTTTATTTATTCAACCTAACCTTCTCGATGTTTCCTAGAGCTATTTGTAAGGCATTTGGATGGGTGAGGTAAATCATCATCAAATGTTTGTAATTTCATTGTTACTTTTGTTGAAGGCATGCAAGCTGATAACATGTGTAGTTCTTGTTGTGAGCCTATCTACCCTAGTCTACGATTGGAAATATCATTTCAGATATTCCACTTTATACCTATTGGAGATTATACAAGTTTTTGAAGTATTCATTTGAAGACAAATTTGTAGGAATAAGATATTCATAGGTTTATGGTCATTTATATCTTGAGATTCTTGACTTGGGAAAATATAAGTTTATTTTGAAATATAATATTATTGTTGCTAGTCCCTATTGATCATGTTATCTTTGGATATATATCATACACTTTATATGAATTGATTTATGAGATATTATTTCTAATATTATTATTGACAGTTTAAGTCCAAAGATGGGAAAATACTATGTAGCAGCTCAATATATCATCATGGGCTCTATTAATATTGATATAGTTGGAAGATAAATATTTTGGTGGTGCAATATTAGCTAATAGATTTAATATGACTCGACAGTATATTAAGTCAATAGTTAATTGAGAATTTTGGGCATATTATTTTGTGTTCGACCCAACATCAACAAATCAAAGGTTATAACCCTGATTAAGGGACGACATCAAATATTCATGTTTCTAACATTAGAAATAAAAAAGTCAAATATAAATATTTGTATCGACTTTAATTAAGTATCGAGAAGATAAACTTGTGATTTCCTTATCAATACGAAAATAGTATTGGGTGAAGATATTTCTTGGTCATATCTCAACATTGGTGTGAACATTCCTATGTCATGAGCTCCTTTTGAGGAGTTGACTTGCATTTTTCCTGGTAACCAAGATAATAGTGTATGCTTAGTCCAGATTTAATAAAATCAATATTTTGGCTTTTTTTGTGATGAATATTCCACCATGTGTAATTGTTTAGCTTAATCCCTTGAAGAAATCCCTACCAAGACACAAAGAGTCCCTTTGTCATGCAAAATATTGGTCATTTTCTTTGTGTTTACTACCATATTGTGAATTTAATCTTGTCAATAATGGGAGTAGATTGATTATTCTATCACTCTAATGTTTGGAGATAAATATTTATAATGTTTGTTCAAAAGTCCTATTGGTAGTTTGATAATGGTAGAATTGAATCTCATCTTAGAAAGTATAATAGAACATAATATGGTTGTGGATTGCTTTGATATGAACAGCTAACTTATTGGCACAAGATACTCAGAATTGGCATGAATGGTGGGTGGACTTTGCTTGTGTTGCTAGATGTAGAAGACAAGGGACTGTATAGATTATTCTTGGACCAAAAAAAACTATACAAATATTCTTCATGGCCAACTGAGTATATCTCCTTATGCAATCATTTCTATAGTCAGATTATAGCACAAGTGATGGAGGGTCAACATTTTTTTATTCTTTGGTGTTGAGTGAACTCATTTACTAAGGAACAAATATTTGCACACATATTACCTATAGAAATGGGTCCATAAGCGTATAATATTTAATTATGAACAACACCATTCAAGGATTTTGAGATGAACTATGACCAATAACTCATATTTGGTAAAGGGAAGAGTTAGAGGATATTATGGTTTCTACAATACATTTCCAAGTGTTTCTATTATTTCAGAGGGATAGAGAAAATACTTTCTCCTGTTATTCTATTAACTAATTAAAGAATACTTTTTGTCTCACTATGAATGTGTGAAAGGATATAGTTATTATCATTTAATCAATGTTTTTTTGTTAAACATCAAGTCAATCCATTTTTCCTGCATCCCTAAAATGAAACATTATAAAGTATCAAGTAGGTCACTTTGAAAATGTCACTCAAGGAAAATATTGGAGAATTATTGGTTTAAATCAATCAGGGATATCTTAGTCTTTTAGAATAAAATAAATCATGACATACTCAAATTTATTTAAGAAAATTGATACTCATAAAAACAATAAATAAGAGCATACCACCCCCTATATTGGTTAAGTCATTTTCTGTTAACTATTAATACCTTAACAATAATACACCAGCAAGAAAGTCAAGTTATACACTCCTATGATATCTCTCTCTTGTCTGAGACCCTGATACAACATCCAATCCAAAGTTGTCTTTGAAGTGTACTTCTTCCAATATTGGTAAACATATCCAAGGTAATGCACCTTAGATTACCTCCATGAAAAGGTCAATGAGAAACCAAAAAAAGGATATAATATGAGAATTTAAATTATTTTCATTGCTTTGATCAGTTTTATAGAATCTATCAAAAAAGAGAATGATTTAGCAACAAGAGAATGAATATAGACTAAAGATAAAGTGTCTAAGATCGAATAGAGCAGGAGAATTAACCTCTGTCAGATTCTGTGAGTATTGCAAAGAACATGGCATAAAGAGATAGTTGAGTGCATCTAGAACCCCTTAGTAGAATGGGATTGCAGAGAGAAGAAATAGGATCATCCTTGATACAATGTGCACCATCATGATTGAAGGAAAACTTGCACACACCTATTGGATAAATGCGGTCAATACAGTAGTTTATACCATCAATAGAATACAACTAAGGTTTTGCGTAGACAAGATACCTTATGAGCAATGGTTTGGTAATGTTCCCACAATGAAATACTTCAGAATCTTTGGAAGCAAGTGCTACATCAAGAGGGATGAAGCAATAGGCAAGTTTGATGCAAGAAGTGATGAAGGTATTTTCCTTGGTTATTCTACTAAAAATAAAGCTTATAGATGTTTTAATTTGAGATTGAAGAAGATCATTGAAAGTGCTCATGTTAAGATTGATGAAAATTTTATGGTTCAAGAAAGCTATCATGATTATGCACCTATGATTGAAGAAGAACCCAATCCTTCCACTAGTGAGATAGTTGTTGAAGATATGTTTGACAGTATTGATGTATCATTTAATGACCCTAAAACAAGTGAAGAAGAAACTCAAAAGGTAGATGAGACAATATCACCTAAAGTTTGAAAGTTTACATATAGATATCACTCTAAGGATGACATCATTCGAGATCAGAGTGGCAAAGTCACAACAAGACCAAAAGAAAAGAGTTAAGCAGACAATGAAGTGGTATGTTTACTATCTCAAATTGAACCTTTAAGTGTTGAAGATGCATGTAATGAGTCAGATTGGCATGATGCTATGAAAGAAGAACTAGATTAGATCATTAAGAATGATACTTGGGAACTGTTCCCAAGACCTAGTGATAAGAATGTGATTGGAACCAAGTGGATATTTAGAAACAAGATGAATAAAGATGGTATAGTAGTAAGGAATAAAGAAAGGTTAGTATGTAAGGGATATGCGCAAAGAGAAGGTATTGATTATTCAAACATATTTTCACCTATGAGTAGATTAGAAGCCATTCTATTGTTTCTAGCTTATGTGAAATTCAAAAACTTCAAAGTTTGTCAAATAGATGTTAAGTCATCATTCTTGAATGGAGAGTTAAAGGAAGAAGTATACATTGAGTAGCCAAAAGGATTCACCTTATTAGATAGGCCTAATATTGTATGCAGATTGAAGAAAGCCCTCAATGGACCTAAGAAAGCCCCTAGAGCTTGGTATGAGAGACTTGATGGACATCTAACAAAAATTGGATTCAAGAAAGGAGCAGTAGATTCTAATCTATTTATAAGAGAGACATCTGAAGGTATACTACTTGTAGCTATATCTGTTGATGACATTATTTTTAGGGGTAATAAAAAACTTAGTGTAGAATTTTCTAAGGAGATGCAAAGTGAGTTTGAGATGAGCATGATTGGATCTATCAATTACTTTTTGGGATTAAATGTCTAGTAGATAGAAAAAGCTATTTTCATTAATGAGTCTACGTATGTGAAAGAGATATTGAAGAAGTTCAAGATGGATGATTGCAATCTAGTGGGTACACCTATGATAAAAAGATGAAAGCTTACAAAAGAAGATGATTCTCTAGTAGCAGATATAACATTGTACAAGTCTATGATTGGTAAACTCATATATCTTACTCAATCTACACCTAATATTTCTAATGCAGTTGGCATAGTTGGAAGATTTGCAACAGAGCCTAAACAAATTCACCTCATGGAAGTAAAGAGAAAACTCAAAAATTTGAAGGGCACTATAGATTATGATCTATGGTATCCTAATTCATAGAATGTTGAGCTTCGTGTATATACAGATGCAGATTGGGAAGGATGCATGGATGATAGAAAGAGTACATCAGGAGTGGTATTTCTTGGTGATAGACTAGTCACTTAGACAAGAAAGAAGTGGAATTGTATTTCTCTATCAATAGTAGAAGTAGTGTATGTTACAGCAACATTGAATTGCTCTAAAATTATTTGGATCAAGCAGATGATAAAGGATTTTGGAATTCAAATTGATTATCCTATTGTTATTCATTATGATAACACTAGCACTATCAACATGTCAAAGAATCTTGTGATGCATGCAAAGACAAAACACATAGAGATAAAATATCACCTCCTAAGAGAGAAAGTGGAAAAGAAAGAAGTCAAATTGGATTATATGAGTACAGAGGAACAACTAGCATATATATTCACAAAGTCTTTACCAAAGGATACTTTTGAGTATCTCAAGCAGAAGTAGGAAGTAATTTCCTTCTTTGATTTTGATTAGAGAAAGTGGAGAGAGCATCAGTCCTTAGTGACTGATGGATGGTTGACTACTCTACTTTAGGAGTAGTACCAGTGCTTAAATGTTTGGCACCCTTTTCCATTGATGTCAAAGGGGGAGTATTATATAGTCATGAAAAATAGTATTAAAGGGGGGGTACATATAGAATTAAGGAGGTGTAATATATAGCAGCAAGGGGGAGTAGTACTCAGTCATGGAAGCAGTTTAGTTGAGGAAATCAAGAATGTTGAAGAATATTACAGTAGATGGAGGATTCATCCTTGGGGGAGTTTTGATGAGGAAATGGATAATGTTATAAAATAATGTTTCATTTGGATTGGTGGTGTTTTCCATTCCATATGTTGCCATAAATGTAAAATGGGGAGATTGTTGGAGATTTTCCAGCAAGCCAATGTCAACTATATGTTTTTCATTGATGACAACATATGGTAAGTAGCACGCATGGAAGACTTATGTGGTAAGCTTTGAGTATATGTAGCATGGACTGTTAGAATAACTGAGAGGGGGGGTGAATCAATTATCTAGTGTCCCAAAAAAAAATGTATAATCTAAAACAAATTCTTCAACTTCTGCTACTCGGTAAACATAAAATACTTCAATTGTCTGAGCTTTTACCGATTGTTAGCCTAAAACTTATAGTAGTTACTGATCAAATATAACATGTAATATGAAAAGTATGATAACAAACAAATATCACAATCAACACATAACACAAGAGATTTAACGTGGAAACCCTGTGAAGGGAAAACCCACCTCAGACTGGCAACCCAAAAATGTTCACTCTTCTAAAGTGAGATCGGTGAAGACCCAACCCTGTTAAAGGTTTACAAACACACTATTAGGTTTGACCTTGTTAGAGGATTTTAGACCAGAAGTTATCGTCCAACCACCAGTCACTCTGGGGTTGACAGGATAACAATGTTCACTCTATGAATGAAACATAAAAAGACTTTCTTAGTCCACTTGGTTAAGAGATTTGACTGTGTACAATGGTTAAATATGTAATAGTAGATAATCTTCCTTGAAACAACTTCAATTGTAGTTTACAGATCAATGTTCAACTCATTCAAATCTTTCTGATCAATATATCACTTTAGATTCAATACTATATCAACTTACTGTCCGTCGGTAATTACTCTCTATAGCTCGATAATTATTCTGTAGTTCGGTTCTCACTAACCAGTATGATCAAAATGCATGAAAAATCCTTCATGCAATAATTCTATAGTATCTTCTTCTTCTGGCATCATTTCAATAATGAAACCAATGTCTCTTATATAGATGAGTAAATCATTTTCTTTTTGTCCATCATATTTTGCTGCTTAATCTTATTCATTGATTTTTCCACTTTAACCTTCTTCAGATGATGTGTTAGTAACACATTTCAATCCGCTCCATTAGATCTTCCTTGAATTATGTTAGTCATTGATCTTCATAACAAACCTTATCTGTTACCTTGATTTCATACACTTTATAGCTCATCACTTTATCAACTAAACTAATCATTTAATTCCTTTCTATTTTGCTCAATTAACAAAGATATGCATCGGTGAATACAAGCTTGGTTAACAATGTGCTTAGTATACACTACACTCTATCGGTGTATACTGGAATGCTTTATTTACTGACAACACTCCTTTGTGTCTTTCAACTCTATTCTTCATCATAGATGAATGCAACATAATAAAGTCAATATTATCAATTCATAGGCTCATCAACAAGTTACTCAGTGTATTCATTATCCTCATATGACATATACATCTTACTTATGTATATATTTATGTTCTTCATATCTTTCACCTTTCTTCAGATGTATCTGTATAGTAACTTACAAGATAAGTATTGTCAAGCTAGTTGACATCAATGACAACATAATACCGATTTAATCATCTTGCATATCTAATCAACAACTCCTCATTCATCTTAAATCATAGATTCTTCATTTAGGTTCTAAATCAGTTGTAGTTCATCAATCTCTCCCTTTGGCATTGATGGCAACTAAAGTAATATGAAGTGTACCATACACATAAAAAACATGTATTCTACAACTCTATAAACAAATGTTGTACAAGCTCTCCCTAGCTTAATATGTTTAATCACTACGTTACTAAACATATGTTTTATAATGCTATAATGTGAATCATCAGATATGCTCTTTTTAGTTCACAAATTCCTACTTCTGTTCTCTGTAACTGGTCTACAATGTTTTGTTTCTTTCAAATTATCTTTCCCTTAGATAGTTCTCATCGGTGCATGTGAAAATTTTGTTTCATATTATTTATCTCTCCCTTTGACAATGCCAAAGAAACAAATAAATAGTCAGCTTTGTAGTAGCTAAGTAACTCTCTATTGTCCAATACCATCTCTATATCTTTGTTATAATTATATCCCAATTTGTTTAAGTTCTTCAAACTTAATCACAACCTTGAACATTATCCAAAGTGTACACTATGTTGCATCAACATTTGTGATCTTCTGATAAGTTTAAGCTAACATACATGATCTTGACCTCCAAAAATAATATCATCAACAAAAATTTCAGCAATAAGAATAGTTTCATCAGTATCACCTTTCATGTACAAATTGTTGTTTTCACTAGTTCTTACAAATATAATACTTAACAAGTAAGTATGCAATCTTTCATACCAGGCTCTTGGTGCATGCTTCAAACCATATAAAGCTTTGTGTAATCTACATACCATGTCTCTATTGTCTAGATCAATGAATCCTTCAGGATGTTCTATGTACACCTCTTCTTCAAGTATACCATTCATAAATATTGACTTCACATCCATTTGATAAACCTTAAATTTCTTGTGTGTAGCATATGCAAGTAGCATCCTAACTCCTTCCAATCTAGCAATAGGTGCAAATGTCTCACCATAGTCAATGCCTTCTTCCTGTGCATATCCCTTGCATACCAATCTTGCTTTATTTCTTGTCGCTTCACCATTTTCATTCAGTTTGTTCCTGAATATCCACTTAGTATCGATAATATTTTTATCTCTAGGTCGAGGTTCTAAGGACCACATTTTGTTCTTCTCTATTTTCTCTATTTCCTCTTTCATTGCATTAACCTATTCTTCATTCTCTAATGCAACTTTCACATTTTTTGGTTCAAATTCACAAACTAGACATGTACCTTGTCTTGCTTTGCTTCTTGTCTGCATGCTAGCTTGTCTGTCTCCAATAATTTGTGTCTCAGGATGATGTCTTATGATGAAACTAGCTAGTACTCAATTTCTTCTTTCTTGTTCATCCTATTTAGGTTCATGTGCTTTCTTGGTAACTCCATCTTGTTCATTGGTTTCCCTTTCTCGTTCCTCAAGGTTATTTTCTTACTCATTGGTTATCACAGGTTGTGACTTTGGTAGATAGTCAGGATGTTCAATGTAAGTGAATCTACCATAGTCTTCTGGTTCCTTTCCCCTTTCCTCTGTGTTATTTTCATCAAACTCATCAACACGGATATTAGTGCTTTTAATTATCTTATTTGTAACCTTATTCAGACATTTGTATGCTTTACTCTTAGTAGAATATCCTAAGAATATTCTTTCATCACATTTAGAATCAAATTTCCCATTCCTCTCATCTTTCAGAATAAAACATTTTCTTCCAAAAATCTTGAAATAACTTATAGTAGGTTTGTGTCCAAATCATAGCTCATAGGGTGTCTAGTTGGTGTCCTTATTTAGTTGTACTTGGTTAAGCACATATACAGTTGTACTAATAGCTTCCCTCCAATATGTTTGAGAAATATTCTTTTGCAGCATTAGTGTTCTTACACAGTCAATGATTCACCTGTTCCTTCATTTAGCAATCCCATTCTACTGAGGTGTTCTTGGTGCAGAGACCTATCTTTTGATACCATGCTCATTAAAAAATTAGTAAATTCATAAGAGATAAATTCACCTCCTCTATCAGATCTTAAGCATTTTAATTCTTTTCCAATATCTTTTTCTACCTTTTCCTTATACCACTTAAACATTTTAAATGCTTCAAATTTTTCTTTTAAGAACATAACTGTCATCAGTCTAGTATAGTCATCAACAAAATGAATAAAGTATCTATCACCATAATAACTTTGAGTTCTCATAGGACCACATAGGTCGGTATGAACCAACTTAAGTATCTTCTTTGTTGAGTAGTCTTTACTTTTAAAACTAGACTTAGTCATCTTACCTTTCTGACATTCATGGCACATAGCATGATCTGGTTTTGATAAGTTAGGCAACCCTCTAACTCTTTTCCTCTTACTAATCTTGATCATGTTGTCAACGTTCACATGGCATAAAATTTTATGCCACAACCATGCATCTTCATCCTCCATTAATAAACAAGAAGACTGATCAATATCAAGATAAAATAGATTACCTCTAGACTGTGTACTAGTTTTGACAAGTCTTCCTCCATCATCAGATATTTTTACCTTCCTACTCTCAAAATCAAGTCGGTGGCCTAAGTTATTCAATTGTGCCACACTTAACAAATTATAGTTCATTCCATCTGCCTAGTATGCATTTTCACATTTTATTCTATCATTAATCATAAGTGAACCTTTACCTCTTACCATATAGGGTGCATCATTTCCCATCCTTATAGATCCTCCATCATATTCATCAAGTAGATCAATTTTCTCTATATCACCAGTCATATGATGTGTATAGCCACTGTCTATGATCCATGTATCATTTCTGCTTACTTTAGAGATCAGTGTTGTTTCTTCATGTTTCTCTTCTTCCTCTGAATCATCCTTCATAGCAACAAATACTACTTCTACATCATCACCAGTGTCAGATTCAGATTCAAATTCTTTAGCTATGTAACATACCTTTTTCCCTTTGTCATAGCTATCTCAATTATCTATGTTGTTGTGTCGGTAGCCTCTATTGACTCTTCTCCCATAGCTTCCTTTAGATCAGTCTTTGGATCTATCATCATCTTTCTTATTCGGACATCTAGCAGAAATGTGGCCAACTTCTTTATAATTAAAGCATGCCAAAGGTAGCTTATCTCTATACCTTCCTTTACCTTTGGGTAATCTTCTACCTATAAGAGCTTCAAGCTCACAAAACTCATCATCGGTACCATTATCACTATCATTATTCTTACTATTCCTACTACTAGACTTACCAATCTTCAAAGAAGACATTAAAGTAGATTCAACAAAAGGTACAACATTGTTTTCAAAGTTATTTAATTCAAAGGTTATAAGCTTATCAATCAGTGTGTCAAGAGTAAGGTTGGATGTAGCTCTTGTTTCATGAATTGCAGAGATTATGATTGTGTAAACTCGCATAAAGTTTTGAGAATCTTGTGTATCACTGTTTCATCCTTAATAACTCCATATGATGCTCTAATAGCATGTACTATCTCTTTTAGTCTATTTGTGTATTGCACAATGTTCTCACCTTCTTTCATCTTCATATCATCAAATCGGCCTCTTAGGCTTTCTACTCTAGCTCTCTTAACATTCAAATCTCCATTGTATATTAGAGTCAATTTATCCCACATGGCTTTGGCAGTAGTGCATCCCTTAATGTCTTCAAATTCAGCATTAGTATAGGTAGCAGCAAGTTCCATCATAGTAATATTATGTTCATGCATGTTCTTCAGTTGATCAAGTTTCAAGGGACCTAGTGTCGGTTCAATGTATCCATTCTCCATCGGTACTAGTGCAGAATTCCAGATTCTAGATATGTGCAACTTCATCCGGCTCTACCATATTGTAAAGTTCTCTTTGTTCAGCTTTGGCACTTCCCTCTTATACATCTTGAGACCTTTTTGCTAGAGTCCTTAAAACTCTATTCTAAGCAACCACTGCTCTGATACCAATTGTTAGAATAACTAAGAGGGGGGGTGAATTAGTTATCTAGTGTCCCAAAACAAAATGTATAATGCAAAACAAATTCTTCAACTTCTGCTACTCGATAAACATAAAATACTTTCATTGTCTGAGCTTTTACCGATTTTCAACCTAAAACTTATAGTAATTATCGATCGAATCTAACATGTAATATGAAAAGTATGATAACAAACAAATATCACAATCAATACATAACATGAGATTTAATGTGGAAACCCTCTGAAGGGAAAAACCACCTAGGATCGGCAACCCAAAAATGTTTACTCTTCTGAAGTGAGGTCAGTGAAGACCCAACCTTGTTAAAGGTTTACAAACACACTGTTAGGTGTGACCTTGTTAGAGGATTTTAGACTAGAAGTTATCGTCCAACCAGCAGTCACTCTAGGGTTGACAGGATAACAATGTTCACTCTATGAATGAAACATAAAAACACTTTCTTAGTCCACCCGATTAAGAGATTTGACTGTGTATAATGGTTAAATATGTAACAGTAGATGATCTACCTTGAAACAACTTCAATTGCAATTTACAAATCAATGTTCAACTCATTCAAATCTTTCTGATCAATATATCACTTTAGATTCAAAACTATATCAACTTACTGTCTATCGGTAATTACTCTCTGTAGCTCGTTAATTGTTCTACAGTTCAGTTCTCACTAACCAGTATGATCAAAATGCATGAAAACTCCTTCATGAGATAATTCTATAGTATCTTCTTCTTCCAGCATCATTTCAACAATGAAACTAATGTCTCTTATATAGATGAGTAAATCATTTTCTTTTTGTCCATCATATTTTGCCGCTTAATCTTATTCATTGATTTTTCCACTTTAACCTTCTTTGGCTAATGTCTCAGTAACACATTTCAATCTACTCCATTAGATCTTCCTTGAATTATGTTAGCCGTCGATCTTCATAATAAACCTTATCTGTTACCTTGATTTCATAAACTTTACAGCTCATCACTTTATTAACTAAACTAATCATTTAATTCCTTTTTGTTTTGCTTAGTTAACAAAGAAATGCGTCGATGAACACAAGCTCGATTAACACAATGCTCAGTATAGACTACACTCTGTCGGTGTATACTGGAATGCTTTATTTACCGACAGCACTGCTTTGTGTCTTTCAGCTCTATTTTTCATCATAGATGAATGCAACATAATAAAGTCAATATCACCAAGTCATAGACTCGTCAACAAGTTACTCAGTGTATTCCTTATCCTCATCTGACATATACATCTTCCTTATGTAGATATTTATGTTCTTCATCTCTTTCACCTTTCTTCAGATGTATCGGTATAGTAACTTACAAGATAAGTATTGTCAAGCTAGTTGACATCAATGACAACATAATACTGATTTAATCATCTTTCATATCTAATCAGCAACTCCTCAGTGATCTTAAATCACATATTATTCATTTAGGTTCTAAATCAATTTTAGTTCATCATGGACATGTTATTAGCATGATATCATGGACATAGAGGTTAATATTGAATACAGATAGTTATGTAGCAGCTTATGTCAACAGTGTTCCTGACAGAGTTACAGGTAGTGTTCTATGAGTGATTGTTCGTACAGTTATCATGGAGTCTTACATTCTTAGATATGTGATGGAGATATGTTAGTGTTGTTACATTCATGGACATAGAGTCTAATGTGCAGTAGAAGTGAAGTTATGCAGTCCCTATTCACTAGTTGCAGTTTCATGTGTCTATCCAAAAGAGATGATAACGATTATATTGGGACAGAACTTGCGCCTATCATTCTGGTATGCATGCTTGGAATAGTGATTGGAGAAGAGTTA
Organism: Chamaecyparis obtusa; assembly: GCA_027943335.1. NCBI lineage: Eukaryota > Viridiplantae > Streptophyta > Pinopsida > Cupressales > Cupressaceae > Chamaecyparis > Chamaecyparis obtusa. The sequence continues at coordinate 476,288 of BSBK01000431.1, read as the reverse complement.
AGAATGTTTGGTTAAGGGTGCATGATATAATTCAGCTTGAGGAGAAAGTATCAGTTAATTTGGTAGAGCCAACAGTGTGTAGTGTGCATCTACACTTATTGATTTGGACAGGTCTCAATTTTTGTTGCATGCTTAGTAGAGCCAACCAAGATATTATTGGAGAGTGTTATTATTTCTCTAATATGATTTCAAGGTGGTTCTAATAGACCCACTTGATTATATCATTTAGAGGAAAGATACTTATAGCTGGTCATTTGTGATCACTAGCAGTATGGCATGGAGATGAAGATTAGAGCAGAGTAGAGAGTGCAAAGTATTGTGCCATTAAGAAGAGGTCTATGTGATAGAGAAGATAGAGTGTGCTATTCATTGGAACTGATCAAGATATAGTGTGTATCTATTATTCAGAAGGTTGTAGCCTTCACCCCTTTGAGCGATGAGCTCTCAGACAGTGTGTCCTCACCCCTAACAGGGTCAATCATAAAAGACTCCTAACAGGGTCTGACCTTTGACCAGGTCACTGTACTTATTACATTCTAAAGATCAACTCCTAACACGGTTGTAAGATCTTCTAACAAGGATCATTATACACTACTACATTTTATTATTGGGTATTAATTCCCACCAGGGCTTTTACCTATTTGGGTTTCCTCATAACCAAAATATTTTTTGTTGTGTTCAAGTATTCTTTCATTGTGTTTATGCTTAATATTTAAGTATACTTAATTGGATAAAGAACTGAAACTTGTAGATAACTGATTCACCCCCCCTCTCAGTTATCTCTTAAGACTATTCCTAACACAAGCATCACTCTATCAAATCAACATGCATTCAGTCACCATCCATCAACATGTCAAACTAGCATTTATTATATCATCACTTCTCAATCATCTAATCAATAATTATTTAATCATAACTACCCAATATATTTAATCATCGAACCAATCAAATCTATCTTACAACAATCTTTCTTATAGCATAGAGAATTCGAATATTATTATAAATTTGTATGATGTATTAGTTCTTATAATAAACAACATAATGGGTCTTATTATGATTCTTATGAATAATGATCCTATTTATCATTTCTTACTTATAAATAATGTGTATGAATATGATATTTTTATATCACCCTTTATTTGGAGAATACATGTAATAATGGGTAACTCTTATATATTTACCGTAGTCAACCATGGTAGGGATAATAAGTAAATATGAGGGAAAATCTATTGTGAGGTCTTCTTTTAAGCACACCAACTTATGGTGTGACAGATAGTCCCATGAGGCCAAGGCACACAAGGATGCCCTACCCTTGGGATCAAAAAGGAAGAACGCTCTAGACACCCTATTGTAATTTCCTCAAACTCTAACCTTGATTGTCCATTATGTTAAGGAGATCTAATCATAGGAGGGAGGATAAGCATAATGTTTTGGGAACCCTAGCCTAGACTTTCTTCATCTTTGAGCTATCATAAGGCTGATTGGAACCTTTCTACTGAGAGGATTGAGCTTTTCCTTGATCCTTTTGAAAGGATTGGGATGTGAAGGCTTGTCCTAAGGAGGATGTTATGCTGGTACCAAATTGTTAGTTCCTATGATCCTACTATAGAAGTTTGGTGTATAACTCTAAAAACTTTAAGTAATGTTGAGTGTTTCTATGAATTGCTCATAGGATTTAGATAGACTTTTTAGAGTTATGACTACCATATCCTCTTCCTTCATTTTTCAAACAATGTAAATAAATATATTATATTATCCAAGACATAGATCCCAATGCAAGAACAAAGGAAAACCTAGAAAAATTTGGCAAAGACCCAGAAATCTCAAAAAACCAACAAAAATATGTAGCTTATAAAAATTTCCAACTAAGAAATTAAAAGATTTTTGAAAAAACCTTGGTTGAAAACAATGAGCCCTAGGCAAAAATTGAATATGATTTTTTTTATCGTAATGCACAGAGGCTTGTCACTAAAACCATAGGTCATGTTTGAGAAGTTTGAAGTGTGGCTTGCAAAAAAATGGAGGAAAAAAAATAGCTTGAAATGCTATAAATGCAAGCTAAAAAACTAAGGAAACCCTATTTGTAAAAAATATCCAAAACTAAGATCACATGATTTAGAAAAAGGGTCGACAATTGTAGATAAATAACCCATAAAGGGTCCTATGGAAGTTTAAGAGTCATCGAGAAGAAGAAGGGTCATCAATTTGTAGAAGAATGAAGATAAAAAATATGGAAATTATGATGCAGAGTAAAAGGACAACATACAAAGGATTGGTGATGCATGGGAAAATAGCTCAAGCAATTAAGAAATCACAAGCATACGGAAAAAATGACTACGAGAAGACCAAAAAAATACAAAAACATGTTTTTATTTGTAGAGAAATGGTCGTTGAACCAAAGAAAATAAACATAAAAGTTAAGAAAACACAAAATCATGTTTTGTTTTCAAAGTCAAGATTTTGAATCATTTGGAATCAAAAGAAAAAATATTCATTCCCGAAAATGGTAGCCAAAAAACCCTAGACGCCAAGAAATTAATTTTGAAAACTTTAAAAACTATAATTTAAAAAAACAATATTGTCACTACTCTAATATCATATTATGAATGTAATTGGTAAAAAATTGAATGTATTTAATGAATGATCAAGAGATCATTTATAGATTACAAAAAGATGATGTTTCTATTATGAAACAATCATAGAAATAGAAACTATCTAATATTTACACAATCTACAATGTTGACCGTTAACTAAGGAAAAATAAAGATATCATAAAGATATTTTATAATATTTTTGACATTAAATTTTTCCACAGTTCCATGTAACAATAACATTAAGTATCCATCAATATATGTTGATATCTAGTCATAACTTTTAGGGTTCACAGAGTTAATATGAGTTCAAAAAGTAACGTCACGAGTATTATAAAAATAAAAAAAAAAGGCAAGTGTAGAAGAGACCTAAAACCTTGTCTCCCACCACCTCCTATGTCTATCTTACATGAGATGTTTATGTAAGGGCTTTACTTTATTGGAAATTAACCTTTATCTGAGTTATGAAATGTCCCTAAGTGTCATGAAATATTTTATCCCAAAATTATTTTTCCCTCATTTGAGAACTTATTACCAAAATTTGGGAGCATGGAGTCACAAATGTCTATCACAAATTTAGAATGTTGGCACCAATTATGAGAGAGCTAGAAACTCTAAGATTCTTTAGTAATAAACATAGTGTTCAATAGGTATTCTCTTCGACCCAAGTCTAACTTATTCTCTACACTCCCTTTTAATCATCTTTAGCTTTCCTTGAGATTATTGTGTTTTTTCCAAATTTCAATATACGTGATATTTTCTTCTATTAAACGGTTTCCCAATTTGTTGTTTCAATATTTTTCATGTTGTGAAATTTGAGGTGACTTATGTTTTTATCACATATTTTTACCTTTGATTAAATACATTTATAGTGGATCTGATCTGCTTTTTCATTTTTTGGAAGTTTCTATTTGTACCATGCTTAGTCTACTTCTCTAGCTAGGCAAACACCACATTTCATTAAAGTATTCTCAACTTGTTTGTTGCTACTCTTGCTTGTCAATTTCTTATTGATTCACATTATGTCTTTCGATTGGCCTGTCATAAATGAGTTTATGTTGAATTAGTGAATACTATATCCATCTAAAGATTTTCCTCTTCGATTATCTGTTTGAGTTGTTTTAGTTTCTTCTTGTGTTTTGAGCCAAACATTCATTCTTCAGATTTTCTTTCATTGTGTTTTAACCACATAAGGCTAAGCTTGTTTTGCATCAAGTTTTTATAAGAGATTTTGTATTAAATCTATAGCCTATTAGGTTAGTAATAAATAAAATTGATGTTAGTGATAATAATTTTAAGTTGTAAGTTGTGGTAGTTGGATGCAAATAGATCCACATAATATTTGTAGGTTACTTTAAGGGAAAATAAAGGCAATAATCCTGGGTGTAAGAGCAATCTAGCATCACACAAAAAAAAATTATGTTTTCTTTTCAATAAGGGCTATCTTGTGCAGAGCTGCTATTTAAGGAAGCTTACTATTTTTAGTAAGTTGGTCATATGATCTTAGAATGTTTTGATTTCATAGTTGGAGGTTCATCCTAGTCATCCCACCCTACCAGTTGAGTTTCATTGCCACATCATCAATATTGGTGAAGTTATTGGAGTTTTTGGGTATGAAATCTTTTAGGTCAATCTTGAAGGCCTTAGAGGCTCCGGATCATGATCGACCCCCAGCTGACTGGCACTTGCGCATGTCAGGCATTGTAGATCTCATCACGGCATTTCCGAAAAGTGGTTACAATAGAAAAATAGAGCGATGGTTAAAAAGTTATGGCCTTCGGAAGTTGGGCTACCTAAAATAATATTTTGTATTTCTTTTGAGCCGACCCTATTGTAAAAATTGTGAAAATAAAATAATTCTATGTATAGTCAGCCTTAAGGGCTGAATTTATGGAACCTTCTCGGGTGGTGGAAATTGCCTATATAAGAAAGGTCTGTAATGTTGTCTTAGACAGTTCAGGGTAGTTCTAGGTAGTAGATCTAGGTATTGATTCAAGGCTTTGTCCTACAGAATATTGTCAGGGAATGCCCATGTGGCTTTGCATATTGTAATTCTAAAAATTTGTAATTCCACATTTGTGGAGATAATAAGAAGCCGATTTTTTGTTCTTGCATATTGTTGTTGTTTCTCTATTTTTGTTATGTGTTTGTGGTGTTAAGGGGAGCACCCTTCATCAAGTGGTATCAGAGTGGGAGTTCTTGAGTGTGTAAACAAATCACTGATTGTGAGGCAATTTGCACCAGGACCATGGGTTAGGGTTTCTGTGTAAACAGATCGCTGACTGTGAGGTAGTTTGCACCAGGACCGTGGTTAGGGTTTCAGCAAGAAGCACGAAAATGCCTCCACGAAGGGAACATGGCGAAAGAGCTAGTGTTGTAACACCTGAGGTTAGGGAACTACAAAGACAAGTGCGAGCATTGCAAGAGGAGATTCACAGAGGAATGAATATTAATGTCAGAGATGGAAGTGAGGATGAAGCCAAAGAAGAAGATCAAGAAGGAGAAGTCGAAGTTCTGAACCAGGAGGAAGAAAGACTTTTTTGAGCCATCTCAAAGATTGGGAAAACACCTAAGATTGAGGTCCTGACATTTTTTGAAACTCTTAACCTAGAAGAGTTGATTGACTGGATCAATGAATGTGAAGAATATTTTGAGTATGAAGATATCAAGGATCCTGATCGGGTCAAGTTTGCGAAGGCCAAACTAAAGGGTCATGCAAAGATTTGGTGGCAAGAGATTCAGTTAGAGTGAAATAGAAGAGGAAAGGATAAAATCACAAGATGGAGGTGGATGGTGGATAAATTGAAGCGACAGTTCATCCCTATTGATTATGAGCTTGACCTACTGAGGAAAAGGCAAAGTTTGAAGCAAGCAAGAAGATCTATTCAGGAGTATATAAAGGAGTTCTATCGAATCTTCATTAGAACAGACCATGCAGAAGCTGATAAGGAGAAAGTTGCCCATTACCTTAATGGGTTAAGGCCAAGCATTCAGGAAGAATTGAATATGGTTCAAATAAACAGTATTGAAGAGGCATACCAGTTTTCCCTAAAAGTAGAGGAAAAGTTTAACAAGAAGTTTGAGAGCAGACAAAGCGGAAGAGGTCGTGATGGAAGATTTGGTGGACAGTCATATGGAGATCAAAATGAAGATCTAAAAAAGCAAGATGAGGCCAATAACAGTCAGAATTAGAGAAGAGATGATTTCAATCATTTCCAAGATCAGAACAATAGAGATCAGAGAGGAAGAGGAAGAGGACAAGGTTCAGGAAGAGGAGGCTTCCATGGAAAATGTTTTCACTGTGGAGAAGAAGGTCATAGGGCATTTGAATGTCCTCAACGCCAAGGAGGGATAGATAGGAGGAATGAAGGCCAAGCCAGAGTTGCATATGTAGATAAAGATGTCAGATCATCACATTCTAAAGATACTGAAAGAGGAGAAACATTGATTAACATAAGAGTCATGTTAAGTGGTGAAAATGAACCTGAGCAAAGAAGGAGCCTGTTTCACACCAGGTGCAAGTGTGAGGGTAAGTGTTGTGATGTGATTATTAATAGTGGTAGTACTAATAATTTGGTATCAGAACAAATGGTGACAAAGTTGAAACTCAAGAGATAGAAACATCCACATCCATATCAAGCTTCCTGGGTGCAGGATGACCACAAGGTCATGGTCAGTGAACAGTGCCTAGTAAAGTTCAAGATCAACGGGTACCAAGATAACGTACTATGGGATATCATATCTATGGATGCATGTCACATGTTGTTGGGTAGACCTTGGCAGTTTGACAGATGTGTTGTACATGATGGTCGTGTGAATACCTATTCCCTGACAAAGGATGGAGTGCGGCATAAGCTAAAACCATTGAAGGAAATAGAAGAAAAGGTATGTGGTAATGCAAGAATAACTTTTGTTGATAGAGGAAATTTCTCAGATGGTATGAGGCATGAGCATATGTGTTTTACCTTAATTACAAAGGCTGAGAAAGAGGAAGTAGAAGATGTACCTATAGAAGTTGCAAAATTATTGAATGAGTTTCAGGATATTGTATCTAATAATGTGTCTGATGGATTACCACCAGTAAGGAAGATCAGTCATCAAATGGACTTGATTCCAAGAGCCATTTTGCCAAATAAGGCAGCACAAAAAATGACACTAGCAGCAAGTGAAGATTTGAAGATATATTTGAAGTTTAGTTCATCACATCATCCACAGATTGTATATGGAAGTAGTCCCAAAAATGCATATGAGTTGAGAAAGATAGATAAAGGAGAAATAAGTAGTGTTGAAGCTGAGGATTTTGTAGAACATTTGAAGAACATCCATGAGGTGAGGAAGCATATTACCAAGATGAATATGCAGTATAAGGCTAAGGCAGATGAGAAAAGGAGGCATAAGGAATTTCAGGTTGGAGATGAAGTCATGGTTCATTTGCAGAAGGAAAGATTTCTGATTGGTACATATAACAAGTTGAAAATGAAGAAGTTTGGGCCATGTAAGATACTAAAGAAGCATGATTCAAGAAATGCATATGAGGTCAAGTTGCCTACTGAGTTGAATATTTCACTAGTATTTAATGTTTCAGATCTAATAGAGTATCATGAAGGAGGTGTTGAAGATAAGGTTACAATAGCACAATGGAGTATTCTAGCAACCAGTTCAGATATCAAGGAGATTGAAGACATACTGGATAGTCATGTTGGTAGAAGCACAAGGAATAGGACATATGAAGAGTATTTGGTCAAATGGAAAGGATGACCTATTGAAGATTCATCATGGCTAGCAAAGGAGGAGGTTAACCGTCTTGGTTTTCCTCTGTACATGTGAGTCGTGACAGGGTCACTTCTCAAATTACCCTGGGTGTCTAATGTAGGAGCATCCTGGGTGTAAGAGCAATCTTGCATCACCCAAAAATATTTATGTTTTCTTTTCAATAAGGGCTATCTTGTGCAGAGCTGCTATTCAAAGAAACTTACTATTTTTAGTAAGTTGGTCATATGATCTTAGAATGTTTTGATTTCATAGTTGGAGGTTCATCCTAGTCATCCCAACCTACTAGTTGAGTTTCATTGCCACATCATCAGTATTGGTGAAGTTATTGGATTTTTTGGGTACGAAATCTTTCAGATCAATTTTGAAGGCCTTAGAGGCTCCGGATCGCGATCAACCCTTGACTGACTAGCACTTGTGCATGTTAGGCACTGTAGATCTCATCACGGTGTTTCTGAAAAGTGGTTACAATATAAAAACGGAGCTACAGTTAAAAAGTTATGGCCTCCGGAAGTTGGGCTACCTAAAAGCATATTTTGTATTTCTTTTGAGCCGACCCTATTGTAAAAATTGTGAAAATAAAATAATTCTATGTATAGTCAGCCTTAAGGGCTAAATTTCTGGAACCTTCTCGAGTGGTGGAAATTGCCTATATAAGAAAGGTCTATAGTGTTGTCTTAGGCAGTTCGGGGCAGTTCTAGGTAGTAGATCTAGGTATTGATTCCAGGCTTTGTCCTATAGAATATTGTAAGGGAATGCCCATGTGGCTTTGCATATTGTAATTCTAAAAATTTGTAATTCCACATTTGTGGAGATAATAAGAAGCCAATTTTCTATTCTTGCATATTGTTGTTGTTTCTCTATTTCTGTTATGTGTTTGTGGTGTTAAGGGGAGCACCCTTCATCATAAACAAATGCAAAATTTACCCTGAATAAGTAAAGATATCCCAAAGAAATCAATATATCAATTGTTATTATTGGTTGCAGTCATGGAGTAATTTGTGTATTTTCTCTACCAAATTCACTTTGGTATAAGAGAAATATAAGATTCAATCCAAGAGAAAAATATTCAACAAGTAAGAATTGAAGTCCATTAATAGAGAAATCATAGTTGTCAATATAACATGCCTAGAAAATGTTGGCAATTTGGCTAATGTGGATGCATAGATGTTGTCATTATGGCAACATATGATCTCTACTGAGAGCGCAGAATCTGGAATGCAAGTATGGCAAGTTGAAGGAAGAAATTGTCTAAGTATGGATACAGTGATCCTGACAGAGCACCCGATGAAGATTTAGTTGGCGACGTCCACTGGAGCAATATTTATGTTTGCACAGTTAACTAAAGCTTCTACAGAGTATGAGGATACCCCATCTCAGTGCGCATAAAGTTTGGAGATGTACAGATGAAGTTATTCAAAGTTTACCGAAGACAATTTTGCAGACAGAACAGTTTTGGAGACAGTATTAGTGAAAGAGTTAAGGGATTATTTTGCTTGTCAAAATAATGACTTAACATTATGAAGGGATGACATCCTAGATGTTTACCCTTGGATAAATATTTTGAAAGCTGACCATATGAAGTTATTAGCTTTAATAACTCATATATTAGGCATACTTGAAATGTAATGAGTATGATGTTTTTTGTAAAAAGAAAGAAAAGGATAACTTGCGAAAGTTGTATATTGTGATAGCAGCAAAGGCTATTGATGCGAAGTTATAAGTAGTACCATATTATAGTCAGAAACATTTTGTATTACCTATTTGGGTAGTGAGCTTAGCTGGTGATCAGGTTTTGTAATCTAACTCCTAACAGGGTTAAGGCTTCTAACAAGGCCTAAAGTCCTTTAACCAGGACAGATCTACTATTCATTGTAAATAGACTCTTAACAGGGTCCAATATCCCTAACAGGATACTTTTCATTAGTGATCTTTGTGGGTACCATCCCCACCAGGGTTTCCTCGAGAACATATAATGTGTTATGAGTTCTTTCTATTTACTGCTATGTCTGTTAATTAGCTTGATAATCTTTGTATGCACTAAAGTAATCTTTTATATCCATAAGTGGGCAAAAGTAAAAGTTTGTGAAATACTGATTCACCCCCCCCCCCCCCCCTCTCAGTATTTCCTATTTCTAATAGAAAATAGGGAGATTGTGGATGATACCAAATATTTTCATATTCAATGATTCTTTAAAGCTCATAGAGAAAAGAATAGTTTGTGAATCTTACTTTGATTCAAACTAACATAACTCCAATTTATAGAGTTATTTTTAGATTGAACTTTGTGATTAAATAACAATGTTTATGTATTCTGGTATAATAATTAAAGTATCGAGTCGTACTAATAGAGTTCAATAATGTGTTGAAATTGTAATTGAAAGCTCCTAAAATCTAATATTGGTGTTTATACATTTTGTGCATTCATTAATAAGGTTTAAATAAGACTAAGTGGCATGTAAACATTTGCAACACGGGTCACTTATGACTTAAGAGTCATTTCTCAAATTGAGGATGGTCATGGGTTCAAAATTCACAATAGTTTACAATGAGTTTTATGAATTTTTTGAAAGGTTGCAAGCATTGTGTTGAAAATTGGATGAAAAATTGAACTTCAGTTTTGTTGACTAGCTCTAGAGAATTAGTGACTTTTGTATGATTGATAATCATGAGATAAGTGTTTTGGTGTAATATCTCATTTTTAAAATAGGATTTAATAATAAATAATAATAATAACTTTGAAATAGAAGAAAACAAAAATATAAAAGAATAAAATTAAAATATAACATCACTAAAATTAAGTTACTGAACGGTCAAAGGATGTGAACTCAAAGGTTATGACTCCTTCAAACATGAGATACAAAAAAGTAGAAGATAACTTCATTTGAATGGAAAGAGAGGAAGGAAGAAAAGGGAATAGTCTGATTTAAGAAAAAAATAATGGAAAAGAAAAAGAAATAAAAAGAAAAATAAGGAAGTAACTCCTGAAAGAAAAGTTATAAAAAGTTGTGACGCTCACAAATGAGATAAATGGTGAAGGGTTGTGACTCTTTCAAAGGGTGGCAATTGTGAAAGGTTTTGACAATTGCAAAGAGCAGGCATAATGAAGAGGTGTGACTCTCCCAAACATTGAAAAATATAAAGGGAGAATGTTTCAATTTAAAAGGACATTCAAATGAAATCAATGTAGCGTATAATACATTACTCACAAAGGCAACAATGAAAAGTGGTGAATCAATTTTTTTTTTGTTAACTCAAAGGTATCTCATGACACAATTCAATGTCCAACTTACTTTTCATTGGTCTTACATATTTCCAAGTTGGGATTTAAGAAGGGGTGAGATAAGGAAAGACTAGCCCTATAAGAATTAATGAAAGAGTAAAAAGAATAAGAAAAATAAAAAAGTGACAAAGAAAAAAATATGAAAAAGTTATGACATTAACAAATGATAGAAATGATGAAAAGTTATGACTCTTTCCAAGGGTGAAAATTGTAAAAGGTTGTGAAAATTGCAAATGGTAAATATGATGAAGAGATGTGACTCTCGACCACATTGGAAGATATAAAGGGGAGAAGGTTTCATTTTAGAAGGACATTCAAATGAAATAAATGTGGGGTATAATATATTATTCACAAATGAAACAATAAAAAGTGGTGACCCAATTATTATTATTTTGTTAAGTTAAAGGTATTTTTGTGACTCATCTCAATACACAATCTACCTTACCTAGGTTTTACATATTGCCAAGTTGGGTTCAAGTAGGGGCGAATTGAGACAACACTAGCCCTCTAAAAATTAATGGAAGATAAAATGAAATAAGAAAAAAAAAATAAGGAAGTGATTCATTCAAAAGAAAAAGTTATAAAAGATCATGATACTTACAAAGGACAAAAATAGTGAAGGGTTGTGACTCTTTCAAAAAGTGACAATTGTGAATGTTGTGATGATTGCAAATGACAGATATGATGAAGAGGTGTGACTCCCCACCATATTAGAAGATCTAAATGGGATAAGGTTTCATTTTAGGAGGGCATTCAAAGGAAATCAATGTGGCGTATCAAATATTATTAAAAAAGGCAACAAAGAAAAGTGGTGACACAATTCTTTTTTTGTTAACTCAAATATATCCCTACGAATCAATTCATCACCCAACTTGTCTTTCCTTAGTCTAACACATATCAAAGTTGAGGTTCATCAAAGGGTGAGTCAATGTAAGACTACCCCTCTAAGAATTAATGGAAGTGAAAAATAGAATAAGAAAAAAAAGAAGTGACTCATTCAAAAAACAAAATTATGGAAGGTTGTGACACTCGCAAATGAAAGAGATGGTGAAGGGTTGTGACTCTTTTGAAAGGTGATAATTATAAAACATTATGACAATTAAAAAGGGAAAATATGATGAAGAGATGTGACTCTTCACCGCATTAGAAGATACAAAGGGGACAAGGTTTCAATTTAGGAGGACATTAAAGTGAAATCAACGTGTGGTATAATATATTATTAAAAAAGGCAAAAATGAAAAGTGATGAGTCAATTTTTCTTCTTTTTTTGATTTAGCGGTATCTCTATGACTCAGCTCGGTGCCCAACATGTCTTACCTTGGTCTTACATCTTGCAAAATTAAGGTTTAGGAAGGGGTGAGTAGAGCAGAGACTAGCCCTCTAAGGTTTAATGGAAGAGAAAAAATGAATAAGAAAAAAATAAGAAATTGACTCTTTCAAAAGGAAAAGTTATGAAAGGTTATGACACTTGTAAAGAATAATAATGGTGAAGGGTTGCAAGTCTTTTGAAAAGTGGCAATTATAAAAATTTGTCACTCTTTCTAAGAGAAGATATGGTAAAGAGATGTAACTCTTTCCCACATTAGAAGATACAAAGAGGAGATTATTTAATTTTAGGAAGAAATTCAAATGAAATCAATGTAGGATATAATATATTATTCACAAAGGAAACAATGAAAACTAGTGACTCAATTCTTTTTTTTGTTAACTCACAGGTATTCGTATGACTCAACTCAATGCCTAACCTACCTTACATTGGTCTTACATATTGCCAAGTTGGGGTTCACGAAGCGGTGAGCTGAGGCAAAACTAACTCTCTAAGAATTAATGGAAGAGAAAATGGAATAATAAAAAAATTAATAAAATGACTTTCAAAAGACAAAGTTATGAAAGGTTGTGACACCCACAAATGATAGAAATGGTGAAGGGTTGTGACTCTTTTGAAGGGTGGCAATTGTGAAAGATTGTGATGATTGCAAATGGTAGACATGATGAAGAGATGTGACTCTCCCCCACATTGGAAGATACCAAGGGGAGAAGGTTTCAATTTAGAAGGACATTCAAGTGAAATCAATGTGGGTATAATATATTATTTAAAAAGGTAAAAATAAAAATTGGTGGTTCAATTATTTTTTTATTAACTCTAAGGTATCCTCATGACTCGGCTCAATGCCCAACCTACCTTACCTTGGCCTTACATATTGCCAAGTTGGAGTTCAGGAAGGGATCAGTTGAGGCAATACTATCCCTCTAAGAATTAAAGTAATAAAAAAAGAAATAAAAACAAAATGAGGAAGTGAGTCATTCAAAAGGAAAAGTTGTGAAAGGTTATGACACTCGCAAAAGACAAAAATGGTGAAGAGTTGTGACTCTTTTGAAGAGTAGCAATTGTGAAAGGTTGTGACTCTTTCTAAGTGAAGATATGATGAAGAGATGAAAATATTCGCCATGTTGGAAGATACAAAAGGGAGAAGGTTTCATTTTAGGATGTTGATATGAAATGTGGGGTATAATATGTTATTCAAAAAAGAAACAATTAAATGTGGTGACTCAATTCATTTTTTTTGTTAACTTAGAGATATCTATATGACTCAGCCCAGTGCCCAACTTGTCTTACGTTGGTCTTACATATTGCCAAGTTGGGATTCAGAAAGGGGTGAGTGAGGAAAAATTATCTCTCTGAAAATTAAGAGAAGAGAAAAATGAATAATCTTGAAAAAAAAAAGGAAGTGACTTCTCCAAAAGGAAAAGTTATGAAATATTGTGATGCTCGCAAAAGAAAAAAATGGTAAAGGGTTGTGACTCTTTTGAAGGATGGCAATTGTGAAATGTTGTAATGATTGCAAAAGACAAAAATGATGAAGAGGTGTAACACTCCCCACATTGGAAGATATAAAGGCAAGAAGGTTTCAATTTATGAGGATATTTAAGTTGAATCAATGTGGGTTATAATATATTATTCACAAATACAACAATAAAAAATTGTGACTCAATTCTTTTTTATTAATTGAGAGGTATTCTCGTGACTCTTCCCAGTGCTCAACATGCCTTATATTGGTCTTACATATTTTCAACTTGGGGTTTATGAAGGGGTGAGGTTAGGCAAGACTATATATCTAAGAATTAATGGAAGAAAAGAAAGAAATAAGGAGAAAATAAGGAAGTGATTCATTCAAAATGAAAAGTTATGAAAGGTTGTGATGATCGTAAAGGAAAAAAAATTAAAGGGTTGTGACTCTTTCAAAGATGGTAATTGTGAAAGGTTGTAATAATTTCAAAAGACAAACATGATGAAGATGTGTGACTCTCCACCACATTAGAAGATAAAAAAAGGGAGAAAGTTTCTATTTAGGAGGAATTTCAAAGGAAATTAATGTTGGATATAATATATTATTCACAAAGGCAAAAGTGAAAATTGGTGACTCAACATTTTTTTGTTAACTTAAAGGTATCCATATAACTCATCTTAGTGCCCAACTTGTCTTATCTTGGTCTTACATATTGTCAAGTTGGGGTTTAGGAAGGGGTGAGCTAAGGTAAGACTAGCCCTCTAAATATGCATGTAATAGTCTACAAGACATGTGCATTGGGTAAGCCCAGGCCTCAAAGTCAAACCTGATAGGAATGGGAGCAACCCCATGGCCCAAGCCAACTCTTCTACCCATGTAGGTTGTGCTGAATCAATTCTTATTTAAAGATGACTTATCAAACATTATCCTTCCTCCATTATCTCCCAAGAAATCAAGAAAAATAATGAATTAGAAAGATCAAACAAACAATAATCAAATTCATATAAATCATCACTTTAACTTGGATCAAGAATACATACAATTCAACAATCAAGCATCACTCTATCAAATAAACATTCATTCAACCACCATCTATAAACATGTAAACTAATATGTGTTATATCATCACTTCTCAACCATCTTATCGATGATTACTTAATCATAACTCACAAATATCTCAAATTATCAAACCAGTCAAATTTATCTTACAATGATATGTCTTATAGTATAGAGAATCTAAATATTACTATAAATTGGTATGAGATTGTTGGACTAACTTCCAACATCCCCCTTCAAGATTTTTGACATGGTTTAACACCCACATATGTCTTCTTTAAGTCTATTAGTTGTATTTGCATTAATAGGTTGATCTTTTAGTGCAACAACAACCGCTAGTTGTAATAAGTGGTATAAGAAATTAGTCATACATTTGAATCCTCTCAGGTGATCCTAAGGGGGGATTGTTTGACTAACCTCCAATATCCCCCTTTTGGATTCGTGACATAGTTAACATCCTCCTATGTCTTCTATAAGTGTAGTTATAATCTTGTGACATGGTTGAATAGCCACATATGTCTTCTTTAAGTATATTAGTTATATTTGCATTAACACATGTCAATCTTTTGGTGCAACGACAACCACTAGTTATAACATAAGTATTAGTTATTATACAAATAGTATAATGGGTCTTATTTGTGATTTTCTTATTTATGAATAATAGTCCTATTGATTTCTTTCTTATAAATAATGTGTATGAATATGATATTATTATGTCAACCTTTATTTGGAGAAAACATTTAATAATATGTAGCTCTTATATGTTTACCATAGTCAATCATGGTAGGGGTAATAAGGGAATGCAAGGAGGAAGAAATTGTTGGGAGGCCTTTTTCTAAGCATGAGGCCAAGGGGGTGCAAGGATGTCCTGCCCTTGGGCTAAGAAAGGAAGGATGCTCTCGACACCCTATTGTAGTTTCCTCAAACTCTTACATTGGTTGTCAATTATGTTAAGGAGCTCTAATCATAGGAGGGAAGATAAGTGTGATGTTTAAGGAACCCTAGCAATTCCATTGATATGTCTGGTGCATTACTTTTGTGTGATCATGATGAGTTACTTCTCAACTCTAGGCATAATTTTTTTTATATTAGAGTGGAGCAAAAAAATCTTGATGGAGATTTACACAACATTGGAAACTTGGGCAGCTACATTCAAAGGCTCTATCAACTTACATCCAAGAGAGTTAAGGAGGTAGTAGAGGTAGTACTTGTAGTCATGGTGCAACATAGAGATTTCAACAGGTGTTCATTCTGGTCTCTATAATTGTCTTGCAATCTTGGTACTTTCTTGCAAAGGAAAACCAATTTTAATTGAGGATTTATTGGGGGGAACCAATCTTTGGGTCAGGAGGATTATAATGTCCCTAAGTTGTCAAAAGTGACTTAATTAAATTAATTAAATAATTTTCCAAAAAATTAATTTTATATCCTAAGAATAACTTCAATTAATTAATTTACTTGTAAAACATAGTAGAAATAATAAATTAATAATGTAAGCCACTTTATTTATTCAACCTAATCTTCTATATATTTCCTAGAGCTCTTTGTAAGATGGTTGGCTGGGTGAAGTAAATCATCATCAAATATTTAGAATTTCATTGTTACTTTTGCTGAAGGCATGCAAGTTGGAGTGTGCAGTTATGCTGGTGAGACTTACCCTAGTCTCTGGTTTGAAATATCATTTCAGATATTTCACTTTGTGGCTATTGGAGATTATACAAATTTGTAAAGTATTCATTTGAAGACAAATTTCTAGAAATAAGATATTCAAAGGTTTGTGGTCATTTATAACTTGAGATTTTTGACTTGGGAAATTATAAGTTTATTTTAAAATATAATATTATTGTCGTTGGTCTCTATTGGTCATGTTATCTTTGGATATTTTGATATATATCGTACGCTTTAAATATTGTCATTTATGAGATATTATTTCTAATATTATTATTGAGAGTTTAAGTGCAAAGATGAGAGAGTATTGTGCAATGACTCAATATATCGGGCTAAATTAATATTTACATAGTTGGAAGATAAATATTCTGATGGTGTGATATTACCTAATGGATTTAATATGACTGGGCAATATATTAAGTTAATGGTCAATTGAGAATGTTGGGCATAGTATTTTGTGTTGGACCCAACATCCAAAAATCAAAGTTTATAACCAGGATTAAGGGACGACATCAAATATTCATGTTTCTCACATTAGAAAGAAAAAAGTCAAAGATAAATATTTGTATCAGCTTTAATTAAGTATGGGGAAGATAAAATTGTGATTTCTTTATCAATACGGTAGTAGTATTGAGTGAAGATGTTTCTTGGTTGTATCTCGATATTGGCATGAACATTCATATGTCATGAGCTCCTATTGAGGGATCAACTTGCATATTTTCTAGTAACCAAGATAATAGTGTATGCTTAGTGCAGATTCAATAATATTGATATTTTGGCTTTTCCTATGATTGATATTCCCACCATGTGTAATTTAGCTTAAGCCCTTGAAGAAATCCCTGCCAAGGCACAAAGAGTCCCTTTATCATGTAGAATATTGGGCATTTTCTTGGTGTTTACTACCATATTGTGACTCCATTCTTATCGTTAATGGGAGGAGATTGATTATTCTATCACTTTAATGTTTGGAGATAAATATTTATAATGTTTGTGCAAAAGTCGTATTGACAATTTCATATTGGTAGCATTAAATCTCATCCTAGTGAGTATAAATAAACAAAATATGGCTGTGGATTGTTTTGATATCAATGGGTAACTTATTGTCACAAGATACTTAGAATTGGCATGAATGGTAAGTGGAATTTGATTGTGTTGTTGGATGTGGCAACAAAAGGCCTTTATATATTGTTCTTGAACCAAACAAAACCAATTGAGTGTATCCTTATGAAATCACTTCTATAGTCATATTGTAGAATAGGTGATGGAAAGGTCAATATTTTTTGATTCTTTGGTACTAAGTGAACTCATATACAAGGAATGGATAGCTATACTCATATGACCTATAGCAAGGGATCCATAAGCATATAAGTTCTAATTGTGAACAACATCATTCAAGGAGTCTGAGTGAACTATGACCAACATCTCATATTTGGTAAAGGGAAAATTTAGAGGAGATTTTGGTTGCTACCATACCTTTCCAAGCGTTGTTATGATTTTAGAGGGACAAAGAAATACTTTCTCTTATTATTATGTTAACTAATTAAGGATTGATTTTTATCTTAGTATGAATGTGTGGAAGTATATAGTTATTATCATTTAGTCAATGTTTGTTTTTTAAACATCAAGTCAATCTATGTCCCCTGCATCCCTGAAATTAAATATTTTAAACTATCAAGTAAGCCACTTTGAAAACATCACTCAAGAAAAATATTAGAAAATTATTGGTTCAAATCAGTTAGGGATATCTCATACTTTTAGAATAAAATAAATCATGACATACTCAAATTTATTTCAAAACGTGATACTCATAAATACAAAAAAATTAAGAGCATACCACCCCTATATTGGTTGAGTCATTTCATATTGTCTATTAGTGTCTTAACAATAATACATCAACAAGAAAGTCAAGTTATACACTCCTATGATCTCTCTCTCTCTCTCTCTCTCTCTCTCTCTCTCTCTCTCTCTCTCGTCTAAGACCCTGATAAAACATCAAATCTAAATTTTTATTTGAAGTGTACTACTTCTAACATTGGTAAACATATCCAAAGCACTGCACCTTAGTTTGCCTCCACAAAAGGTCAACAAGAAACCAAAAAAAAGGGATATAATTTGATAAGTTAAACGGTTAGCACTGCTATGCTCAGTTTTATAGAATTTGTCCATGAATTGAAAGGTTATGACTCCCTCAAACATGAGATGCAAAAAAGGAGAAGATAACTTCATTTTAATGGGGAGAGGGAGAGGAAGAGAAAAAGGAAAGGTATGATTTAAGAAAGAAATAATGGAAAAAAATAAGGAATAAAAAAAAATAAGTAACTCCTTCAAAAGGAAAAGTTATGAAAGGTTGTGACAGTCATAAATGACATGAATGGTGAAGGGTTGTGACTCTTTCAAAAGGTAGAAATTGTGAAAGGTTGTGACGATTACAAAGGGCAGACATGATGAAGAGATGTGACTCTCCCTCAAATAAAATCAATGTGGTGTATAATACATTACTCAGAAAGGCAAAAATGAAAAGTGGTGAATCAATTTTTTTTGTTAACTCAAAGGTATCTCATGACTCATCTCAATGTCCAACCTACCTTTCCTTGGTCTTACATATTGACTAGTTCTGTAAGAATTAATGAAATAGTAAAAAAAAATTAAATAAATAAGAAAGTGACTTCTTCAAAAGAAATATTAAGAAAATTTATAACACTAACAAATAATAGAAATGATGAAAGGTTGTGACTCTTTCAAAAGGTGGAAATTGTAAAAGGTTGTGACTCTTTCGAAAGGTGGAAATTGTAAAAGGTTGTGACAATCGAAAAGGGTAAACATGATGAAGAGATGTGACTCTCGACCACATTGGAATATATAAAGGGGAGAAGGTTTCATTTTAGAAATACATTCAAATAAAATTAATTCGGGGTATAATATATTATTCATAAATGAAACAATGAAAAATGGTGACTTAATTCTTTTTCTTTTAACTCAGAGGTATTTTTGTGACTCATCTCAATACCCAACCTACCTTACCTTGGTTTTAAATATTACGAAGTTGGGGTTCAAGAAGGGGTGAATTGAGACAACACTAGCCCTCTAAAAATTAATGGAAAAGAAAATTGAATAAGAAAAAAAAATAAGGAAGTGACTCATCAAAAAAAAAAAGTTATAAAAGCTCATGACACTTACAAAGGACAAAAATGGTGAAGGGTTGTGACTCTTTTGAAAAGTTGTAATTGTGAATGGTTGTGATGATTGCAAATAATAGATATGATAGAGAGGTGTGACTCCCCATAAAATTAGAAGATATAAAGGGAAGAAGGTTTAATTTTAAGAGGAGATTTTGTTGGAAGCTACAATTGAAGTAATTGTTATATTGTCATTGATGTCAAACCTTAACTTGTAAGACTGTTGCTACTTAGGAAATTACTATATCTATTTGATTGTTGAGAAGTGGAAAAGCAAGGTTGGTAACAATAGCACCTAAGGAAATGTTGAGTTACCTTGATATTTCAATGAGTACTTGATTATGTGGCACAATGATCAGATAATGTATTGTTTATCTAAGTATGAATGAAGACTAAACTAGTAGGCTTAACTGAGCAAAAGTGAAGAAATCTAGTTTAAGCTGAGTGATGTTAGTGTCGATCGAGCTAGTATATGCCGAGTAAATTTAGTGTTGACTGAACATCAGTTAAGTGTTGAGGAAATAGTTTTTGAGGTGACCAAGCTTTCTAATGAAGACCAAGGAGTTGAACACTATATTGACCGAGCATCAATAATTTACATTTGAGGAAGAATTCATATTTCCAGCCGACATCATTGAATTCTTGGATTATGTAAAACTTGTTGACTTTATTTATTGATTGTACAAAAGCATTTAATGCACTGTAAAATGTTTTATTGTAAATTTATTAAGAGATTTGAGATATTTCTAGAAGGATAGCCGAAGAACAAAAAGTAGGAAGGATTCGATGAATCTGACCTAACCCTAACATCTACGAAGGAGATTAAGAAACAAAAGATGTATTGACCTAATTGAGGAAGTATTAAGGAAATCTAAGCATGAGGTTAATGGAAGAGAGAGGATACTGGAAGTATTGTTGATGTTATTGACTGTACAAGCAGAGAAGGCTGAAGGAGAAGTGTTGTGATTATTTGAAGAGTTCTGAGTAGATTAGTGATGTTGATGGTAAAGGTTAACAGTTAGTAAGCCAACATATGTGAATGGAATTGGATCTAATATTTGTAAAGTGAGTTGTATGTTTTTCAGATCAATATTATTGCTACTTTCTAACCATTGTATCAGTCAAAATCCTTTTAACAAAGGTTGACCTAATAGTCATTTGTATAAATCTTTTGAACAAGTTTGCATTCTAATGGAGTGTATGTAACTCCTATAACAAGATGCAATTTTAACAAAGTGATTTAAATCATTTAACCAAATCACACCTGATAGTGTGTTTGTAACCTTTGACAAGGTTGGCTTTCACTGAGCTCACTTCAGAAGAGTGAACATAATACTAACATGTTACAAAGTGGTTTTTCCCAAATTAGGTTTCCATTATAAATCCTGGTGTTGATACTTGTGTGAATGTTTTGGTTTGAACATTTTTGTGTTTTACAAGTTAGAAACTATTGGATAAGCAGACTACATTGTTATATGTTTTTGTTATGAAATCGGTAATGACCGAGTAGCTATTGGTTATTAGATTTGATTTGTTGAAGATTTTTAAAATTTATTTTATACATCTAGACCTGAGAACAACTGATTCACCCCCCCTCTCTGTTATTCTAAATCATATTAACAATTGGTATCAAAGCCCTTGGTGCTTATAAAGAATAATTTTGAAGGCACTTGAAGAAAATGATCAGGATGTATAAGAAGGAAGTACTGAAGCTGAATAAGGAGAACTTCCCTACATGGCAAAGCTTGATGAAGCTACATCTGGCTGGTATTGGTGATTCTACAAAATATTACATTAACCATGACTATGTCACACCTGTTGCACCTCTGACTACCGAGGAAATGAAAGCTAAACAAGAGCACAACCAAGCAATGTTGGAGATTGTGTCTGTCCTAAGTTATCTAAAATTTGAAGACATCAAAAACTGCAGTAATGCAAAGCAAATGTGGGACACCCTTGCAAACATTTATGGTAGTGACATAAATGTAGAGAGCAAAAGCTGAGAGCCTAAGAGGTAAATTTGATGAAATGAGAATGCAAGAAGGTGAGAATATTGTACAATATTATGGTAGAATAAAACTTTTAAATGTTATTAGAGGAGAAAATAGAACTATTGATGATGAAATGGTAATTGGAAAAGTATTGAGAACTCTGTGTCCTATCTATGCCATCAAAATTTCAGCAATTCAAGAATCTAGATGTAACCCTAACAATGCTCTTACTTTGGAAAGTTTGGTTGGAAAGTTTGGTTGGTAAGCTTACTGCTTTTGAACTTTCTAATTATGATAATGTCACTATTGGTAATGTTGAATATGCTTTTAAGTCACAAATGGTTCTGAGTAAGTCAAAGAAGGAAAAAGAAAGATGCATCAGTGAAAGTGAAAGTGAAAGTGACAGTGACACATTTGATGAAGATGTTAAGGATCTAGAAGCTTTTATGGCTAGAAAACTAAAAAGGGGAAAAGGAAAGTACAAATGTAAACTCCCTATTATATATTTTTCATGTAATAAAGTTGGTCATATAGCTATTAGATGTCCTGGCAAGGATAATAAGGATGAAGAAAGAGACAGCAAGCATAAAGACAAAAGAGAAGATAGAGGTTACTGAAGATACAAGGACTACAAAGGAAAAGTTAAGAAATCTTGTTATATTATTGAAGAAAAGACTGACACTGATAGTGATGATTTTAAAATTGAGGTTGTCTATGTTGTAATGAAAGATAAATCTAATGAGGATGAGAAAACTGCACTGATATCTTATGTGAACAAAAATGATAAATAGATTATTGACAGTGGTTTTTCACATCACATGACTAGTGACAAGAGTAATTTTGATACCTTAGATCATTATAAAAGTAGGAGTGTGAAATTTGGTAATGGTGCACCATGTCCTGTTAGAGGAAAAGGATTGATTAAGCTGACTGATAAGATCACTTGTGAAAATGTTTATCGGGTTGAGGGTCTTAACTATAATCTACTAAGTGTCGCACAACTTAATAGCACTGGCTACCGAGTGAAATTTCATCACAAGAAGGCCAAAATATTTGATGCCACTGGTGAACTGATTGGAAGTGGAGAACAAACAAGAGGTAATTTGTTCTATCTATACATATCTGAAGAAACATGTATGATTGCACAACTTGGTGATATTTGGTTATGGCATAAGTAGCCATGTCATGTTAACATTGATAATTTGGTAGAAATAAGTAAGAAAAAAAAATTGAGAGGTCTACCTAGATTGAAAAAACTTGAGAATGTAATGTGCAAAGAATGTCAACTGGGTAAGATGACAAAGTCTAGTTTCAAGAGCAAAACTTTTACTTCTAAGAATACCTTAGATTTGGTTTATACTAACCTTTGTGGACCGATGGGTATACAAAGCTATTGTGGTGCTAGATATTTTATCCTATTTGTTGATGATTATTCCAAAATGATGCATGTAATATTCTTAAAAGAAAAATCTGATGCTTTTCAATTTTTTAAGTGGTATTTGGCTAAGGTTGAAAAGGAGACAAGTAGAAACCTAAAGTGTCTGAGATCTAACCGAGGTGGATAATTTATATCCAATGAATTTAATCTATTTTTTAATGATAGAGGGATCAAAAGATAGATGTCTACACCTAGAACTAGTCCACAGAACGGTATAGCAGAGAGAAGGAATAGATCTATCTTGTATTGTGCAAGGTCATTAATGATTGAAAAGAATGTTGCACAAAAGTATTGGAAAGAAGCTGTAAGTACAGTTGTTTATACTCTTAACTGAGTACAGATCAAAAAAGATACAAATATGACACCTTATGAGTTATCGCATGGGTATGCACCTAATGTAAAGTACTTTAGAATTTTCAGAAGTAAATGCTACACACTAAAGGAAAATAGGAATGGGAAATTTGATGCTAAAAGTGTTGAAAGCATATTCCTGGGCTATTCCACAAAAAGTAAAGCTTATAAGTGTTTAAACTATAACACTAATTAAATTGTGGAAAGTGTGAATGTCAAAGTTGATGAGTATTTAGAGAAAAATGAAGCTGAGAGTAAAAGAGAACCTGAAGATTACAAATCTTTTATGTATATAGAGGAAGGAGAGGCAACTGATAGACTTGCACCTGATGTTGAGTCTCTAGTAAGCAATGTCGAGCATTTGGAAAATAATGCCAAGAAAGAAGAAGAATGTGTCAAGCGATAGGAATAAGCTACTGGGTATTAGGAAGAGGTTGTCGAGCATTCAAAAGTTGAATCTGACAATCTTGTTGGTGAACCTGAAGAGCAAAATGAAAGTAGAGAAGAACCTGTTCTAGTACAATATGTAAGGAGACATCAAAAGCCTGAACAGATAATTGGAGACAAAGATACTGGAGTTTTGACCAGAAGCAAGACAAGAGATCCAAAATGTTTACTATGTGAATTCAAGCCTAAGACAATAAAGGAGGAATTAGAAAATGAAGACTAGATACAAGCAATGAATGAAGAGATAGACTAGATAGAGAAGAATGATACCTGGACTTTGGTACCTAGACCAAAAAATAAAAATGTCATTGGAACAAAGTGGGTATTCTGAAATAAGCTAAAAGAGCATGGTCAAATCACAAGAAATAAAGTTAGGCTGGTATGCAAAGGCTACACACAAGAAGAAGGAATAGATTATGGGTAGACATTTTCCCCTGTAGCTAGATTGGAAGGAGTAAGAACCTTACTTGCATATGCTGCCTATAAAGATTTCAAGGTATACCAAATGGATGTTAAGTTTGCATTTTTAAATGGTATATTAGAAGAAGTGTATATTGAATAGCCAGAAGGATTTGTTGATCCAAACAAAAGACATGTGGTTTGCAAACTAAACAAAGCACTGTATGGACTAAAGCAAGCTCCCAGAGCATGGTATGAGAGACTGCACAACTGCCTAATAAATATTGGATTCTCAAGGACAAATGACGCAAGCAATATGTACATGAAAGATGAAGAAGGTAAAGCAATCTTGTTAGCTAAGACCTTTGTAGATGATATCATATTTGGTAGACAAGATGCCTTGTGTAAGAAATTTTCAAATGAAATGCAAACTGAATTTGAAATGAGTATGTTTGGGGAGATCAAATTTTTTGTTGGTTTACAAGTATATTAGATGGAGAAAAGAATTTTCATCACCCAATCTAAATAGGTTCATGAGATACTGAAATCCTTTGGTATGGAAGTGTAACGCCCCGCCAGGAAACCCAAGAGGACAAGACATAAACCTCTATAAAATGTAAGTAGTAAATTTCTTTTTTTTTAATTTTAACTAGAATAGTATTCATCATTACACTTCATATTTCTAAAAGAAGAAATAATTTTCTACTACTTGAATGTAATATTTATACAACTGAAGTCCTCACGGGTTCCCTAATGTCTCTACTAAAGCAACATCATATAAACCATTTACATGCATAAGATATTCATGGAATCATGAGCTTAAAAGATCTACGTTCATTTTAATGCATCAAGTTAAATGTCCCTAACTTATTTCTTTTATTAAACATAAATTAATCATCCAACATCATTATTCCTTTTACCAACTCATTCCATAAATTCATATTGATTTCATCTGCATCTACTATCCTTTATATCACTTTTCTCTAATAATTTAGGTAAGAGATTAATATTCATTAAGGTAGGCATCATCCTAGGTACTTCATTAACATGAACCAAGTATTAACATTAAAATCAAATTACTATTCTATTTCATTGTTTCATAACCATTCATTGTTAATAATTCCAATCACTAATCTATCATTTCTCAATAATTTCCTTAAATTCTTTCATCAAGAGAGAATACATTATTGTTGTGATACATCATTATATATAATTATATTTAAGATTATTTCC
Organism: Chamaecyparis obtusa; assembly: GCA_027943335.1. Lineage (NCBI taxonomy): Eukaryota > Viridiplantae > Streptophyta > Pinopsida > Cupressales > Cupressaceae > Chamaecyparis > Chamaecyparis obtusa. The sequence continues at coordinate 451,096 of BSBK01000431.1, read as the reverse complement.
TTTACACATGGACAACATAAGAGGATAGGATAAATAAAATAAACACTTTCTTTTAATGCTAGTAACATGTCCAATATTCCACATTCTTTTCCCTTTCTTTTACCTAGAACTACCCATTCCCTTATGCATTGCTTTGAATTGAGATTGCATCAATACTACAAGACTCCTTTTAGGAGATTAAAAATTACATGAATACAAATACATAAGTACATCTCAACATATTAAAATATCTAATAAGAAATCTTCAACTGCAGATCTGGAAAGGAATATGTACTAGGATCATCCAAAGAATCACGATCAATACCTCGATATAAATATTAACCACCCAACCACGTGGACCCAATAGGCCCACTCCCCCGAGCTAGGAGATAGAACCAAAGGCCCATACAAGAGGTAACAACTAGGAAATTCCTAAGGTGGTGATAAAATTTCCCCAAAGTCACAACACAAAAGAAAAGATAAGAAGACCACAAGGACTACCAGAGGCATGATCAAATTTGGTAGAGACTCTAATCTACAAGCTAAGTGAGTGTCATCGCATAGCCCTCACCCGTTGGGTTGTCCTGGTACTAGCCACTCTTGGCCCCGGCCCCCAAGTAGGCACATGCAGAACCGAATGCCTCTCGTACAGACAAGGTCATTCAGTCGTACCTACACATAGGTACCTTCTCCCACTCCCATCATAGTCTTTACTAGCACTAAAGGCATGGGCGAGGCACAATTAATCTTGATTAGTGTGTAATTTCTCATTCCAATAATCTCCCATTCCCAATTCATTTATTTAGGTTATCACTTGATTAAATAACTCATAGTAGGTTATCCTGGTACTAGCCACTTAGGGCCCCGGCCCCTCACTATGAGTCACTCACCTAGTGTACTTAGGTTCCCTAACATACATATAAAAATCATAATAACATAATATATCCATCATCAAGAATTCATATCAATTTCATAACAACATTTGATTGAGTTTAGGAAAACATATGTTGTCCCTAGTCCACTTGACAACCCTAAACTCAATATAGCATTCAGAATGTTCCAAACATATAAGAAGGCATCCAAGTGATATTATAAACATATTCAGAGTATACATAGATCCAATTAACCAAAAAAAAATTCTAATAGCCTCTGGTGACCATACGAAACCTTAAAACTTAATGATGTTCTTAAACTGAATTATTTCAAGCAAGGATTAAATGCAAAGAATAGTCATCATAGAACAGTCATCCATATCTTCCACAAAACAAATAATAAAAGAAATCTCTTTAGTGGAGATTTAGATAACATAATTATGGACTCTCAATTTGATTTTTAGGAAGATCCAACGGTGGTAAAGAAAGTTATGACTTCTGGTTTAAAATAGAAAACTCTGGTTAGGGTTCAGACCTGCCTTCACTAAAACAGTTGTAATTTTCACAAAACATAATAAAAATTCTTCAAACCAATTGGAAATGAAAGATCAGATTTAGGAGAATATTTTATATCAAATTCAGACTTTTATATAATCATATCAGCCTGTAGCATACGAATACATTTGATAGAAAATCTGGAATCGAGAATGGACAGGCATAGTCTGCCAAAATGTTAAAAATAAGGTATTAATTCGACCCTAAAAATAAAATCAGAGAGATACCCATTTGAGATCTGTGAATTTTACTTCCATAAAATCAATTTATTAAAACCTTAGATGCAATTTAAATTATTATAATAATAGATCTCCAAAAATAGGTTGCTAAAAACCCTAGAAAAACACATGCCAATTCTTACAAACAAAAACTCAAAACTTTAAAAGAACCATAGAAATAAAAAGTACAGATATAATAAATAATGATAATATATAAATAGATCCATAATCTATCAGAGACATAAAGTAACTAAAATATTCAATCCATACCTCATGTCCTACGAAGGTTGAATCGAAGAAGGAAGGAAACAAAAGAGAAGACAAATCCAAACTTGAGATGCATCCTTCAAACCCTATCCACTTTCAAAAATCTCCATGAAAGAAAGAAATAAATTCCATAGCAAAGAATCCCTCTCTCAACTACTAAAAATCTCATAAAAATGTCTCTCTCCCAAAAGCAAAGATAACCAAAAATTCTTAAAGACATATGCTTACAAAATCTCCCTCACATCTCCAAGTTTTCTCTCCAAAATCACCATGAAAATTAAGCCCATCCTCTCCTCAATGCTTTAGCCCCAAAATCCCCTCTCTTCAAATGAGAAAGTAGTGCATATAAATAGATTTCCAAAGTTTGAGAGGAAAAGTAACCAACTCCCAACTAACTCTTAACTAAAGGGTATTATAAAATAACTTAATATCATAAAACTATATTACTCGCATATACAATAAAAGATTATTTGTATTCATTCATACACATATGTAATATTATCCTAACATATATGCATATGCCATCATTAATTACATCAATATCTATATATATAACCTATCCACATTATTAATAGTTAACAATTGAGAATAATATACCTCGCATTATTTAATATTTAATTATTAATAATATTATACTTTACATTAATCCCAAAATATACACCATCAACAATATCTACATTAATTAACATATAATCACATATAAATTATATATATATAAATACATATATGTGTGCACCCATATATATATTTATATTTATATAGATACATGCCAAATACCAAACACTATAATCTATAAGATTATGAAGTAATAGATCACAATATTATTACCTATTTATAATTACTATAGGATATAACACTGAAGTAGAATAAAATCACATGCCTCAAAATGAATCTAATCATCCAAAGAGGCCGTACAAATCATCTATGAAACATATCAAGAAAACCATAAGATCAAACAAGGTCAACCAAAGTCAACAAGGAAAGTCAAGCCAAACTCCTGAAACACAACATAGAAAGATTAACTAAGAATCATACCAAGAAGGAGAAATAAATAAAATAAGTAAACAAATCATACAACCAAATGAATTCAAGTGGCCACAAGGCACTAACTACAACCATGCCCAACCGGGTGCGTTGGATCTGGGTTTTTGACCCAAAGGTTGACTGACAAAGAAGGAACCCTAATATTCCAAAACTGGAATAATGACAAAGGAAGACTCATGTAGGGGCCTTAGTACTATCTCCATAACAACAACCATTGAGGATTTGAGGGCATGCTCAGACCTGTGAAGCCAAGTGAAGTCGATGCCCGGTACCTGTAAGCCTGCATCACAAAGAAGAAATACATATGCACGAATATACATATAAAAGAAAACATTGCAGACAGATGACCAGGATCGATACATCGTGTGGACCTCAGCTATGTGAGTAACTACGACTTCATCCTGAATCATGAAAACACATCATGTATATATATACTCAAAGCATGTAGCATCATCATAACGAAAGTTAGAATCTCAAGCATTGTGTTAGTCTCTTATCAATACTAATAATAAATCAACATAATCAAATCATCAAGTGAGATACAAGATTCATCCAAAGTAACCTTAATAGAAGAAAATATAAATAACCACTTATATATATCTATCAAGTACATGTCATATAACATCCTAACTATATTCATAAAGGTCTTGAAGGTACTCAATACATACACGGAGATAAATACATACAAAAATGATACCTTTAGATAGTATGTCTAAGATTAGAATCATTGAGTACTAGCTTATGAAATTATTATAAACAACTATAGGAATAGATCAAACAAGTATCATGTACAACTTAAGCTGTAAGAAAACATCGAAAGGTCTTAATTCTTTCAGAAACAAAAAAGTTATATTAGGGTTAAAGGGGTATTACTGGAAGATTCAAGGCCATTAAGTACTCCCATGGCTACTAGACAAAAGTTGTCTAAAAATGATGATGTTGCAGAAGTAAACCAAACTTTGTATAGATTTGTGATTGGAAAGCTACAGCATGTTGTACAAAGCAGACCAAATATTGCTTTAGTTGTTGGGATAGTGGCAAGATTCTCTGCTAATCCTAAGGAAACTCACATGATGGCTATCAAAAGAATAATGAGATATTTGAAAGGGACTATTGACTATGGATTGTACTACAAGAAGCATGAGAAGTTTGAACTAAAAGTGTATACTGATGTTGATTGGGTAGGAAATGTGGATGATAGAAAAAGTACTAGTGGTGGAGCTTTCTTTCTTAGATAGAAATTAATTTCTTGGACAAGAAAGAAACAAAATTGTATTTCCCAACCTACTGTTGAAGCCAAGTATGTAGCTATAGCTATGCACTATTCAAATTTGGTATGGATAAAGCAATTGTTGGTAGGCATGAAAGAAGAGATCACTGAACCGAATGTCATTTTCTATGACAACACAAGTGCTATCAACATCTCCAAAAATCTAGTGATGCACACAAAGACCAAACACATTACAATCAAGTATCATAACTTGAGAGAACAAGTACAAGATAAAGAGTTCTGAATGGAATATGTGAATACAAATAAACAACTAGAAAACATATTCACTAAAGCTTTACCTAAAGAAGCCCATGAATATCTAAGAGGTCAATTAGGGGTCCTTCCCCTAACTGAGGTTGCCTAGTCAAGCTAGGTACACTGCATCAAATGTGCTGCAAAGAGTATCCAACAAGTTGATGCAAAGATAGGTCACACTTTAGGAGTGGCCTAGAGTTGTGAAAAGTATAGCAAAGCCAAGAATCAGTCATAAACATAGATGACAGAGAGAAATACTATTACTAAACTGAAAAGATGATATCTACATCTACAGGATGTATGTTTTAGTTGTTGCTTTAGAATTTTTGTCAAAGAGGGAGATGATCAAAGATGAATACACAAAATAAAATCTTCATGGAAGATCAAGTAAGAGGGAGAGATTCAGTGGACGGTCATACAAGTATGGCTAATTAATTCTGTATCAAAATGAAGCTAAGAATATTATAAAAAAATTTGATGGACAAATAATTTTTGGATTGGTTGGTAATTCATGTGATATTCATATGGTGTTGCCATCAATACCAAAGACGGAGATTGTTGGAAGCTACAATTGAAACAATTTTTATATTGTCATTGATGTCAAACCTTAACTAGTAAGATTGTTGCTATTTAGGAAATTATTATATCTATTTGATTGTTGAGAAGGGGAAAAGCAAGGTTGGTAACAATAGCACCTAAGGAAAGGTTGAGTTATCTTGATATTTCAATGAGTACTTGATTATGTTGCACAATGATAAGATAATGTATTATTTATCTAAGTATGAATGAAAACTAAACTGGTAGGCTTAACCGACCAAAAGGGAAAAAATCTAGTTTAAGCTTAGTGATGTTAGTGTCGACCGAGCTAGTATATGCTGAGTAAATTCAGTGTTGACCAAACATCAATTAAGTGCCAAGGAAATAATTTTTGAGATGACCGAGCTTTCTAATGAAAACCGAGGAGTTGAACACTATATTGATTGAGCATCAGTAATTTACATTTGAGGAAGAATTTAAATTTCTAGCCAACATCGTTGAATTCTTGGATTATGTAAAATGTGTTGGCTTTATTTATTGATTGTATGAAAACATTTAATGCACTATAAAACATTTTATTGTAAATCTATTAAGAGATTTGAGATATTTCTAGAAGGATAGTCGAAGAACAAAAAGTAGGAAGGATTTGATGAATCTGACCTAACCCTAAGATCTACGAAGGAGATTAAGCGGCAAAAGATGTATTGACCTAATTGAGGAAGCATTAAGGAAACATAAGCATGAGGTTAACAAAAGAGAGAGGATGCTAGAATTATTGTTGATGTTATTGACTGTACAAGAAGAGAAGGTTGAAGGAGAAGAGTTCTGAGCAGATCAGTGATGGTGATGGTAAAGGTTAACAGTCAGTAAGCCAGCATATGTGAACAAAATTGGATCTGATATTGGCAAAGTGAGTTGTATGTTTTTCAAATCAATATTATTGCTACTTTCTAACCATTGTATCAGTCAAAATCCTTTTAACAAAGGTTGACCTAACAGTCATTTATATAAATCCTTTGAACAAGGTTTCATTTTAATGGAGTGTATGTAAGTCCTATAACAAGGTGCACTTTTATTAGAGTGGTTTAAATTTTTTAACTAGGTCACACCTGACAGTGTATTTATAACCTTTGACAGGGTTGACTTTTCACCAAGCTTACTTCAGAAGAGTGAACATAATAGTAACATGTTACAAAGTGATTTTTCCCAAATTGGGTTTCCACTATAAATCCTAGTGTTGATACTTGTGTGAATGTTTTGGTTTGAACATTTCTGTATTTTACAAGTTAGAAACTATTAGATAAGTGGACTACACTATTATATGTTTCAGTTATGAAATCAGTAATGACCGAGTAGCTATTGGTTATTAGATCTGATTTGTTAAAGAGTTTTAAAGTTTTTTTTATACATCTGGACTTGAGAACAACCGATTCACCCCCCCCCCCCTCTGTTGTTCTAAATCATATTAATAGATTTAAGTGAAATTAATGTGGGGTATAATATATTATTCATAAAGGCAACAATGAAAAGTGGTGACATAATTCTTTTTTGGTTAAGTCAAATGTATCCCTATGACTCAACCTATTGTTCAACCTGTCTTTCCTTAGTCTTACACATTTAGGAGTTGAGGTTCATGAAATGGTGAGTTGATGCAAGACTATCCCTCTAAGAATTAATAAAAGTAAAAATAAGAATAAGAAAAAAAATAAGTAACTCATTCAAATGACAAAATTATGAAAAGTTGTTAAACTTGCAAATTAGAGGAATGGTGAAGGGTTATGACTCTTTTGAAAGGTGACAATTATAAAAGGTTATGACAATTGTGAAGGGAAAACATGATGAAGAGATGTGACTCTTTCCCACATTGGAAGGTTTCAATTTAAGAAGATATTAAAGTGAAATCAATGTGTGGTATAATATATTATTAAAAAAGACAACAATGAAAAATGATGAGTCAATTCTTTTTTTTAATTCAGAGGTATATATATGACTCAGCTCAGTGCCCAACCTACCTTACCTTGGTCTTACATCTTGCCAAGTTGGGGTTTAAGAAGGGGTGAGTTGAGGAGAGACTAGCCCTCTAAAGATTAATGGAATAGAAAAAATGAATTAAAAAAAATAAGAAACAAATTCTTTCAAAAGGAAAAGTTATGAAAGATTATGACACTCGTAAAGAATAATAATGGTGAAGGTTGTGAATCTTTTAAAAAGTGACAATTGTGAAAAGTTATCACTCTTTCTAAGAAAAAATATGGTGAAAATATATAGCTCTTTCCAACATTAGAAGATATAAAGAGAAGAATGTTTCATTTTAAGAGGATATTCAAATGAAATCAATGTGAGGTATAATATATTATTCACAAAGGAAACTATGAAAAATGGTGACTCAATTCTATTTTGTTAATTCATTGGTATCCCTATGACTCGGTTCAATGCCCAATCTACCTTACTTTGGTCTTACATATTGCCAAATTAGGGTTCAAAAAAGTGGTGAGCTTAGGAAAAACTAGCCCTCTAAGAATTAATGGAAGAGAAAAATGAATGAAAGGTTGTGACACCGACAAATGATAGAAACGATGAAGGGTTGTGACTCTATTGAAGGGTGGCAATTGTGAAAGCTTGTGATGATTGCAAATGGCAGACATGATGAAGAGAAGTGACTCACCCCCAATCTACCTTACCTTGGTCTTACATCTTGCCAAGTTGGGGTTTAGGAAGGGGTGAGTTGAGGAGAGACTAGCCTTCTAAGGATTAATGAAATAGAAAAAATGAATTAAAAAAATAAAAAATTGACTCTTTCAAAAGGAAAAGTTATGAAAGGTTATGACACTCATAAAGAATAATAATGGTGAAGGTTGTGAGTCTTTCAAAAAGTGACAAATATGAAAAGTTATCACTTTTTCTAAGAGAAAATATGGTGAAAATATATAACTCTTTCCCACATTAGAAGATATAAAGAGGAGAATGTTTCATTTTACGAGGACATTCAAATGAAATCAATGTGAGGTAAAATATATTATTCACAAAGGAAACAATGAAAAATGGTGACTCAGTTCTATTTTGTTAATTCACTGGTATCCTTATGACTCGACTCAATGCCCAATCTACCTTATCTTGGTCTTACATATTGCCAACTTGGGGTTCAAGAAAGTGGTGAGTTGAGGCAAGACTAGCCCTTTAAGAACTAATGGAAGAGAAAAATGAATAAGAAAAAATTAAGGAAGTGACTCTTTCAAAAGGTAAAGTTATGAAAGGTTGTGACACTAACAAATGATAGAAATGATGAAGGGTTGTGACTCTTTTGAAGGGTGACAATTTTGAAAGCTTGTGATGATTGCAAATGGTAGACATGATGAAGAGATATGACTCCCCCCCAACCTACCTTACCTTGGTCTTACATCTTGCCAAGTTGGGGTTCAAAAAGGGGTGAGTTGAGGAGAGACTAGCCCTCTAAGGACTAATGGAATAGAAAAAATGAATTAAAAAAATAAGAAACTAACTCTTTCAAAAGGAAAAGTTATGAAACATTATGACAATCATAAAGAATAATAATGGTGAAGGTTGTGAGTCTTTCAAAAAGTGACAAATGTGAAAAGTTATCACTCTTTCTAAGAGAAATATGGTGAAAAGATATAACTATTTCCCACATTAGAAGATATAAAAAGGAGAATATTTTATTTTATGAGGACATTCAAATGAAATAAATGTGAGGTATAATATCTTATTCACAAAGGAAACAATGAAAAATGGTGACTCAATTCTATTTTGTTAATTCACTTGTATTCCTATGACTCAGCTCAATGTCCAATCTACCTTACCTTGGTCTTACATATTGTCAAGTTGAGGTTCAAAAAAGTTGTGAGCTAAGGTAAGACTAGCCCTCTAAGAATTAGTGGAAGAGAAAATAGAATAAGAAAAAATTAAGTGACTCTTTCAAAATACAAAGTTATGAAAGGTTGTGACATTGACAAATGAAAGAAACGATGAAGGGTTGTGACTCTTTTCAAGGATGGAAATTGTGAAAGCTTGTGATGATTGCAAATAGTAGACATGATGAAGAGATGTGACTCACCTCCAACCTACCTTACCTTGGTCTTACATCTTGCCAAGATGGTGTTCAGGAAAGGGTGAGCTGAGGAGAGACTAGTCCTCTAAGGATTAATAGAATAGAAAAAATAAATTAAAAAATAAGAAACTGACTCTTTCAAAAGGAAAAGTTATGAAAGGTTATGACACTCATAAAAAATAATAATGGTGAATGTTGTGAGTCTTTCAAAAAGTGACAATTGTGAAAAGTTATCACTCTTTTTTAAGAGAAAATATGGTGAAAAGATATAATTATTTCTCACATTAGAAGATATAAAGAGGAGAATGTTTTATTTTAGGAGGACATTCAAATGAAATCAATGTGAGGTATAATATATTATTCAAAAAGGAAACAATGAAAAATGGTGACTCAATTCTATTTTGTTAATTCACTGGTATCGCTATGACTTGGCTCAATGCGAAATCGACCTTACCTTGGTCTTACATATTTCCAAGTTGGGGTTCAAGAAAGCGGTGAGCTAAGGTAAGACTAGCCCTCTAAGAATTAATAGAAGAGAAAGGAATAAGAAAAAATTAAAGTGACTCTTTCAAAAGACAAAGTTATGAAAGGTTGTGACACAGACAAATGATAGAAATGATGAAAGGTTGTGACTCTTTTGAAAGATAGAAATTGTGAAAGCTTGTGATGATTGTAAATGGTAGACATGATGAAGAGATGTGACTTACCCCCAACTTGCCTTACCTTGGTCTTACATCTTGTTAAGTTGGGGTTTAGGAAGGGGTGAGTTGATGAAAGACTAGTTCTCTAAGGATTAATGGAATAGAAAAAAAAAATTTAAAAATAAGAAACTGACTCTTTCCAAAGGAAAACTTATGAAAGGTTATGACACTCATAAAGAATAATAATGTGAAGGTTGTGAGTCTATCAAAAGTGACAATTGTGAAAAGTTATCACTCTTTCTAAGAGAAAATATGGTGAAAACACATAACTCTTTCCCACATTAGAAGATATAAAAAGGAGAATGTTTCATTTTAGGAGGATATTCAAATGAAATCAATGTAATGTATAATATATTATTCACAAAAGAAACAATGAAAAATGGTGACTCAATTCTATTTTGTTAATTCACTAGTATCCATATGACTCGGCTCAATGTCCAATCTACCTTACCTTACATATTGCCAAGTTGGGGTTCAAGAAAGAAGTGAGCTGAGACAAGACTAGCCCTCTAAGAATTAATGGAAGAGAAAAAGAAATAAGAAAAAATTAAGGAAGTGACTTTCAAAAGACAAAGTTATGAAAGGTTGTGACATCGACAAATGATAGAAATGATGAAGGGCTGTGACTTTTTTGAAGGGTGGAAATTGTGGAAGCTTGTGATGATTGCAAATGGTAGTAATGATGAAGAGATGTGACTTGCCCCCAGCCTACCTTACCTTGGTCTTACATCTTGCCAAGTTGGGGTTCAGGAAGGGGTGAGCTAAGCAAAGACTAGCCCTCTAAGAATTAATGAAATAGAAAAATAAATTAAAAAAATAAGAAACCAACTCTTTCAAAAGGAAAAGTTATGAAAAGTTATGACACTCATAAAGAATAATAATGGTGAAGGTCTTGAGTCTTTCAAAAAGTGACAATTGTGAAAAGTTATCACTCTTTTTAAGAGAAAATATGGTGACAAGATATAACTCTTTCCCACATTAGAAGATACAAAGAGAAGAATGTTTCATTTTAGGAGGATATTTAAATGAAATCAATGTGGAGTATAATATATTATTCACAAAGGAAATAATGAAAAATGGTGACTCAAATCTTTTTTGTTAACTCACTAGTATCCTTCTAACTCAGCTCAATGCCCAATCTACCTTACCTTGGTCTTACATATAGCTAAGTTGGGGTTAAAGAAAGTAGTGAGCTAAGGCAACACTATCTCTCTAAGAATTAATGGAAAAGAAAAGAGAATAAGAAAAAGTTAACGAAGTGACTCTTTCAAAAGATAAAGTTATGAAAGGTTGTGGCACTAACAAATGATATAAACAATGAAAGTTTGTGACTCTTTTGAAGGGTGAAATTTGTGAAAACTTGTGATGATTGCAAATGGTAGACATGATGAAGAGATGTGACTCACCCCCACATTTAAAGATATCAAGGAGAGAAGGTTTCAATTTAAGAGGACATTCAAATGAAATCAATGTGGGGTATAATATATTATTCAAAAAAATAAAAATAAAAAGTGGTGATTCAATTATTTTTTTTGCTAACTCTCAAGTATACTCATGACTCAGCCCAATGCCTAGCCTACCTTACTTTAGTCTTACATATTGCCAAGCTGGGGTTTAGGAAGGGCTGAGTTGAGGAAATACTATCCCTCTAAAGATTAATGTAATAGAAAAAGGAATAAGAAGAAAATAAGGAAGTGAGTCATTCAAAAGTAAAAATTATGAAAGGTTGTGACATTTGCAAAAGACAAAAATGATGAAAATTTATGACTATTTCAAAGAGTGACAATTGTGAAAGGTTGTGACTCTTTCTAAGAGAAGATATGATAAAGAGATGTGAATCTCCCCCACATTGGAAGATACAAAGGGGAGAAAGTTTTTGATGAAGGGTGCTCCCCTTAATACCATAAACACATAACAAAAACAAAGAAACAACAACAATATGCAAGAACAAAAAATTGTCTTCTTATTATCTCCACAAATGTGGAATTACAAACTTTTAGAATTACAATATGCAAAGCCACATGGGCATTCCCTTACAATATTCTATAGGACAAAGCTTCAAATTATTACCAAGATCTACTACCCATAACTACCCTAGAAAACACTGCAACCTTCTTTATATAGGCATTTTCCACCGCCCAAGAAGGTTCCATAAATTTAGCCCTTAGGGCCGACCAAACTTCGAATTATTTTATTTTTCAATTTATTACATCAAAGTCGGCTCAAAATAACTTTTGAAACCCGAAAATAAATTTTGAAGGAAAATTATTTTCTGCCATTTCAGGTGGCCTGACTTCGGGAGACCATAAGTCATCACTAGTTGACCTGATTAACTATTATAACCCCGTTTCAGAAAGGCCATGAAGTGATCTACAAGCTCTACTCATGCAAGCACCTATCACCCAAATTTTTTACCTCATCCAGGGCCTTTAAAGCATTCAAAACTGAGTTCAAAGTTTCTATACCCTGCTGCCAATACCGAAAATCTTCAATATCTTCAAAACTAGACCTAATCTAGCCATGAAACTTTACTTGCAGGCTGATATGACTGAGATGAACCTCCACATGTAAAATCAAAACATTCCAAGATCGTATGACCAACTTAATAAAAATAGTAAGTTTCCATAAATAGCAGCTCTGCACAAGATAGCCCTTATTGAATATAAAAATAGAAATATTTTTGGGTGATGCAAGATTGCTCTTACACCCAGGATGCTCCTACATCAGTTTTATTTTAGAACATTGTTATAAAATGCAGGGTATAATATGTTATTAAAAACTGCAACAATGAAATATGGTGATTCAATTCACTTTTTGGTTAATTTAGAGGTATCCATATGACTTAGCCCAGTGCCCAACATCCGTTACTTTGGTTTTACAAATTGCCAAGTTGCGGTTCAGAAAGGGGTGAGTGAGGCAAAATCAGCTCTCAAAGAATTAACAGAAGAGAAAAAGAAATAATCTTGAAGAAAATAAGAAAGTGACTTCTTTAAAAAGAAAAGTTATGAAATATTGTGACACTTGCAAAGGAAAAAAATGGTGAAAGGTTGTGACTCTTTTGAAGGGTGGCAATTTTGAAATGTTGTAATGATTGCAAAAGGTAAAAAATGATGAAGAGGTGTGACTTTTTCTACATTGGAAGATATAAAAGAAAGAAGGTTTAAATTTACAAAGACATTTAAGTGAAATCCATGTGGGGTACAATATATTATTCACAAATGCAACAATGAAAAATTATGACTCAATTATTTTTTTTGTTAACTAAGAGGTATTCTGGTGACTCATCTCAGTGCCCAACCTACGTTACCTTAGTCTTACATATTTTCAAGCTGGGGTTTTGGAAGGGGTGAAGTTAGGCAAGACTATCTGTCTAAGAATTAATGAAAAAAAAATTAAAAAATAAGGAAGTGATTCATGTCAGAAATTTGACTATATTATTGTATATAACTAGATATAGTGTTTTCATTATGGCAACAAAGTCATAGTTATTTGGAGTCAGCGCATAATATCAGAAGATCAAAATTTTGTTAAGTATAGAAGACTGGACAGTTAACAAAGCGCTAGTAGATCAGAGCACCAGCGCACCTACATATAACTAAATTATCATATGCGCCCTTGAATTTAAGCTTGTATGTATGTATTCATGCTAATTCTAAGAGTGCATGATCATATGAGACCATATGACAAAGAGACAAGTAGTTGAAGAGGTACATCTTGTGAATGCCAAAACAAAATAGAGTATGCAGCCGACTATTGGTAATTTGATTAGAGCTGATAGTATTGTTTTGTAAACATTATTCACCCATTGTAATTGTGTTGTAGACATGTAATTATCTTTGTTTGTAAACATGCTTGAGCCAATTCACTTGGAAGCATTGTATGTAATCGGTCATAGGCCGACCTAGTTAATTATTTTGGTAGAGCATATAAATATTAGATGCACCTTTGCAATAAGGTATGGAAGTTGAGATAAAGATGAGATAAGTAGAGCAAAAGTGTGCAAAGAGTAGTTAAGTTGTATTAGAGATCTGCAAGAGATCAAAGCATCAGCACATCAAAGGAATTCATCTGACAAGCAGTGTCACAGCACCAGTTCATCTAGCAGATATAGTGTATATTTGAGATAAGAAGGTTGTAGCCTTCACCACTTGAGTAGTGAGCTCTAGGACAGTGTGTCCCTATCCCCTAATAGGGTTATTGTTAAAGACTCCTAACAGGGTCTGACCCTTGACAAGGTCACTATACTAAAAGCATTGTAAAAAACAACTCCTAACAAGGTTGCAGATTTTCTAACAAGGATAATAAGAAAGTAGTATAGTTCTTAGTGGGTGTCAATTCCCACTGGGTTTTTTACCTATTTGGTTTTTCTCATAATCATATTGGTGTTATGTGTTGTGATTGTTTATCTTGTTTACATTAAAGTTTATTTCAGTACTTAAGAAATCAAGTTAAGTTTCAAGAGTAAAGTAAAAAGATTAAATATAGTGAACACTGATTCACCCCCCCCCCCCCCCCCCCCCCTCTTAGTGTTTCCATTCCTAAAAATTGGTATCAGAGCTCTAGTTCTTGGCAAAGAAGTTTAACCACTTGAGGAGATCATGGATAAGGCAGAAATGAAACATCTAAAAAAGAATCTTGAAGCTACTCTTGAAGACCTTGACAAATCTGAAAAGGAAATTGAAGAACTAAAAGAAAAAGTCAGTGATGCTCAAGCAATTATCAAAAGACTAAAAAAAGATTTGAAAGATTGTTCCATAAGTGATTTGGGAAAATTGGTTAAAAAACTAAATGATGAGAGCACATCTCTAAAAGACCAGATTAAAGAGCTAGATGAAAAACTAACTAACAATCAAGAATTTTATGATGAACAAATCAAAGAGAACCTTCAACTGAATGAAGAATTAAGGCAAGCAAACATGGAAATCTTGGAGCTAAGAAACATCAAAGAAAGTTTGGAATCTAAATTGAAAGATGCAAAGAATCACATTGAAAAACTACACACTAGTTCTAATTTGATAAAGTCCCAGTTATAAACAAGAAGAAAGCTTAAAGGAGATACCAACTATATTGGATTCAATGAATTATAGAATCAGATTGATAACATGTGAGCAAGGATGAAAGCACCAAAAGACACTATTGATGCTAAGAAGACTGAAAATCAGACTAAAGATAATGTTGAACCATCCAAAGATGAGCGCAATCCAATTGACCAAACTTGTTATACATGTAACAAGCATGGACATATAGTAAAGAATTGTAAAGAGGTAAGACCTTTCAATGGTTATTGTTATTCATGTAATAAATTTGGTCATAGAGCTATGAATTGTAGAACAAGTTAGAAGAACAAGACTCAGCATAATCAAAGAAATCAGAATCAACCAAATGCAAGAAGTTCCTAGAGTATTACATGTCAAATATGTAACTATAATAATCACTCAACTAGACAGTGTAAAATGGTAGCCCATGTTAATGTGCCGAGGAATTTAAGGCCTCTAGTTATTTATCACTCTTGTAACAAGGTTGGAAACATCTCAAAGTTTTGTAGATCAAGAATGCAAAGTGAGGAAAGCCCTAAAAAATCAGAAGAATCAATATTGGATACTGAAGGAGAAGTCCAGTTTGTGAAAGCTTCAGAAGATGCGAGCATGATTTGGTTAGAGGTGAAGAAGGATAAGGTTGATGAGTATGTATTGGATGCACCCTCTACATCTAGATGAATGACCCTTAGGGTCATAGGAGGAGCTAATTTAGCTCTAGACCCATATGCGGCCATTATACTCACCCTCAGAGTATGCTCCTTTAGATTTAACACCTTGGAGACAACTTGATGCTATGTGCAAGAGCGCACTACCTGATTGATTGCAAGATGAAAGTTAGAAATTATCAATCAATTTTTGGTTTATGCGGCAAGCATTAATGGTGGAAAATCACTTTATAATCTATGGAAACTTGTAGATCACTCATTGCATTCAAGGTTGAGTGATTGGAGACCATAGAATCCCCAGCAGTTGAATTGAGAAGCATTAAAATTTTGATTCACCAGCGAAAGAGTGTGTTTGATCGGTTGCAAAGCCCTAATCTATCGCAATGATTCAAAAGTGCTTGGGAACCTATTTGAAGCAATAAACAAGTAAATTATGGCTACTCCTATTGTGTTTGATGTTACAGAGAAGAAAATATATGTTTTCAAGAGGCACCCCTTTAAGTCAACCCTAGATGATTTAGACGGTGCACTTCTCCAGAACCCCCATGGGTTTCATGCACATTGAAGACATTTGTGCATATATTTACTATAAGAAGGAACCAGTAGGACTTGATAGAATAAGAGCGCACATTGAAACTATGTTAAAGCTAGACAAAACCTTCCTAGATGAGTTCGTGCAACTGGAAAATCATCCCATAATTGAATATGCTACGGCATATGAGTTTTATGAGTCCTGAATGGATAAAGATATTACTTAGAAGGATTCATGATGACCTATTATATATAGGTGAAGTACTAGTGAGAATCACATGAGACCTAATTCATGAAATGATAGGCCTCTCAAGGATAGGCGCAGTTCTTCTAGCAGGTAAGGATGTAAGAAAACTAGTTGAGCAAACATGTAAGTCAAGAAGTGATAGGCGTGGAATGACAATTGAGCCTATAGAGGAGAAAGACATCAAACTGATGTCTATGATATTGGGTTATAGGTCTCAGCACACCAATAGGGTGAATAGTGTGTCTGCAGCCACTATTTTTGCAGCAATAAGAATTGTCAGAGAAAATGGTGAGTTCAATCTGTACAAGATCATGTGCACATAATTGATAGACAATATTAGAGTCATCAAGCATGATAAGACCAAGATATTCAGATTTGGGTCTTTAATTATCTACATGTACTTCCACATACTTGGAAAGATCTCATATTTGTATTTGGACAAGAGTTTACCTATAATGCCATAGATATCCCTTAAGGCATCAGTTGATAGCAATCTGAGAAGTTACATGGAGTTGGAACTAAAGACATTCATGATCAGAATGTAGATGAGGTACAGAATACCAGAGAATATTATTGAGAAATACAAGGACAACATTTGTTTTATGGTAGAAATTGATATAACTTGTATGGAAGTAGTTGAGCCCAGAAAAAAGTGGATCCATCCACTTGGATATGAGGTTGATGAACAAATCTTGGAAGCATATGCACAAGTATTACTTTCAACACCTAAGGACCCTGATGAACCTAGATGGGGGACTTATGAAGAGAAGACAAGAGAAGTTGATGCAATTCTTAACAGTGCAGAAACAAAGAGGAAAGAAACAAAGATTACTTCTGAGATACTCAGAATTCATGGAGTAACTCAAGCAGATGTTGACAAAGCAAGAGAAGCAAAGATTTCTTTGGAGATTGAGAGGACATCTACAGTAGAAGCTAAGGAAGATCATCCTAAGTTAAAGAAGATCAAGATTGAAAAGATAGATGATCCAAAGGATAAACGGGACAAAACAGATGTTATCCCTCTTGTGCCTAAGGAAACATATGATCTATCATCCCCTCCTAAGTATAAGGGAATGTTGAAGAGGAAGAAGGAAATTAGCACAACTCACCCATCCTCGTGAGCAACCAGAAGTAAGAAGAACACTCAAGCACCTCCATAAGTAGGTTTCAAACCTAGTCTTAAAGTTTTGAGTACAAGGATTATTGAGGAAGGTAGAATTGATCATGTAGGAAAAA
Organism: Chamaecyparis obtusa; assembly: GCA_027943335.1. NCBI lineage: Eukaryota > Viridiplantae > Streptophyta > Pinopsida > Cupressales > Cupressaceae > Chamaecyparis > Chamaecyparis obtusa. Next base: position 433,614 of record BSBK01000431.1, on the reverse strand, counting down.
TTATATGAGAAATACAGTGAAATAGACGAATCAAAAATTCATGGAATGATTATCAAACATATGCTAAAGTTCAAAAAGATAGTCCTGGAACTGAAGATAATGATTCTAGACAATGTGTGGAATATCTTAGAATTCTTGAAGAGATAGGCCATTGAAGAGGATCTAAGGATAAGAGAAAAGACTAGATGAAAACCTCCCAGTATGTTCTCTAGAAGAGAAAACCTTTTTGTTAGATTTGGTGAAACTGTACCTCTGAACTAAGACAAGAACACTGCATATAATGGAGAAAAATTATGAGTTGGTAGCTAAGGAAATAGAGAAAGCATTTGAGAAGGTTTTTCTAAATAGGCACATGTATCCACCTATTGCACCCATAGCTCAAGTACCCTCAAAGGAAACCAAGGAGTCAGAGACCAAAAATGTACCAATTATATGTCCTCGAGATTCAACACCTATAGTGGTAACTCCTACAAAGGCAGTAAAGTCCACACCCATGACAGAGACACAAAAAGTTAACACTCTCATCGTTGATAATGTAGAGATTGCAATAACAACCATAGACAATGACTTGGACAAGTTTGAAGAAGCCTTTGTGAGCACACAAGAGGTTGAAACTCTATGCGGTGACAATTCACCCAAGTTACAACAAGAAGAAGTACTAATAGAATATCTAACAGGTGAAGAAGAAGAAAAAGAGACAAAAAAAGAAGAAGAGAAAGAGACAGAAAAAGAGGAAGAAAAGATAGAAGAAAAGAAAGGAGAAGAAGAGGTAAAAGGAAGTGAACCAACAGATAAGTCATTTATTGAAATTTCAATAAGAGTAAAGCAAGAAGTGATGGATAGCACTCTTATCACTCCATTACCCTCAGCATCATTATTGTCAAGTTTCACACTAGACACCACTAGTTTGGACTCTTGGGGAGAAGAAGACCTGATCAAGATCAATGTCTTAGCTATGGAAAAATAAAAAGAGAAACAGGTAATGAGGAACCTCTTGTTTGTTGAATCAATCAACATTTTGAATAGTCTATTACCTTCAGACAAGAAAGTGTCTAAGATCAATACAGTTGATGATGTTAGCACCATCCTTACAGCCTTCAAGACTAACTTCTCTAGCTTGGAAGAATCTGCATCTCAAGTAGTAGAAGAGAAATACATGAAAAAGAGATTGAGTGAGTTGGTTATTAACTTTGCACTTGACCTAAGTTCATTAAAAATTGGTAAAGCATCTTTGAAGGAGTTTGCTGCAAAGCGAAGGAAGATCATTGTAGAATGTATGGACTAGGATAACCCAACTGATGAACACTTCAAGAAAAATCCAAGAGGCAAAAGCAATGATTGACAATGTAAGGAAATTAGTAGAAGACCCCTCCACTGATGTGAACATGTGCAACAATGTATACCAAGTGCAAATAGACAAGATTTAAAAAGAAAAAAAGGAGATGTCTAAGATAAGGGAAAGGAAGGCATAGCTCAGGAATGCTCTTACACCCTCTCTAGATACACTAAATCAGAACATCAAGGAGATCGATTTCACCATGGTGACATATGATCAAGGTTTGAGTATAGACTTGGAGAAGATGGAGAAGCTACAATATGCCCTATGTTCCCATCTACAGATTGTTAATGCACTGATTGCATTTTGGAAACAAGAGATCCAGAACCTGTAGATTTCTTATCTGGATGTACTTTCTTTGTAAGTACTTGTAGATACATTTTTTTGAGCACCTTTGTCATTAATGCCAAAGGGGGGGTATTGTATAGAATATAGAGTCTTACATATATGTGAAAAATATGTATAGTAAAGAGTACAAGGAGATATAAGTTAGAGTATGTTAAAGAGTTTTTGTATAAGGGTACAATTAGTAACTTTGCCATATTCCTTTGCTACCATTAATGAAAAAGGGGGACATTGTTGGCAAGTTGACTATACTATTGTATATGACTAGATATAGTGTTGTCATTATGGAAATAAAGTCATAGTTTTTTGGAGTCGGTGCACAATATCAGAAGATCAAAATTTGGTTAAGTATAGAAGACTGGACAGTTAACAAAGCACCAGTAGATCAGAGCATCAGCGCACTTGCATATAACCAAGTTATGGTATGTGCCCTTTAATTTAATCTTGTATGTATGTATTCATGCTAAGTCTAAGATCGCATGATCAAATAAGACCATATGATAAAGATACAGACAGTTGAAGAGGTATAACCAGTGAATGCCAGAACATAATAGAGTATGCAGTTGACTGTTGGTAATTTCATTAGTGATGATATTATTATTTTGTAAAGGTTATGCACCTATTGTAATTAGGTTTTAGACATGTAATTATCTTTATTTGTAAACACACTTGATCCAATTCACTTGGAAGCGTTGTATGTAATCGGTCATAGGCTGAACTAGTTAATTGTTTTGGTAGTGCATATAAATATTAGATGCACCTTTGTAATAAGGTATGGAAGTTGAGATAAAGATGAGATAAGAAGAGCATAAGTGTTTGAAGAGTAGTTAAGATGTATTATAGCTTTACAAGAGGTCAAAGCATCAGCACATCAAAGGAACTGATCTGATGAGCAGCATCACAGACTAGTTCATCCAGCAGATATAGTGTTTATATGAGATCATAAGGTTGTAGCCTTCACCACTTGAGTAGTGAGCTCTACAATAGTGTGTCCCCACCCCTAATAGGGTTATTGTAAAAGACTCCTAATAGGGTCTGACCCTTGACAAGGTCACTATACTAAAAAATTGTAAAGAACAACTCCTAACAGGGTTGCAGATCTTCTAACAAGGATCATAAGACACTAGTATAGTTCTTAGTGGGTGTCAATTCCCACTGGGGTTTTTACCTATTTGGGTTTCCCCATAATCATATTGGTGTTATGTGTTGTGATTGTTTATCTTGTTTACATTAAAGTTTATTTCAATACTTAAGCAATCAAGTTAAGTTTCAAGAGTAAAGTAAAAAGATTAAATATAGTGAACACTAATTCACCCCCCTCCCCCTCTCAGTGTTCCCATTCCTAACAATTCATTCAAAATGAAAAGTTATGAAAGGTTGTGATGCTTATAAAGGGAAAAAAAATTGAAGGGTTTTGACTCTTTCGAAAATGGTAATTGTGAAAGGTTGTAATGATTGCAAAAGGAAAACATGATGAAGATGTGTGACTCACCCACATTGGAAGATACAAAAAGGAAGGTTTCTATTTAGGAGGACTTTCAAGTGAAATCAATGTTGGATATAATATATTATTCACTAAGGAAACAATAAAAAGTGGTGACACAATTTATTTATTTGTGTTAACCTAGAGGTATCCTTACAACTCATCCTAATGCCCAACTTGTCTTATCTTGTCTAACATATTCCCAATTTGGGGTTCAAGAAGGGGTGAGATAAGACAAGACTATCCATTTAAGGATGCACGTAATAGCCTACAAGACATGTGTATTGGGTAAGCACGGGCCTCAAAGTTAAACCTGATAGGAATGGGGAGAAAACCCATAGCCCAAACCAACTTTGCTACCCATGTAGGTTGTGGTGACTCAATTCTTATGAATGGTGGTGACCCTTTCACTAATAAATTATAAAGGAGATTTCATTCCAAGTATTTAAAGATGACTTATCAATTGTTATCCTTCCTTTATTGTCTCCCAAGAAAATGATAAATTAATCAATTAGAAAGATCAAGCAAACAATAATCAAATTCACATAAATCATCACTTTAACTTAGATCAAGAGTACATAATTCAACAATTAAGCATCACTCTATCAAATTAACATTCATTCAACCACCATCCATCAACATGTAAAACTAGAATTTATTATATCGTCACTTCTCAATCATCTAATCACGGGTTTGAATCCCCTCAGGTGATGTTGAGGGGGGATTTTTTGACTAACCTCCAACGTCCCCCTTTAGGATTTGTGACATGGTTTAACATCCTCTTATTCTTCTATAAGTCTAGTAGTTTATCAGGCATTAAAAGGCCAATTGTTTGGTGCAATGACAACCTCTAGTGATAAACTAAGTATTAGTTCTTATAATAAATAGCATAGTGGGCCTTATTTATGATTTCTTGCTTATGAATAATGGTACTATTTAAGATTTTTTTCTTATAAATAATCTATATGAATATGATATTATTATGTCAACCTTTATTCAGAGAAAACATGCAATAATGTGTAACTCTTATATGTTTACCATAGTCAATCATGGTAGGGATAATAAGGGAGTACAAGGAGGGAGAAATTATTGTGAGGCCATCTTCTAAGCATGAGGCCAAGGAGGTGCAATGATGCCCTGCCCTTGGGCTTAGAAAGGAACAATGCTCTGGACACCCTATTGTAGTTTCCTCAAACTCTTATATTGGTTGTCCATTATGTTAAGGAGCTCTAATCATAGGAGGGAGGATAAGCACGATGTTTAAGGAACCCTAGCAATGCCATTGACATGTCTAGTGCATTAATCTAGTGGGATCATGATGAGTTACTTCTCAGCTCTAGGCATAATGGTTTTTATATTAGAGTGGAGAAACAAAATCTTGATGGAGATTCGCACTACATTGGAAACTTAGTCAACTACATTCAAAGGCTCTATTATCTTCCATCCAAGAGAGTTATGGAGGTAGTAGAGGCAGTACTTATAGTCATGGTGCAACATAGAGATTTCAACAGGTGTTCATTCTGATCTCCATAATTGGCTTGCAATCTTGGTACTTTCTTTTAAAGGACAACCAATTTTGATGACAGGTTTCTTGAGGGGAACCAATCTTTGGGTCGGGGGATTGCAATGTGCCCAAGTTTTCAAAAGTGACTTAATTAAATTAATTAATTAAGTTTCCCAAAAATTAATTTTATATCCTAAGGAGGACTTCAATTAATTAATTTACTTGTAAAACATAGTGGAAATAATAAATTAATAAAGTAAGTCACTTTATTTATTCAACCTAACCTTCTAGATGTTTCTTGGAGCTCTTTGTAAGGAAGTTGGTTGAGTAAACTAAATCATCATCAAATATTTAGAATTTCATTGTTACTTTTGTTGAAGGCATGCAAGTTGAAGGAGTGTGCAGTTCTTGTGGTGAGACTTACCCTAGTCTCTAGTTATAAATATCATTGTAGATATTCCACTTTGTACCTATTGGAGATTATACAAATTTGTGAAGTATTCATTCAAAGACAAGTTTGTAGAAATAAGATACTCACGGGTCTGAGGTCATTTAAATATTGAGATTATTGACTTGGGAAAATCTAAGTTTATTTTGAAATATAATATTAGTGTCATCGGTCTCTATTGTTCATGTTATCTTTGGATATTTTGATATATATCATACTCTTTATATGTTGTCATTTACAAGATATTATTTCTAATATTATTATTGAGAGTTTAAGTGCAAAGATGAGAAGTATTGAGCAATAGCTCAATATATCATCACAGGCTAGATTAATATTTATATAGTTGGAAGATAAATATTTTGATGGTGTGATATTACCTAACACATTAAATATGACTGGGCAATATATTAAGTGAATGGTTAATTGGGAATGTTGGGCGTAGTATTTTGTGTTGGACCCAACATGCACAAATCAAAGTTTAGAACCAAGATTAAGGGACAATGTCAAATATTCATGTTTCTGACATTAGAAAGAAAAAAGTCAAAGATAAATATTTGTATCGGCTCTAATTAAGTATGGGGAAGATAAAATTGTGATTTCTTTATCAATACAATAGTAGTATTGGGTGAAGACATTTCTTGGTCATATTTGAATATTGGTGTGAACATTCATGTGTCATGAGCTCTTATTGAGGGGTCAATTGCATATTTTCTAGTAACCAAGATAATAATGTATGCTTAGTATAGATTTAACAATATTGATATTTTGGCTTTTCCTATGATAGATATTCCCACTATGTGTAATTTGCTAGCTTAATCCCTTGAAGAAATCCCTTCCAAGACACAAAGAGTCTCTTTATCATGAAAAATATTGGGTATTCTCTTCGTGTCTAGTACCATATTGTGACTTCATTCTTATCGTTAATGAGAGGAGGTTAATTATTCTATCACTCTAATGTTTGGAGATAAATATTTATAATGTTTGTACAAAAGTCGTATTGATGGTTTGATATTGGTAGCATTGAATCTCATCTCAACGAGTATAAATCAACAAAATATGGTTATGGATTGCTTTGTTATCAATGAGTAACTTATTGCCACAAGATACTCAAAATTGGCATGAATGGTGGGTGGACTTTGCTTGTGTTGCTAGATGTGGCAGCCAAGGGCCTTTATAGATTGTTCTTGAATAAATAAAAAAACTATATATAGAGATTCTTAATGGCCAACTAAGTGTATCTCCTTATGCAATCAATGATATAGTCAGATTGTAGCGCAGGTGATGGAAGGGTCAATATTTTGTGATTCTTTGGTACTAAGTGAACTCATATACTAAGGAATAGACATCTACACTCATATGACATATAGAAAGGTATCCATAAGTATATAAGTTCTAATTGTTAACAACACCATTCAAGGAGTCTTAGATAAACTATGACCAACAACTCATATTTGGTAAAGGGAAACGTTAGAGGAGATTGTGGTTTCTACCATACCTTTCCAAGTGTTGTTATGGTTTCAGAGGGATAGATAAATACTTTCTCTTGTTATTATATTTACTGATTAAGGAATTTTTTTGTCTTAGTATGAATATGTGGAAGTATATAGTTATTATCATCTAGTTAATGTTTGTTTTTTAAACATCAAGTCAATCTGTTTCACTTGCATCCCTGAAGCTAAATATTTTAAACTATCAAGTTAGCCACTTTGAAAAAATCACTCAAGGAAAATATTGGAAAATTATTGGTTCAAATCAGTCGGGGATATCTCAAAGTTTTAGAATAAAATAAATCATGACATACTCAAATTTTATTCAATTCCTGCTACTCATAAATATAATAAAATTAAGAGCATACCACCAGCTATATTAATGCCTTAACAATAATACACCAACAAGAAAGTCCCTCTCCCTCTCCCTCCCCCTCCCCCTCCCCTCTCTCTCTCTCTCTCTCTCTCTCTCTCTCTCTCTCTCTCTCTCTCTCTCTCTCTCTCTCTCTCTCTCTCTCTCTCTCTCTCTCTCTCTCTCTCTCTCTCTCTCTCTAAGACCCTGATACAATATCAAATCCAAAGTTTTCTTTGAAGTGTAATTCTTCCAACATTGGTAAATATATCCAGGGTGTTGCACCTCATCTTGCCTCCACAAAAAGGTCAATAAGAAACCCCAAAAAAAAGTATATAAATTGATAAGTTAAATGATTTGCATTGCTATGCTCAGTTTTATAGAATGTATTAAACAAGAGAATGATTTAGCAATAATACTAACTATAATGATGGAATTCCTAACATTAATCCATAAATATATTCCACTACAAGGTATTTCTAGGCAAGTGTACATATGCCAACTACCAAGGTAATAACTCCCTAATATCAATGCCCATAGATAAAATAAGATATCATGAAGCTCTCCATATGAAATTTGTCCATCATAAATATTGTTTATTGTATCTAAAAGTGAAAGAAAGACTACCTTGATATTATCCTCCCTTAGAATATGGAGAAATTACATTCAAAAAAATGAAGAGAAAATCATTTTAATTGCAATAGTATAGAATTTAATTGTGAGTCAGTAAGCTCATTATGGTAAGTAATCCCTAAAGAAATATATGGGTTGTCAAGTATAACACTCTGCGTTTACAGGAGAGAGTATATTTACATGTATTAAATGAGAAACTCTTTATGTAACACTCATCACTTTTATTAAAAAGGAGAAACATGCTCATATGACATTTTCCTTTTGATAACACAAAAAAACTTTTCGCTCTTCCACATGCAGTCATTGTAATGACAAAAGGAATGAGGAGAGAAACTAGCTTTGTAGGGAACTCGTCACATTCCCACAACAATGCGAGATATGTATTTCTCAAGTAGAAGCTAAATATAAAGGAAGGAGATAGTTGGCTACACCTATGCAGGTAGATGGTCAAATAAATGATCATAAGCTCACAAACATTGAATATAGACCATAGATTATCTTGCAGGCTATTGAACAAGGTTCCTTACAAATCCAACTACTAAGCCATTTTGGGCATCCAAAGGCAAAAGCAATTATTTAGTCAACAAAAAATAGAAAATTGCCTTAAATGGATAGTGGGTGGGTCTCCAACCTACTTACTTTTAAGAAAATGGTTTTTTCTACAACATAAATTTGAAGGCAATTCATATGCTAATATCATGAAGAAATGAAAAGAACATTTTATTCTAACATCGCAGTTGTAGAATATTCTTTGTGTTTTTCATGTATTGCAAACATTGAAGGTTTGAATGTCACTTATATATGTAGCTCCCATGCATATTCTCCTTCCAGATAATAAGCAATTGAATAAGTCAATAAATCACAAGCGAAGTTAATCTACTTTTAAAGGGACACCCTATCTACTTGTAAGCCCTCTTAACCTACTTTGGCCTCTCCAAGGACCTTCTTATAATTCCCTTCTCTACTTTTATGTTTTTTATTTTGATTAATGATAAAATTGGTTTTGAAGGGACCCAAAACCCTTTACCAAAAGGTCACAAAAGATATTTTCCTTGAAATCCCACAACCAGGAATGGGTCAAGACAAAGATGAGGGTTTTACCAATAGGCTCCCAAAACTTTTTATAAACACAACATTAAAAACCAACATACAACCAAAAAATAAAAGAAGAACTAGAGAAAACTCTAGCCCCAACACCCACAACCACAAACCTTTAAGATTTACCTTTATCCCTTCCCTTGTAAGAATGTAGGGCCATGTCAAAAGAGGGTGAAGATATCTTATATTTTTTTCCTTTCACCGTATTCCCACCCTCTTCCACCATAGCAACAACAATTTTCTAAGCCAAGGAATCTAGCGCTAGATTCCCAACACCCTGAGAGGGAAGACTAGCAACACCCACAAAAGAACAAGAGATAGGGCTAAAAACATCTTGAGAAACATAGCTAGAAACAACAAGAGAAATAGCTCCAAAAAAACTCTCAATAGTTAAAGCATAATCCCCAGCAAGAACCCTATCATGGGCAATAGAATTCTAAGAAACAACAAGTGCAAAACTAATAACACCAACTATCCCAATACTAGCCTGAGATATAGTGGGAGGGGAAAAGGATGAGGACCAACCTCCATCACCGCACTAACAAAATTAGGAGAGACAACAGGAGGATAACCCTCCTCAACAACCCCCCAACCCAAAATTGGAGTAGCCAACAAAGAATCCACAAGATGATGAGAATCCATTACAATCATTTGTGAGAAACTCCTTTGAGTTTCATATTACTTCACAACCATGTAATATTGTACAAAAGCACCTTTGCACCATGAGGAAAACAATTTCTTTTTCTCCAGACTACATTGTGTAGCAACATGACCAGTCTTGAAACATCTTCTACACCTAAAATGAATCCCCTCATAGTCCAAAGGTTGAACCCGATGACCCTTCTAAGATTTGATTAATATTTTAGCGGGTAAACCCTTTGAAACATCCATATCAACTAGGAAAAGGACAAAAGTAGAATGATTAATATCAGATGATTCAACATCAACCATCAAAAAATCCCCAAGAGCATCTCCCTCTATCTCTGAAAGAGAGTCAACCCAAAAATGGAGGGGGGGATAAGGAAGACAGACCCAGATAAGAATCTTATTAAATATTTTGGAGGATGGATTAAAATCAGCATTCCAAGGTTTCATCATAAGAAAGATTCTATCGTCCCAACTAAAGAATTTATGTCCTTAGCATTGTCAAATTTAGCAATAAAAAATCCCTCACCATAGGGAAAATATGTATCATACCATAGATGAGAGGCTCCCATTGTTGAGAGATCCAAGAATGCACTTGAGGGAGACTAGGCCAGAATCCTCTAAACCAATAGATCACAACATGAGAGGAGAAAACAAAAATGTTATTGTCTATTTCCTCCTCCATATTCACATCCAAATCAATAGAAATACCCTTTGAAATAGGGAAAACCCTAGCATCAACTGAACAACTGATCCCTTCATGAACTTTCTCAGTGCCCAAAGTAGCACCAAGAGAAACCTTGGCTGCAACAAGCCCATCCACAAGCCCATAAATAGGGAAAGATGCCCCACATTGGGTAATTTTTACACCTATAACCAAAGATGGCACAATAGAAGCCATAGAATAATTGGTATATTCCAACACAGGAGATCGTGAACCTTACATAGGAGGCATAGAAGTATCAAGTCCCACACCATGAGCACCATTACTACCACTAAAGTCTATGGACAAAAATCCACCACCATCATGTAGAGAACCAAAGGCCCTAGCCATGTCAGAAGCAGGAGTCTTGGTAGCAGAAGAATCCCTAGCCGCAGTGGAAGTAGGATACTTGGAAGTAGACAAATTCCTAGCTATGTCAAAAGCAGGAAGTTTAGAAGTAACAACCATAGAGATTGGAGGATCCTTCGAGAATTCATGATTCAAGCAAGAGAGGGAGCCATTGGGAGAATATGTTTTTTTTTACTAATATTCTCTACTTTTATGTTATATACAAGGTATCATATATATTATTCCCTACTTCTAGGAATTTCTTGAATTTATTCACCCATAATTATAAGTTTCCAATTCCTTATATTACCTTTGCATATATCCTGGCCTTAATTGGAAATTAAAGATGGTGTAAGGTTAACCCTCTTTCATTTTACTCTTTGCATATTTGAACTTTTGACTTACATTCTCACAGTCTAGTTTCATGCAAAAAAATTCTCTTAGACATCAATTTTTTTGGTTTTGTGCTCAAAGAAAATCTTTAAGTGTGATATTTTAAGAAAGACTAATATATTAAATTCAATTCAAGAAGTTATAATCTACAATTCTTATCTCAAAGTAATCATATTGTGTACACATTTCTTGGTATCAAAATGTATTTATTGATATATGACCATGTAAAATATATAGATATATACATGAGGAAACTAACACTTCTTTGTGTAATATAATTAATATGATAGAAAATTTATTGTCTCGTAATTCTTGGGTTAATTTCAAGGCCCTTTGGGTACTATTAGAACTTAATCTATGTTAATCCACAGACACAACATACAAAATTAGCAAAAAATATACTTGGGATCAGGTAGTTGGCTTAATAACCTTGTTAATTTGAATGTCATGATGTTGGTTGTATATCTCTTATGTTGTCTTCTAGTAATGTTATATGAAGATCACCTACATAGACACCACCCCCTTTTCCTTAAATTCATTCAAATTAAGAATCTTAAAGAAGTTTAATCAATGTTATAATTGATCCAAGATTAGTGACTTCAAATACACTAAGTATAAGAACTACACATTTTTAATTGGAAATAAACCTTATACATTTGTAAGTACAAATAGCTTCTAGAACATCAAAGATGAATAAGTTTAAATTCCAATGAGTCCACAAGTTAAAAACAACCAGCACAATATTTAAGACAATAATAAATCCAAAAAAATGCAACATGATAAATTAAAGCTACTTTATTCTCCTTACCCATTCAGAGACATGAGCATGCACAATTAAAAGTGGCTAGTCTCTGAGATTTTTGGAACCAAATCAAAACCCAATTTGAATCCGAAGACCATACTACAATATCAAATATAAAACTTATATAAGTTATTCTTTTAAAGTTTAAACCCATGTTTTTCTACTCTTGTAAACCATAAAACATGAAAAAAAACAATATCCTTCCATTCCCTACAAACACAAAGAGCAGCATTTCTAGTAATTTATGCAACAAACAATCAACCAAATCTATGCTTAAGAAAAAAAGTCAGGAAAAATACCTTCATCAAATTCTCAATAATCATCTTGTTGTTCACAGCAATCAAGAGCACAACCCAAAGATTAAATAATCTTGCATGGCTCTGCAATGTCAAGAAAATAATAACAATAAGGTGGAGGAAACAAAAAAATATGGAATTTTATAAATACAACTGCTAAACAACCATTATATTGGGGGCAAGAATGTTATATCAAATCATACATATAAGTCCACAAAATATATTATAGAACATAGTAAATACTATATTATTACTTATAATATTGTGTCATATACTACTTAAGCCTTGAAACAACCATCTCTAACATAATTTATCATAACAATAATTGAAGGGAAAAGAACAAGATTGAGTCCAATGGCACAAAATCAGTCTAATGTCATCACCAATAGTAGGCATGAAATAAAAGGACAACTGTAATCCCAATATTAATATAAAATTACAAATACAAATATAGAATTCAATGAAATTAAATCAAGATAAAAATATTAGATCATATGCCACATTTGGATGAACTTGTATGCACCTTGTCATTAGACACTAATAGAAACACCATAAAACTAAATCTATGGTCCCAAAGTTATGTTCTCATCATGCACCGACAACATAATCCATAAGTTAGTGTTTTAGAGGTTAAATGAAATCATCTAACCAAATTATCAATTTCAACATAGTAGAGATTAAAAAAATAGGTGTCTAATTAATGTAGAAGGAATATCACAACATAGATATGAAAGTATGGAAAACTAAAATTATATGTGCCTATAGTTCTGGTGTTATGATTTTAGGATCATAATGGCTAGAGATAGTATGAAGTTTCATTGAGAATCGAAAATAAATGTTCAAGAGCACTCTAAATAGGGTGAATGAACAAAATTCTCAAAATTCAAACCACTTCAAGTTGTGGTGATATCCAAGCATCAAGAATTATAGGCGACTGGCTATAATTGATGATTAATGGATTAACAAAACATTCTAATAAACTTGTCAAATTTAACTTTTAAGAGGTGGAAATTAATCAGGGAATCAAATATTTGTAGCATTTATTGTACAAGATTCTCAAAAGGGTAGGATCCATTTGGATATGGTAAACCATACTTTCATCAATCTATTTTGTTTAGATACAGTATCTCACATATGACACATAGTTGAATGTTATATTCTTCATTATCTTTTACTCTGATCAACTGAAGGGTGAATTTCTTCCCCAACAGTTCACCCTCCATGCATCAAGCTAAAGGCGTATTTTTAAGAACCTTTTATAGAAGAATAAAGAATGACCTTGATAGAAGTAACATAGAAAGGATGGAGAACAACAAAATGAAAAGATATACTAGAATGACAAAATACTAGGAAAATTAAATAGAAAATTTCTAAGTTGTTGGTTCAGGTATAGGTCTGGGTATAAGAACCTAGTATGTGGGTACGTGCAATTTTTTTGGGGGCTTTGAGTAGGTTCAAGTATGTTTGTGTGTGTGTACACCAAAAAATAAAGAAATATATAGATCATGCATCCATCTAGCAAAGCTACCCATACCATTGTTATCAAAATCTCTCGCCCTATTGTATGACTATCTAGCCTTTGCTACTTGTACCGATGTGATCAAAGTTGACCTATCATATGACTATCGAGCCTTTTTCTACTCATATCAACACAATCAAAGGTGCCTTATCATACGACTATCTAGCCTTTTCTACTTGTATCGATGCAATTACCTTTAATGTCCCCAAATTGCAAAATCCTAATTTGTACCCTATTTTCTTAGATTGCAAGGGACTTCTTTCTATCTAATCCTTTAATTTTCTACTATCCTTTGTATTAGTGATTACTAAACTAGTTTCCAATCCAATTTAATTTCTTGAGGGTCAACAAATTTTATGCCAAATGTTTGGTAAATCAACTACTAAGTTTGATGATAAATTTAATTGATTAATTACTCCTTAAGAGAGAGATGATGATGTTACCGATAAAAAAAGAGATAGAGAGATGATGATGTCTTATAAAATGCATACTTCAACTAATGGATGTAAATGGCTATATATAAAACTATTTATTCTATATCTCCAAATTTATAATATTCTGGGAATGACACTTTGGATTGTTGAGATAAAAACCTCTATAGAAGTTTTATTATAGTTGTGATTCTATATGAATCTTATTATAAATATAGTTTGCAAGATTTAATAATTGTTTCTTTTTATCCCTATAAATCTGATTCGTGTAATGATCCAATAACTTTTCCCTTTCTTAATACTAGTTCTGGATCATTGTATGATCTTCTTCCGATCAATGATGATTGCTATTACTGGTCTAATTGACTTATGTTGCTAATATCTCTACTAAATGTATGTTTTCTTTGTTGTGGTTCTATATGAATCTTATTATAAATATAGTTTGCAAGATGTAATAATTGTTTCTTTTTATCCCTATAAATCTGATTCTTGCAATGATACAATAACTTTTCCATTTCTTAATACTAGTTCTAGATCATCGTATGATCTTCTTCTGATTAGTGATCATTGATATTACTGGTCTAATTTACTTATGTTGCTAATGTCTCTACTAAATGTATGTTTTCTTTGTTGTGGTTCTCCAATGTTTTCTATCTTTCTCTTTATTTTCTCCTATTTGATGATAGATAATTCTCCCTTCATCCTAGTCAATGCTTTTTTCAGATTGCCCCCCCCCCCCCCCCCCCCCCTCCCTCTCAAGGAAAATTATTTGTTTCTTAAATGTGGCAGCTTGAAAAAATATCTCTACTTTCCAACACTCACCCCTCCATTCTGATTCCATCTCTCAGGTTGCGCCCATATTCACATTTTCTTACCCTTAGTCTATGCTTTATAATAAAATTTAGTTTACTTAATCACTCTTCCTATGGAATGAGTGGCATCAACAACTCATCTTGATTTTAGAGGCATCGTACATTATGCAAAATAAATATTTTAGTTTTAATCATTCATTATTATTAATAATATTGATTGATATATAGATTAATATAATTACTTATATTAATAATTGATTAACACATTTATTTATTTAGTAAGGTTATTATTTTTATTTTATTATTATACCTATTATTTATTTATTTGTTTTTTTGTTTCAATATTATTATCTATTTATAATATAATATAATTAAATTAGTTATCTATTTTTATATGTTAATATTATTATTTATTAACTTTAAGTTCTCTTTCATTATTCTTCTTTATTTAATAAAATTCACTTATTTAACTATTATTTATTATTAAATCCTATTTCAAATTGGGGACATCAAAATTACGGTCTTAAATGGGGGACACGACATCAATGTCACTCTATCATATTACTATCTAGCCTTTTCTACTCATATCGTTGAAAAAATCACCCTATCACATGGCTATCTAGCATAACACAATTTGCTACTCATAATGGCATACCATCAATGATCACTATATTATTATCATCTCTTTCATCTAGCATGCTTGTTTGCAACTTGAATGTTGGATGCAATCTTGCAAATATCATTTCTTTTCCCTAGGAACTATGCAATTTAGGAACAAAGCAGAGTGTTGGGTGCATTAAGGCCTTATTACATGTTGACACAAACTTTATTTTTTCTTTGTCTTCATGTGCTCATTTTAAAACTCGAAGACCATAATCCTACTGAAATACTGCTATGTAGTCATTTATCAAAATTCTTTCAAATCTTATGGGTTTTGAGACTAAATGATCAAATCTCCTCATCTCTACTTGCTTGTCTTGATATTGTGGATATCATTTGTCACATGTTGTGGGGTGAAATTCCACAGAGACATTTAGTTATGTTGATATTCCACAATGCATCTTTTCTCCTTACAATGCATCATGCTCCACTCTGTGAAAAACATTCCATTCTCAGGGCCGGGTGACTATTATATCTTGTCATCTATATCACAGGTTTTTTTGAAAATTTAGAAAATTTTAATCTATTGTATCTACCTTCATGGGGGCCAATTCAGATATTTATAATCTTTGACCCTATCATATGGTCATTTAGTTTTTCTACCCGTACATGTGTACCATCTAGCATTGTCGCCCATACTAGCATTATCAAAATCTCTCACCCTATTATACGACTACTTAGCCTTTCCTACTCATACCAACATGATCAAATTTGCCTTGTCATATGACCATCTAGCCTTTCTACTCATATTGGTGCAATCAAATTTGCACTATCATATGACTATATAGCCTTTGCTACTCATATCGGCACAATCAAAGTCACCCTATCATACGACTATCTAGCCTTTGCTACTCGTATCATCGAAATCAATATCGCCCTATTGTATGGCTATCTAGCATAACCCAATTTTCTACCCATACCAACGTACTATTAGTGATCACTATCTTATAATTATCTCTTTCATCTAGCACGCTCGTGATCTTGTGAATATCATGTATTCTCCTTAGGGGCAACTCCATGTGGAGAAAATCTAAAATACATCTGGTGTAATTCTTGATTGGATAATACCTTTAACTTAGCCAAAAATCAAAATTTCACACAAGCCTCCACATCATTCCATCTGCCTTGCCACCTTCCCTATTCAAATTCTTGACCACATGGATCGTTTGGCTCATGTTATGTGTGCACTTCAAATACGTCTACATAACACACACTTATCCCACAAATTTGCAAATATGAAAGTCTTTTTTTTTAGTGTAACACCTCTTTCCACAACCCACTAACATCAGAAATCATTCGGCCTCCTTAAAACTTCAAGAATTGGCTTCATTAGTCTCTTCTTTTATTAAATGGGCTCTCTTCTTGGTGATTCAAACTTATTGGTTCTTGGAAATCTTCTCCATCATATTTGGATGCCTTTCATAGCTCTTGAGCACTCTCACATTGGAATTCCACCACCTTCATCACTCACCAACTCAACCTTACCTTCATCCCATCAAGCATTAGCTTTGTGGCTTCAAAGAGTAGTTCTCTCACACTCACCTCATCTCATTTTGTTTAGCATATCATAATATCTTGATCATTTCTTGGTTATCTATTGTCACTTATCATTTGTTGATTATCCATAATCTATTTGTCTATCTTGGCTATTTGTGCATGTGGAAACACCAAAGCAGGGGTCTAACTATGGAAGACCTCTTAATTAGGCACCCCTAACATTTTTCATTTTTCTCATATGTAGGTTTCAAAGGAGGAAGGAGCAAGAGTTCTGTGTATTCTTCTACCTCTAGGTTGCAAGCTTTCTCTCTCCCTCTTGTATTATTTTATGTCTAGCATAGTTTCTCATAGTTCATTCATACTTTCTCTTTCGCGCACTTAGTCTAGATTTAATTTATATTGGGCTATTTATTAGTCTTGCACCTTTCTTTCTAGGTCTCTATGCCTTGTCTATGCAAGATGCATGCAGTTGAACGAGTGTGATGCATCTGCACTATAGTCCTAGACTCCCACAGGCATCTAGGACAATGAGGTCATGAAGCCAACTAGTTTGCCATAACAATATGCTTTCTTAATTTTATTAGTCATATTATTTATATCTATCAGTATCATAATGTTATTTTAGTTTCTTTAATTTACATTGCACTCATTTAATTTTCAAGTTCTAGTAAATCAATTGATCTTATTGATCACCCTAGCTCACTAGAGCACTAGCTTAGTGACATGGTGCAAGGGACGATTCATCTCTTGATATTTTATCAATCTCAAGGGAGGCAAATTCCCTTGTCCACACTATTGTATGAGCAAGTAGGTGGGTTCTATTAGCCTCTAACTTGGTAGTTTATTACCTTAATTTGAGGGATAAATTTGTTAGTTAATTGCTTAGTTATTACCAACATTTGAGGGATATATTACCTCTAATTGAGGTGTGTTGGGAAAGGACCGCTTGAATTATATTGTGAGCTAGGAAGAGAAGGGATACACTTGAAATATGAGAAAAAAGAAACCTTTCCTATTCATGGACTAGACACCATGTTTTAATTTTTATTTTTTAAATTAGTTGAATAGAATAATTTTAGGTTTGTTTATTGGTTGTAACTAGTAATTATTTTTCTTAGAGTTATTTTTTATATGTTATTGCTAGAGGTTTTCACATGCATCATCTCCATTATATTTGTCATTTTCACAATGGTTAAATATGGAAATAAATCCTCCAAGCCTTAGTGAGGTGTACTAAATGATTGATACCATGCCTAACCAAATGAAGACCATTATAAAAAATGAGTCCACCTTGCTATTCTATATTGAACATATTGAACATATCATTAAATGGAAGTAGGAGAAGTTCAACACTCTCTTGCACATTGTATCCTATGCATTGAACCTAAAATAGTATGTGCAAACATTGTTCACAAACTTGGACTCGGAGAGTACTAAGAAAGTTAGAAAATCTTCACTCGGCAAAAACTTGACAACTTAAAAAGTACTAAGATTTCTTTAAAAAATACTTCTTTTTACAAAGTTCTACAAAATGGAACAAATGAGTCTAAAGAACCACGTGGAAGTGTTTTCTATATGATTGATAATTGAATACACATGGATAACAAATTGGTCTCATCATGCAAAGCTAGATAGTGGATACAATAGCTAGTTGCTACCTAATAAATATTATGAACTCATAATGATTGTCTTTGAAAATCATCATCATAAATCTCAAATCTAGGCAAGTAAAACGTTACATTTTTTTACAATTTCCTCTTCCCCAACCTATTGAACAATTGACATGAAGTGGGTTTTTATTTTTTTAAGTTAACTCATTTTAATGCATTTCTAAAGAAATCAACCCTACAATGATTTCTATTTTATATTGTGATTCTTGACACACACTATGAATAATGTAACAAATTTAAATACTTCATACAATGTAAAAAGACAAAATTGAAACTTAACTAAACAAATCACCGAAAATCTTATCGTGTTTAACAAGGGTGAAATGTAGGGTTTATAGAGAAATATCTACCTAAAATTCACATTCTACCTGCATTTTAAGCACAGCACAACACATCACGGAATTCCACTAGCACTCTCAAAGTCTCTTGCCCTATCATACAACTACTTAGCCTTTCATACTCGTACCAACATGATCGAATTTACCTTGTCATATGACCATCTAGCCTTTCTACTCATATTGGTGCAATCAAATTTACACTATCATACAACTATCTAGCCTTTGCTACTCATATCGGCACAATCAAAGTCACCCTATCATACGACTATCTAGCCTTTGCTACTCATATCATTGCAATCAATATCGCCCTATCATATGGCTATCTAGCTTAACCCAATTTTCAAACCATACCAACGTACTATTAGTGATCACTATCTTATCATTATCTCTTTCATCTAGCAAGCTCATCTACAAATTGCATGCTAGATGTGATCTTGTGAATATCATGTATTTTCCCCAGGGGCAACACCATGTGGAGAAAATCTAAAATACATTTGGTGTAATTCTTGATTGCATAAAACCTCTAACTTATCCAAAAATCAAAATTTCACGCAAGCCTCCACATCATTCCGTCTTCCTTGCCACCTTCCCTATTTGAATTCTCAACCATGTGGATCATTTGGCTCATGTTGTGTACGTGCTATAAATACATCTACATAACACACACTTATCCCACAAATCTACAAATATGAAAGTGTTGTTTTTGTAGTGTAACACCTCTTCCCACAACCCACTGACATCGAAAATCATTCAACCTCCTTAAAACTTCAAGAATTGGCTTCATTAGTCTTTTCTTTTATGTTGGGCTCTCTTCTTGGTGATTCAAACTTCTTCTTGGTTCTTGGAAATCTTCTCCATCATTTTTGGATGCCTTTAATAGCTCTTGAGAACTCTCACATTGGAATTCTACCACCTTCATCACTCGCTAACTCAACCTTACCTTCATCCCATCAAGCATTGGCTTTGTGGCTTCAAAAAAGAGTTCTCTCACACTCACCTCATCTCATTTTGTTTAGCATATCATAATATCTTGATCATTTCTTGTTTATCTATTGCCACTTATCATTTGTTGATTATCCATAATCTATTTGTCTATCTTGGCTATCTGTGGATGTGGAAACACCAAAGCAGGGTCTAACTATGGAAGACCTCTTAATTAGGCACCTCTAACATTTCTCATTTTTCTCATATGTAGCTTTCAAAGGAGGAAGGAGCAAGAGATTTATGGATTCTTCTACCTCTAGGTTGTAAGCTTTCTCTCTCCCTCTTATATTCTTTAATGTCTAGAATAGTTTTTCATAGTTTATACATACTTTCTCTTTCTCGTAGTTAGTCTAGATTTAATTTATGTTGGGTTATTTATTAGTCTTGCCCCTTTCTATCTTGGTCTCTATGCCTTTTCTATGCAAGATGCATGCACTTGAGTGGGTGTCCTACATCTACAATGTAGTCCTAGACTCCCACAAGCATTTGGGACACTGAGCTCACGAAGCCAACCAGTTGGCCTTAAAAATATGCTTTCTTGATTTCATTAGTCATATTATTTATATCTATTAGTATCATAATGTTATTTCAATTTCCTTAATTTACCTTGTGCTCATTTAAGTTTCAAGTTCTAGTAAATAAATTGATCCTCTTGATCACCCTAGCTCACTAGAGCACCAACTTAGTGAGGTGGTGCAAGGGACAATTCATCCCTTGAGATTTTATCAATCTCAAGGGAGGCGAATTGTTAGAAAGTAAAGATCCCCAAGATAACTGAGAGGGGGGGAGTGAATCAGTTATCTGATAATTTAACCATTCAACTACTTTAAACAATATAATCAATAATGTAATCAACCATAGAAAGATAATCATACACAATTGCACAATAACACAAGATATGTTGACTAGGGAACCTCTTGAAAAGAGTAAACCCCGGTGGGAATGATACCCACAAAATGATGCACTAAAATGAAAGTTCCTTGTTAGAGGATGGACCCTGTTAGGAGTCTTATGAAATACATTCAGTACATATAAATCCATGTTAGGATATTTTGAATCCCTATTAAAAGATTCTAACCCGGTTAAGAGTTTATGGAAGACAGAAGGACCCACTGCCCAAACAGCTTCAAGGCAAGATCTCTGAACCCACTGTCCAAAAGATCTTAGAATTATTCAACAAAATAATATGAAATATATTACCTCCTTCATACTGTGCCAAAACCACACTCTCTACTACACAAGATCACAATTCCAGATCTCTATACTCACAAGTCTTCCTTCATCACTGAATTAGCTCTTTTCTTCACTTCATGCATATATTCGCATCTCAACTTTCACAATTCAATCCTCTCTACTCAATTCTCCCTTTTTTAATTCTCTTTTTCTCAATTCTTATTACAACTCCATTATAACAAGGAAAACGTTCCTTCTTATATACCAAACTCAAATAATTACAAATGAGTCGGTCCTTATTTACAAAATAATAATTTCTACACGCAACACGCAAAATTCACATAAAATTGTCAGCTTCCAGATATTTTAACTTTCTCCAAACATATCCTTGAAGTTTGTGCTATGAACCACATCATCATTAATGAGTCTCCAACATCCCTTTAATTGTGCAAAATTAGATTCCATCCCAGCTAAGAGATATCCTCCGATTTCTGAAAATCGCTACACAGAAACACTGTCTAAACACTATTTTCACCAAAATGCTCATAACTCTAATGAATGAATGAATTTATTTTTGCGTTGTTAACCATAGGTTAATAACACACCAAAGAACATACCATCAACTGCGCAAAATCCAATCTACAATACAACATGTGTGCAAAACAAAACTGTACCTTCTTTCTTGCTGATATCCAAAATATCACTGTGTTGACATCAATGACAATCCAAGTCATGAATGCAACAACAACTGCTACAGAATGATGGCCAAAATACTTTGCATTCATTCCTAAAAATCTCCCCCATTGGCATTGATGGAAACATAGATGAAAAACATCCAATGTTCCAAAAATCCAATACTGCAACATCACTACAAAATATCAAATTAAATCTTGCTTCGTTCTCCCATTCAGCTCTCTCATACAATCCACAATGTTTTTCATGTATATCTCTCCCCCATTGACATCAATGACAGAAATTCCATCACTAAGTCAACAACAACTTAATGTCAAAAGACACTGTTCAGAAAAATACAATAACAAGAGTCCTCATGACTCAAGTCATAAACTCCCCCATAAAGGAAGTTCCAACATCCAATCCAGAAGAAAGATAGGGCTCATATACCACTGGATGGATGCAATCATCTGCATCAATTCTCAAAAATAGGTTGGGGCATAACCCCAAGCATACCTCTCAGATACACAAATGTATCCTTAGGTAAAGGTTTTGTAAATATATCTGCTATCTATTCCTTTGTGCTTATGTACTCCAATCTTACTTCTTTTTCTGCAACTTTCTCTCTTACAACATGATACTTGATCTCAATATGTTTAGTCTTAGAATGTAAAATAGGATTTTTTGACATACTTACTATACTGGTGTTATCACAATGTATAACAACAAGCTCATCAAACTTTATTCCAATATCCTTCAACATCTGCTTCATCCAAATAATCTGATTACAATTGTTTGCTGCTGCAACATATTCTTCTTCTGCTGTACTTTATGAAATACAATTCTGCTTCTTACTTAACCAAGAGACCAATTTTCCTCCAAGAAAAAAGGCTCCACCACTGGTGCTTTTCTTGTCATCAATGTTGCCTCCCCAATCTGCATCAGTATAGGCACATAAAGTAAAATCATCAAAATTCTCATACCATAATCCATAATCCATTGTTCCTTTCAAATATCTGAGTATCCTCTTTACTGCTGCATAATGTGATTCTCTAGGTTCTGCTTGAAATCTTGCTACAATCCCAACTAAATGTGCTAGATCAGGTCTTGTATGTGTCAAGTACTGCAATCCTCCAATCATAGATTTGTACTTTTTTTGCTCAACTACTAGTGTCTCATCTTTTCTAGATAACTTATGTCCAGTTACCATAGGTGTTCCAACAGGTTTAGAATCTTCCATTCCAAATCTTTTCAATAAGTCATTCAAATACTTAGTCTGACTTACAAATATACCTTCCTTGCTTTGTGTTATCTATAATCCCAAAAAATATTTCATTTCTCCAATCATGCTCATTTCAAATTCAGTCTTCATTTCATCTGCAAATTTGTTACTGGCTTCATCTTCTCCTCCAAAGATAATATCATCAACAAATATAACTATAACCAACAAACCATTCTCAATTTCTTTTTTGTATAAGTTACTATCTGTTGTTCCTTTTATAAATCCCAATTTCAATAAATACTTATCCAATCTTGCATACCAGGTTCTAGGTGCTTGTTTTAATCCATATAAAGCTTTCTTTAACTTACATACCATATATCCTTCTTGTATCAAAGGAAAACCTTCAGGCTGCTCCATGTAGACTTCTTCTTCCAATTCACCATTCAGAAATGTTGACTTCACATCCATCTGATGCACTTTGAATTTCTTGTAAGCTGCATATGCTAGAAACATTCTCACTGCTTCAAGTCTAGCCACAGGTGCAAAAGTTTTTTCATAGTCAATTCCTTTTTGTTGTGAATATCCTTTACATACCAATCTTGCTTTGTTTCTTATCACTTCTCCTTGTTCATTCATCTTGTTTCTGAATACCCATTTTGTTCCAATCACATTCTTGTCTTTAGGTCTAGGGACCAATCCCCATGTCTTGTTTTTTTCAATCTGCTCCAGTTCTTCTTTCATAGCATTAATCCAATGTTCATCTTCACAAGCTTCATTAGTAGTCTTAGGTTCAATTTGAGAAATCAAACATAAATGTACCTTATTTTGAGTCAAAACTCCTCTGTCTAAACTTCCAATAACTTGCTCAATAGGGTGATGTCTTGAAATATACCTGTTAGGTGTCATAGTTACTGATCTTGTTCCAACTGTAGATTCTTCTCTACTTTCTTCTCTATTTTCTTCTCTATTTTCTTCAGTATGACTTTCATTCAACAAATCACTATTAGTTTCAAAAAATAATTATGTGTTTTCAATTTTAGGCTGAGGTTGTGCTTCTTCATCAGATTCATAATCAAGCATTCTTTCCTGAATTTTAAAATTCTCATCAACTTTGACATTTGCACTTTCAACAATAGTCTTAGTTCTTTTGTTATAACATCTATATGCTTTTCTTTTTAAAGAATATCCAAGAAATATTCCTTCATCACTTCTAGGATCAAACTTTCCTATATCATCATCTCTCTTAATATAACATTTACTTCCAAAAATTCTAAAATACTTCACTGAGGGTGCATGTCCAAACCATAATTCATAAGGTGTCTTGTTTGTATCTACTCTGATTTGTACTCTGTTCATAGTGTATAATGTCATGTTCACTTCTTCTCTCCAAAAGGTCTTAACCAAATCATTCTCAAACAACATAGCTCTTGATGCTTCAGTTATTGACCTGTTCCTTCTTTCTACAATACCATTTTGTTATGGTGTTCTAGGGGTTGAAAGTTGTCTCTTAATACCATTCATTTCACAAAAATTATTAAACTCTCTAGATGTAAATTCACCACCTCTATCAGATCTTAGACACTTAATCTTCATTCCAAATTCATTCTCAATTTTGCTTTTCGTGATCTTAAATTTATCAAATGCTTCAGATTTTTCTTTCAAAAATGCAATCCACATCATTCTTGTAAAATCATCAACAAGAATCATAAAATACCTTTCTCCATAGAATCCTCTAGTCCTAGTAAGACCACTCAAGTCTGTATGAACAATCTCCAGCTTCTCTGTCGATGTGAACTTCTTGCTGGGAAATGAACTCCTTTTCTACTTTGCCAGCATACATTCTTTGCAAATCATTTTAGTAGGTTTCATAATTCTAGATAAATCTCTTACCGCAAGTGTAGTACTCACTTTGACAATATTATCAAAGTTTATATGATAAAACCTTTTATGCCATAACCAAATGTCATCAATCTTAGTTAACAAACATGTCATCTTAGTATGATTCAACTGAAATACATTACCTTTGGTTCTGGATCCTTTTCCAATCAAATTTCCATCTTTATCTTTTATCACACAAGTTTTCTCAACAAACCAAACTTGATAACCCTTATCAACCAATTGTCCAACGCTTAGTAGATTATGTCTCAATCCATCAAAAAAGTAAACATCGTCAGTGTTAGTCTTTCCATCAAGAGTAATAGATCCTATACCCTTAATCAAACAAGGTGCATTATTACCAACTCTAACAATTCCTCCATCATAATTGTCTAACTTAACAAACTTTCTTTTATCTCCAGTCATATGATGTGAACAACCATTGTCTATAATCCAATCAGATTTATTTTCAACTTGAGAAACTAATGCTTTTTCTTCCCTTTCATCAGATTCAGAACTTTCTTCTTTAATTGCTACAAATCCTATTTCCTCAAAGTTATCATTATCACTGTCACTTAAATGTCTTTCAATTCCTGCTTCAAGATTTTCATCATTTGCATAATAACATTCTTTAGATCTCCTAGGTTTAAAGTTGCTTCTATACATCTTAACTCTTTTAGTACATTTAGATGCAAAATGACCATATTCTTGACAAGTCCAACATTTAAAGATTTTCTTACCTTCTGGTTCTCTTTTTACAAGTAATGCAATACCTTCTTCAATCTCCTTATCTTCCTCAGATTTAGATCTGCTACTGCTGGCATAATCTCCATTCACACTAGTACTTCTTGATAATGTAGGTCTAATGTTAAGAGCACTGAATGCTATCTCCATTCTAGGTAGCTCACCTAATAATCACAAATTCATCTCTGCTATTTCTAATCTTCCAAGAAGAGTCTCTCTTGAAAAGTTCAGTGTACAAGGTATCACTTGTTCAATCATCTGTGTTGTCTACTTGAATACTGGTGTCAAAGCTCTCAGAATTTTCCATATGACTTCATTCTCTATCTTATCACCTCCACAAGAATTTATTCCTATTACAATCTTAGACATCCTACCAATATAGCTTCTAATAGATTCATCTTCCATCATTCTAATATCTTCAAATGCACAAATCGAATTATGTAATCTAGCCTTCTTTGCATGTTCATCACCTTCAAAAGTAGAATGTAAAGCTTTCCAAATTGCATGAGATGTTTTCAAATATCTTACCTGACTATATTCATTCTCTGGTAGTGCTGACAAAAGTGCTTCTCTTGCAAGTATGTTACACATGAATAGATCTAGCTC
Source organism: Chamaecyparis obtusa (assembly GCA_027943335.1). NCBI lineage: Eukaryota > Viridiplantae > Streptophyta > Pinopsida > Cupressales > Cupressaceae > Chamaecyparis > Chamaecyparis obtusa. The sequence continues at coordinate 407,538 of BSBK01000431.1, read as the reverse complement.
ATCTTTAGTTCCTACCTCTAGATTGTCTTCCTCAATGATAGTCTTCTCATTCTTTGTAATCAAGCAATAACTTGGTCCTAAACACAATAAATGTGTCTTCATCTTTTCTTTCCAGCTATCAAAATCTACTCCATCAAACTTAGGGCTTTCTTTCCTAAAATTCGCCATGGATCTTCTTAAGTTGTTAAACTTTTCTTTCAAGGACCTGCTGCTCTGATACCAATTGTTAGAAAGTAAAGATCCCCAAGATAACTGAGAGGGGGGGGGGGGTGAATCAGTTATCTGATAATTTAACCATTCAACTACTTTAAACAATATAATCAATAATGTAATCAACCATAGAAAGATAATCCTACACAATTGCACAATAACACAAGATATGTTGACTAGGGAACCTCTTAAAAAGAGTAAACCCCGGTGGGAATGATACCCACAAAATGATGCACTAAAATGAAAGTTCCTTGTTAGAGGATGGACCCTGTTAGGAGTCTTATGAAATACATTCAGTACATATAAATCCCTGTTAGCAGATTTTGAATCCCTGTTAAAAGATTCTAACTCGGTTAAGAGTTTATGGAAGACAGAAGGACCCACTGCCCAAACAGCTTCAAGGCAAGATCTCTGAACCCACTGTCCAAAAGATCTTAGAATTATTCAATAGAATAATATGAAATATATTACCTCCTTCATACTATGCCAAAACTACACTCTCTACTACACAAGATCACAATTCCAGATCTCTATACTCACAATTCTTCCTTCATCACTGAATTAGCTCTTTTCTTCACTTCATGCATATATTTGCATCTCAACTTTCACAATTCAATCCTCTCTACTCAATTCTCCCTTTTTTAATTCTCTTTTTCTCAATTCTTATTACAACTCCCATTACAACAAGGAAAACATTCCTTCTTATATACCAAACTCAAATAATTACAAATGAGTCGGTCCTTATTTACAAAATAATAATTTCTACACGCTACACACAAAATTCACATAAAACTGTCGGCTTCCAGATACTGTAACTTTCTCCAAACATATCCTCAAAGTTTGTGCTATGAACCACATCATCATTAATGAGTCTCCAACATCCCTTTAACTATGCAAAATCAGATTCCATCCCAGCTAAGAGATATCCTCCGATTTCTAAAAATCGCTACACAGAAACACTGTCTAAACACTACTTTCACCAAAATGCTCATAACTCTCATGAATGAATGAATTTCTTTTTGTGTTGTTAACCATAGGTTAATAACACACCAAATAACATACCATCAACTATGCAAAAGCCAATCTGCAATACAACATGTGTGCAAAACAAAATTGTACCTGCTTTCCTGCTGATATCCAGAATATCATTGTGTTGACATCAATGACAATTCAAGTCATGAATGCAACAACAACTGCTACAGAATGACTGCCAAAATACTTTTCATTCATTCCTAACATGAATTCCCTTGTCCACACTATTGTATAGCAAGTAGGTGGGTTCTATTGGCCTCTAACCTGGTAGTTGATTACCTTAATTTGAGGGATAAATTTGTTAGTTAATTGCTTAGTTCTTACCAACATTTGAGGGATATAATACCTCTAATTGACATGTATTGGGAAAGGACCACTTGAATTATATTTTGAGCTAGGAAGAGAAGGGATACACTTGAAATATGAGAAAAAGAAACCTTTCCTATTCATGGACTAGACACCATGTTTTAATTTATTTTTTAAATTAGTTGAATAGAATAATTTTAGGTTTGTTTATTGGTTGTAACTAGTAATTGTTTGTCTTAGAGTTATTTTTTATATGTTATTGCTAGAGGTTTTTACATGCATCATCTCCATTATATATGTCATTTTCACAATGATTAAACATGGAAAAAAATCCTCCAAGCCTTAGCGAGGTGTAATAAATGATTGATACCATGCTTGACCAAATGAAGACCATTATAAAAAATGAGCCCACCTTGTTATTCCCTATTGAACATATTCGACATATCATTAAATGGAAGTAGGAGAAGTTCAACACTCTCTTGCACATTGTATCCTATGCATTGAACCTAAAATAGTATGTGCAAACATTTTTCACAAAGTTGGACTCAGAGAGTACTAAGAAAGTTCAAAAATCTTCACTCGGCAAAAACTCAACAACTTAAAAAGTACTGAGATATCTTTAAAAAACACTTATTTTTACAAAGTTCTACAAAATGGAACAAATGAGTCTAAAGAACCACGTGGAAGTGTTTTCTATATGATAGATTATTGAATACACATGGATAACAAATTGGTCTCATTGTGCAAAGTTAGATAGTGGATACAATAGCTAGTTGCTACCTAATAAATATTATGAATTTATAATGATTGTCTTTGAAAATCATCATAATAAATCTCAAATCTAAGCAAGTAAAACATTACATTTTTTTTACAATTTTCTCTTCCCCAACCTATTGAACAATTGACATGAAGTGGGTGCTTTTATATTTTTTAGTTAACTCATTTTAATGCATTTCTATAAAAAAATCAACCTTACAATGATTTCTATTTTATATTATGATTCTTGACACACACTATGAATAATGTAACAAATTTAAATACTTCATACAATGTAAAAAGACAAAATTGAAACTTAACTAAAAAAATCACTAAAAATCTTGTCATGTTTAACAAGGGTGAAATGCAGGGTTTATAAAGAAATATCTACCTAAAATTCACATCACAACACACCATAAATTTCTGTGCATGTTTCACACATTGCACATCACATGAAAGACTATCCAAATGAAAAATTAGTTGATGTGGTTTCTGGATGACTCCCAGTATACTCCCAATATGGACATCCATTAAAGCATAAGAGAATGGGTGTTCTCTGTTAGATGTTGTGGTTGTATATGCCCTGGTATATTGAAACTAAAGCAGAAGTGCTCTTAAGTGTTAGGGTTTCAAATGGGTTATTGACTATCCTCTTCTAGCAAAGAAAAGCAATCCTCTTCTAGCAAAGAAAGCCCTAAAGAACGATTATTCGCCATGTATTAATCGCTTGGAGATTAAGTCTGGCTTCTTTTGTGGAGTCAACTGTCAAGGCTAAAGTCAAGGATTAAGTCTGACTAATTAGAAAATAACTTAGGTAGAAGTACTAATGAACCAACCATAAACGTCACCAAGTTTATTACATATGAATTAAAAACTCGAAGACAATCCTTCAAGAAAAAAAATCTTGATCAATCAACTACCATAGACAAATTTAACTAACCAGAGTGGAAGCAATCCAAAGAAAATAGTAGTAAACTTCAAGCTGATTGCCAAAAGATAAACAAGAGGTGACCATAAAATTGGTGCACAAGACTCTTATTTGATTTACTCTAAGGATCTAGGTAACCTATTTGCATAGTGATTTCCAATGCCAACATCATTTTTTCCTCTAATACTTGTTCACCTAATGGGAACGTTAGCAAATAAGTGGGTGAATGATATTAAAAATTAGGGTGGCACCTAGTTTATTAACTTATTTCTGGCTCTATCAGAATTCCCTGCTTCTTTTTTTCCATCTATGCAAATGTGACAAAAAATTAAAGTGGCATTTAAGGATGAGAGCGCTTCCCTAAACTCGTGCTACCTTTTTCTTTGGCTTGACAGAGAATGCCATGATTTTAGGATATGTGCAAAATAGATTTGCTGAGGCGACCTTGGAAACAATAAATAAAATGAAATTGACAGGTGCAAAGCCAGACGACTCCATGTTTGCTACCATCCTTCCAACCTATGCTGAAATGGACATATTAATATAAGGTATGGGTATCCATCACAGCATAATTGAATGTGGATTAAAGTTGGATGTATTAGTTATAAATGCACTAATAGACATGCATATGAAATGTGAGCTATCCATCATCTTTGCTAGCATCCTTCCAACCTGTGCCAAAATGGGAGCTTTAGAACAGGGCATGAACATCCATCAAAGCATAATAGAAAATGGAATTTCACAAGATGTTGTAGTTAATAAGTGTCTCGGGGGTTTGAAGAGGTGGGTTCTTTGTAAGCCATTTGAAAATCTTGGAAATCTAGCAGGGGGTTGTGAAGAGGTGGGTGTTTTTAGAACCATTTGAAAAGTTTGGAAATCTAGCAAAATGTATTCAAGAGATAAAATATTTGGAATCTGTTGTGTGATTATATCATACAAAGTGATGACAGTCATTGAATGCCCCGTGGACACTTATCTTTTTGAGGGATTTGCACCTATAGGTAGTTCTTCATGCTTCAAATGCAGGTTGAGAAATTGCAACCATTGTGTGGGTCCCTGGGCTCCATGGGTTCTAAATGGTGATAGAATTGAATTGTTGGGATAAATTTAAAGAAAAATCCGTAATGAAAAATTGATTTGAATAATGGGCATACTGAATCTGATAAAAGATAAAAGCCCAATTGAGAAAAATCAAAACTGTAAAAAAATCTGATAAAATCTATGGTGATCAATTTTAGGATATTCATATTATGGGACATTGAGAGGTCTTACAATTCAGGTTTTGTGACATTAGTTAGAGAAAGCCTTTCTATTTTCAGCTTCTCCCTTAAGAAAAATGAGGCTTCTTTCTTCAAATGAGAAAGATGCAGACTACCCATTATAGATTTGATCACAGTATGGTTTAGCCTTTTAGGTATAGAAATCAGAAATATGTAGGGCAACAGACATACAAGCTCAAACAAATATCATTTTATTCACTTGTTCATGGTGGGTAACACAATGATCTTAAGACAACACAAACTCTTATATGCAGAGAATTGAATTCTTTGATTGATTATATCCAGAAAATATCAAATCTTGTTTGCCACAATATATCTTTTCTTCTCTCCAGCAAAACACAGGCAGTTGACAACTAGAGCATGTCTTCAAAAGGCAAGTCTATATAGAAATTTGAGAAAACTGAATCATTACATCTCTCTTGGTCATGCAAAAATAGATAATGAGATGAACATAGATGCTAAATTGGTAGGTTTTATAATAATCAATTAACTATATATATATAAGTATATTTATAAGTAGGAAATATAATATATCTAAATATATAAGTATATTTATAGGTAGGAGATATTTTTCACAGAAAGTCAAATTGGGATATTGCTCGAAAAATAATAAGTAAGAGAGGAATTATTTACAAAGATTAGGTGTTTTCATTTTTTTAGATATGAAGTGTTTGAAAGTTTCAAAGAAAAGCAATCCACTTTTTATTTTTTTGACTTGTAGGCAAGAAGCCAAGCTTTTCAATACAAATCCATTTAAACTTTCTAAGATAGGGAAAACATTAAGATGAGATGTGCGCTTGTCTACCCTTAAAGACAAACACAAGATCTAAAATTTAGGCCATATTGTTAGTTGTTGGTGCTGATAAGAGAACCAAAGATCATGTAATTTCTTGGAATGGATTATCTCCTTTATTACAGATTGATTTCATTAGCATTCCCAACATAATTTATAAAAACAAAATAGTTGATGAATGCATTGCATTTGCCTCTTTAAAAACTCTTTATTTGAATGAGATCTTTTAGTTTATAATCTTGAATATATTATTTATAAAGTTAATGTGATGATAGTCTTTCCAACAAATGGATGATGATACGGTGGACAATCTCAAAGACAAAAGAATGTAGGGCGTAGAAAAAATATTACAAAATTGTACCAAAGCAACAACTTTCTCCTTGCAGCTACTACTTCAATATATTCATACTAGAGGAAATGTGGAAGACATGCAATTCCAAATGTGGACGACATGCACTAAAAATATATGCTCGTCTATAATAGTCTTATAGCTTAATTAATTTTCTTGTATAGGGATTGACTACTATGGCATGAGTCTATTTTCTTGTGATACCTAATGTCTATTGATAGTACTAATGCTTGGATGATTGTAGTAGTGCTTATATCTTAAATTATTAAAAAAATTAACACTTACTGCAACCGCTTTTGATGGTGTGCCTCAGTACTCATAGGCTCTTCCTACAAAGGAGCTGGGGCATCACCAATGTTTAATTTTTCTTTGTTATATGGAAAGATCATGAGGATAAATAGCATGCCTCATTTGTTGCATTGGAGAGTATTTTCATATTTTGACAAAAAATTATTTTCAATTATGCTTTGGATATCCATGACCATTCTTAAAGCTCTCATTTTGGCATAGGAAGGGAGGACACTGGTAATGGCTATCAAATCTAGCTTTAAACTTGCCAGTTACATTTACTTTTTAAGTTTGTAAACAAATCTGATCACATCTCTTTTAGGCATTCTATCAAACAATTCATGCACATTGTCTATGCTTCCATATTTTGGATGCACATATCAGGCGGTTGTAACTACAATATGTGACAAATTCTTTGTCATTCAATATCCAAATTATATTCCAAAGCTCTCATTTTTCCATGAAACGAGGGAACATGGTGGCTAAGGTTATAGAATTTTTCTTTACATCTACAATTTGCATTTGCTTGAATGTCTTTGAAGCCTTTTTTACAAATCCATTGTAAGAGGTAGCGTGTGCTAGATGAAGAGTTTTATCACAGCTGTTGTAGGAGGTCAAGAGCAAGGGTACAATGCTCAAACATAGATTCCTGAAGAGGAAACACCCATTTGGTGCTTATAAGGTCTCCTTAGAAATTAGTAATATTAGTGGCAGCAGCTCTACTACATCCTACATGTTAAGGGGATAATTTTCTATGATTTTTAATAGTGATTTGCATTTAATTATTTTATCTGCATTGTGCAGTATTGTTTGTATGGGTTTTGTATATCAAAAACTTGTCCATTCCTATTTTTGTTATTTATGGCTAGCCTCTAACAACAAACTTTTTAAAATATTTTTTAATCACGTCATAGCTTGGCATTTTCAAATACAACCATTCATTTGAAAATGATGATGCTGCAAATAACATAATTGCATCTCTTGTGGTAGTAGTCATTGCTTTGTCTCTTATCATTTTCTGCTCTTATCTTCCCTCCTCTAATGATCATGATGGTGATGGGCAGAATTCTAGTGTTTTTTCTCTTATACAACAACAAGATTAAGTTATTAGTCATATTTATACCCAAGAATGGTTGCACTACACTAGATGTCAAGGAAGGGAAACAACATGAACTATGCTATGATTATACTCTTAAATTTTTAGTTTACATTTCACTCTTTCCTTTATAAAACTACAAATCAAATCATCCTTTCTTCTCTAGCTAACGACCAAATATTTGCTAACATACCAGAAAGGGTCATCACAAGCACAATCATGGATTATGCAACTAAGCCCTGGAGAACCTAAATTACCTCTACAAACTCCATCATAAGTATCCTAGAATAGACAACCATATCTCCAAGGTCCTACAAACCTAAAGGAATCAATCCTCAAAGTCCCATTAAAAGGATTATTCTGTTTTATCATTTTTAACCAACAATGTTTCTATCAATTATAGTTCGAAGATCATGATAGTGTAATATGTAAATGATTGAGTAAGTATATGATATTGAGACAAATCTCAACATGTTGTTAAATAATGGTTAATAAACAATATGGATCGAATCAAATAGCATATTGGTGGAGATTTACAAATTCACGCAAGAAATTTTGGAAGGGTGTAAAATAGATTTTGATCAGACTACAAATTATCCAACATCACTAAAATCAAAAGGTATGTTCCCCCCCCCTCTCTCTCCCCTACTCCCCCTTGATGCGGAAAGAAGTCGATAGTTCCAAATACCTTTCTAAGAGTCTCCAAATCACTAGCTTGTATCCAAAGATCACTCCACTGGCCCTTCAAAAAGGATCTAAGCTAAGATCCAACCCACTTGTATAGACCAACCAAGGGTCAAAACTATTGAACTTTATGATCATTCCTAATATAAATAAGAGAGAGATTGTTGCATTTGGAAAATACATACCATAAGACAACACAGGCAGTGCTATTACATTTGCAATGATCCTAAAGTTCAACAAAAACACTAACTCTCACCTCCACTAGTCTCCACACCATTTAAGTGCTCACACATGGTTCCATACTTCAAACTCTGATTCCAATCACCCTTAATGTTTTGAGACACCCTTACCTTCCTCCTAAGAGTTAAGACTCTATTCAACCTAACTAGACCCTATCCAACCATATCATACTCTTTTCATCCATTAAACACAACCTTGGCAATAAATACTCAAAAATATACCTTCTTGTTGTCCCATGGATAGACCTATACACAGAGATGTATAAATCTTGAAGCAGAACAAAAATTCTTGATCTCTCCAGTGAGACCCTTTATAATTCTATTATCACCAATATATCTGAATCTTAGAAAGATCCAACGGTTGGTTTGCAAGATAGGGCCCCCACACTGAGACTGTTGTTTCCTGAGTTAGTCCTTCATTCTTCTTTTGACATCCAATGCATTTCTCTATTCAAACTCATGCCAAAACTTGTCATGATTACCTGAAAGCATCATGAAAGGATAATATAAAAATTTACCCATCCATATACTCTATATGAGGTTAGAATCAGCATGGAAGATAAAGTTTCTACAATTTATTAACTTGATGTTTACCCTAACAGGTTTAAACTGCTTTCACCAAAACTCATAGAAATTTCTTGAAACGATAGCAAATGGAATGATTCCAAAATCAAAAAACTTCTAACTCATGCCTCTATTATTCCTAATGAACATTCAATGGAAAAGATAACTTTTAAACAGTGAAAAAGACAAGTTTTTAGACTACTAGTCTGACTGTAGCAGTAAATTTGTAGAGAACCATTATTTTATTCACTTCAAAAACTTCATACATCGAATTCCCATATTTTTTTCTAGTTGTTTTCATCTTATTTAAACTTGTTCCACTCAAGGGAACCAAAACCAACCTCCTAAACTTTCCAAAAACTACCTAACTACTTCCCTCAAACCATTAAGAATCAACTTTTAACAGATTTTACAACTAAGAGAATGTTGAAATGTTGTCAAGTTGACAATTAAATGTCAAATGACCCCCATTTCCTTTAAATGTGGTCTTTTAATGACCTTTAAACATATTTCTCCCTTTGACCATTACCAATGACTCATTAGGCTTCATGAGCCTAATTGCCTAATATTGACAATTTGCTTACATTAATGCCATTGGATTTTTCATTCAAACTAAATGGCTCTAATGGCCATAATTACATCATTTAGGACCTTTATAGGTCTTGTTAAACTCTATATTCCTTGGATCATCCTTAGGGTCTCATGGTGACCCCTATGCTCTAGGTGCTCCTACATCACCCCCACTCCCCCCCTCTCTCTCTCCCTCTCCCTCTCCCTCTCCCCCTCCACTTCTTCTCTCTCCTTTCCCCCTTCCCTCTCTTCACTGAACTTCATATGGGCTTCCTTATTCACACCCTTGTTAGTGTTGAAAGGAAGAAAAACAAGACAAGACAATTTAAAGTACCTCTTTTGAAAAAAAACAAAGCACAAAAAAATAACATATATACAATTTTGTGTTGTGTCTAATTCATTTACATTGCTAAAAAACAAACGGGGAATGAGGTCAATGCACTTCCATCCCCACAAAGAATACCATCTATGACTCTTATCAATATTTGCCTTTAAGGGTTTACCTTCTCAAGAATTTCCACTAGACTTGAAGGCAAATATTTTTGCTTAATTTAGGCGTGCGCGCGCACACGCACACACACACACACACAGAATCATTTTTCATTGCACCAAAAGCTCGAACTGTTAATGCTTGATACAAATGCCAAATTTAACCCGACCCATAGGAGGCGCTTAAGCCATGTCACAAATCTCTAAGGAGATGCTGACCACCAAGTCAACAATCTCCCCCTTAGCACCGACTGAGCCTTCAACACCCACTAAAGGGAGATTCGAACCCGTGACCCAAGACTCTAATACCAATTATTGGAATCATGTCATTGCACCAAAAGCTTGAACTGTCAATGCCTGATACAAATGTCAAATTTAACCCAACCCACAAGGGGCGGTTAAGCCATGTCATGAATCTCCAAGGAGGTGTTGACCACCAAGTCAATATATATATATATATATATATATATATATATATATATATATATATATATATATATATATATATATATATATATATATATATATATATGGGAAACAAAATAAATCCACTTGATTTTAGACTTGAGGATTTTGAAGTCAAGAGTTAATATAGTTGAAATTTTATTTTTACCATTGAAATCTAGATGGGTTTTTTTGCCGTAAAAAATGGACGAATATTTTTCCTGGTGTAACAATTCTTACATATTCAACCTTCAAATTTGAAGAGAGATCAATAGGTGTAGTTGCAACATGTGATTGTATGTGCCAAAATGGGAGCTTTGGAAGAGGGCCAAATGGTAAGGAGGTTTATGACAAATGTTTATTGTTTAAAATAATTCAGAAGAAGAAGAAGAAGAAGAAAAAGAAGAGGAAGAGGAAGAGGAAGGAGAATGAGGAGGAGGAGGAGGAGAGAAGAGGAGAGAAGATGAGGAAGAGGAAGACGAGAAGGAGGAAGATGAGGAGGAGGAGGAAGAGGAAGCGAAAGAAGATGAAGAAGAGGAAGCGGAAGAAGATGAATAAGAAGAAGCAGAGGAAGAAGAGGAAGCAGAGGAGGAAGAAGAAGAGGAAGAGGAGGAAGAGGAAGAGGAAGAAAAAGAAGAAGAGGAGGAGGAGGAAGAAGAAGTACAAGGAAAGGGAGGAAAAGAGGATGTAGAATGCAAAGGACACAGTATTTTTTGCTATCAGCTAACCATTGCACCTCTGTTAGGTATAAATGCCAGTGAATAAATGATTGAGGGATTCTAAATTGTAAAAAGTAAATGTTCACCATCCCATTCACCAGATATATTCTTCAATTATGGACCTCTTTCAAAACAGAATTGCTTTTGCCATTCAATAATAATAGACAACCCCATTGTAAAATCAGATTTGATGGTAGGTGCTCTGAGATCTAGTTACTGCAGCCTCTAGACCTACTATAGGAGGTCAGAGGGTTCATAAATGAAGGTGGGAATAGATGGAGATCATAAATCAAGGTAGTTTAGCAAGTAAATAGTTTTGGATATTGGGAAGGTGAGAGTGACATTGGACGACCCCATTGATTTTTTCTCAGCTGAGGTGGATATCATAGATTTCTACCATGTGGATGGTCTCAAATGTTTCCTTGTTTCAGCATTAACTATATTTTACCTGAGATTTTTAATAAATACCCCTTTTGGTCTTGACTTCCTTGTATCTCATCTAGAGCTCAATTGTGATCTGTGAATTTGAGTCTTGCAGATTTCTATCTGGTTTTTGTGTTTTTGGTTGGTGTGGTGAAAATTGTGGGTGTGGTGCTAACTACAGTTGTGGCAATGGTTGTTGAGGGTAACAAATCTTCCCAATCATAACTTATGTTAATGGGGTTTTTGTTCACTATATGAATTCAAGGGAGAAAATTAAATAACTGGGAGACTTTCTTGTCAGCTAAGCTCTGAAGTTTGTTGTTTTCCTTATTTGCTACTAAAGTTGTATCCTTCTTATTATATCGCTAGAGTGTTGAATTTTAGGATTTGAAGGATAATCCCATTTAGAATATTGTCTCCTAAAGTTGCTTTGTTTCATTGATCAAATGCACCCCTATACTAGGGACTAGATTATTATGTAGATGTCATGCTTTGAGTATAAATTGCATGACCTCATTTAAGCTTGACTTAATTCTCTTGCTAGGAATAATGATAAGTTTGATAAGATCACTTCTAATTGTTAAGTATTCTGTAGATTCACACAACACCAAAGAAAATATTGAGAGTGTTGTACAGAAACCTTGCATCATTTGTCTATTTAGATCAACTATGACTCAAAATTAGGAGTCCATATTTGTTCATCTTTAGCTAATACATCATTGGTCCAAGTGTGGCTTATTTCCAACATATTCCTTTAAGCCACACTATTGGTACTTGGGATTCTTAGCTTGGCTCTAATACAACATGAAGCAAAGGCACAAACCTAGAAGCTTCCATTTGTTGCTGGAGTGCCCTAATTCAAGTTTTAACAAAGGTAGTGATGAAGCAACACTTTTTTTTTTCAGATTGACGATTGAGATATAAAGTTATAATAAAGAAATCTGATTAACTTATTTTGTTCTCTTTGAATTTTTCTTTTAATTTATGTCCTACTGTAGGTGAGTTTGAGTGTGGCTTATTTCCAACACCTCTTTTAAGCAACTAATTGTTAAGTATTCTTTAGAATCACACAACACCAAAGAAAATATTGGGAGTGTTGTATAGAAACCTTGCATCAATTATCTATGTGGATCAGCTATGACTCAATATTGGGAGTGCATATTGGCTCCTCTTTAGGTAATATATTATTGGTCCAAGTGTGGCTTATTTCCAACATATTCCTTTAAGCCACACTGTTGGTACTTGGGATTCTTAGCCTAGCTCTGATACAACATGAAGCAAAGACACAAACCTAGAAGCTTCCATTTGTTTTTGGAGTGCTCTAGTAGTTGAACTTCTATGTTCTCTCCCTAATTCAAGTTTTAACAAAGGTACAAAGGTAGTGATGAAGTGACACATTTTTTTTTCAGATTTACAATTGAGATATAAAGCTATAATAAAAAAATCTAATTAACTTATTTTTTTCTCTTTGAATTTTTCTTTTAATTTATGTCCTACCGTAGGTTAGTTTGAGTGTGGCTTATTTCCAACACCTCTTTTAAGCCACTCTCTAGATGTTTAGGACTCCTACCCTGATTTTGATATCACATGTTGACTACAGCTCATATAGACATCACAAAATTTAGGAGGCAAAGCCCGATTTGAATGAGAAAGAAGGCTGCAACATTAAAAATAGTTAATAGTTATTTTGTTGTCCAAAATCTACCTATCTGGGATCATTGGAAATGGGAGAGATGATGAAAATTTATCACTGTTGGAAGTTGCTGATTGAAAAGTCAGCCACCAAATGAATTTAGGATCCTCACTCCCCAGTCATTATTTTGTGTTAATAAAAGTTATTGCAGTTTATGTTGATAAATTATTTGAAGCTCTTGTCAATAAGAGATTAGTTTTGGTAGCAATTGTTTAAAAGATCGGCCAAGATAATATTGGACATTTTGTAAAGAAGACTCTGCCTTAAGGTGAGGATTCAAGTAAGAGAATTAATAGCATGATGAGGAGAGTGATAATTGTCGCTGCTGCAATGAAAGAATTTCATGCTAAAATTTTATAGGTTTATTAAAGTAAATTGGAGAAGTAAACCAGACCAATGACCATTGAAATGAGACAGTCAAAAGTTAAATATCTATCTCATGTTTTGAGACATAGATAAGGTGTGAGGAAAAGCATTTATGTTTCTTATTTCAGATTGCACTAGCAGTTGAAACAATTTAATCTACCGATTTCTCACGTCGATAATCTACCAACAAATAATCTTCTCTAACTTTGTCAACCATGAAATCTGAAGTGAACTGATTTTCTCTTCTACAACTAGACTAATTTTCGTTAAGAACTAATTTGCCTATTCTATAACTTTACTCTATAACCCTATGTATTTTGTCAGCCATCTGAGCGTCTAAATTAGGAGAAATTATGGCACAACCATACTCAAAGTACTTAAAGCAATAATATTTAAGTCCCCTGCCAACATACACACTTTTCATATTCTTAATATATTTTACATGAAAAAATAGAATTCACAAGGGAGCGGAAAAAACTTAATAAATCCAATATAACATAGCAACAATGCTATAGATCTAGAATACAAATTTGAAATGAAAAGGGAACAAATTTTAAAATATAAAATACAAACTTAAAGTTAAATGGCAGAGATCTAAGTGCTGCAGACATCAAGACTTTCATGACAGTGCCCAATTTCAAAACCCCAAGTAAATGCATCTAAAAACTTCAGTGTTCAATTTCTAAACCCCAGGGAAATGCATCTGAATCCTTGTATGATACACAATATATCTAACTCTATGTGGTTTGTCCTAGATAGTTAAAGCAACATGCAGTAAAAAAATATGGCAAAATGAGAGTAAAATTGGCTAAAATAACTCATGCAACTCGACAATTCATGAAAAAACAGCAGCGTCTAAGTCATTGGGTAAGCTTGACAGTAAAGATATTTCTACAAGAGATTGTAGTAAGCTTGACAGCATATGACTAACTCTCTGGGTAGATAACAAATCTTTTTGTGCAAGTTTCCGAGAAATCTGAGTAAGCTGAAGAAATCCTGAAATTTAGTTCAAACTCAGAAGTCACAGCAGCCTAATTCAAACTTAGAGCAGTCGATCTCCAGCTAAGTCTTTCTTTTTTATTTTCTTCCATTTTCCCTTCTGAGAAGCCTAGATTGACCAAAATCTTCTCATATACTGATAAGTTCTAGTTGGGATCGGGAGATTTGAGCGTTGTCAGGAAGATTTTTTTGATACCAGAGTTTTGCCATAATAATTGTCGGTTATATTGAAATGGGTTGTTAAAACAGAGCAGGGGAAAATGGGCTCAGTTTGTCATGAGTTTGATCGTGAGGAGCAGAGCAATTCACAGCTTCATGTCTTGGCTGTGGATGACAGTATAATAGATCAAAAATTTATAGAGAGGTAAAAAATATGGCAATACAAATTGCGACCTCTGGTGTGCCCTAGTTGATGAAGCAAATTTGGGTAAAATAGAGAATCAAATTCTCCAATGCATTGAGTGTGATGTATGTAAAAAACAAAAGCAAAAGTTGTGAACTGTAGAAATTCAACTTCCCAAGTACTGTACAATAGCTCATTCAAAAAAGAGAGTAAAATTGGGTAAAATAGATCATGCAACTCGACAATTCATGAAAAAATAGAGCAAAGTTGGAAAACAGCAGTGTCGAAGTCATTGGGTAAGCTTGACAGTAAAGATCATAGTATCCTTTAAAGGTTACCCAACAAAGTTAAAGCAAACCCTCAACGCACAAGCGTACATTTTCACTAAAATGGTAAGTTCTTACCTGGATTAGCATCATCCATGGCCACTTCAATTGAACCAAGCTGTACATTCAGCTCCAAATCATGGGTCATGAAATTCTCCTGGGAGCTCTCAGGTCATGAAATTGCTGAAAACTTTCCATTTTCAACGATGCCAGGTCACAATGACACAGTCCCAAAGAATTCTTTAACTGCCATTACAATCCAAGCACAACGAGGATTTGAAATAACCAATAAAATAATCAAAACCAAAAAGGCCCAAAATTGAACAAAATAACCCACAAAAAATTTAAGGATTTAGATGAGGAATTGTAATACCTTGTCCATCTCTGTCGAAGAAATGGATGGAAGTCTTCTCTTCCTCCATTTCTATTAATTCTGAATTATGTCTGTGAGTTGTCTTTTTGAATTCGTATGAAGCAAACCACGAACGTTTATTTAAATATCATAAACTACAGAGAAAGCTCGTTTAAACGCGTTAACGGTTATATAATTTTCAAATTTCGAACGGTCAGAATTTTAAACAATCTTAAAACCTGATTTAGTGCTAAATTTGGAAAACGTCTAAACAGCAAACTATAACGCATATCTTACAAAAGGGGGACACTATTTTTTTTTTAAATATTTTCCTTATATATTTAAAAATATATATATATATTTAATAAAAATTGGATCAGATATTCCTTTCAACAAAACTGATTCAAAATTGTGAAATTGAATTGCAATAAATTATCATATTATTTCATAAATTATACAAAATATTATTTATATAATCAAAAATTAAACTGATTCAGAGTAAAAAGGAAGATTGGCCCATTTATTTATGTTAGTATAGTCAATGTGTATTGAAAAATTAAAGAAATGGGGTTTTCATGGTCTTTAAGATGTGTTCTATTTATTTTATTGGTGTCAATATATATAAATGTATAATAATTAATGTATGAGACATTCATTATAATAAAGTTGATTCAAAATTAAATTATTGAATTCATAAAGTATTATATTATTCGATAAATCATGAAATATATTGTTTACGTAATAAATATTCAAATTAAAGTTGTAGCAATCAAAAGGGAAAAACAGTCCATTAGCTTGTGTTTCCATAACTATTGTCAATCCAAGGTCAACAAGAATTTTTTGCTTGGATTGCATTATTCAATAAAATATTAATTTGGGATATATTAAAGAAATGGGATATCAATGACCCCTCAAGATGTGCTATATGCAAAGGAGAGGAAGAGTTGGTGGATCACCTTCTTCTTAGATGTAATTTTGTGAAGGGATGCTAGCAAAAGATTTTGAAAAAAATGAATTGGTATTGACCACACTCCCAAAATAGTGTTTGCACCTTTAATGCAAGTAGCCTACCAAGCATAAATTTTAAAAATCACTATCCTCTAAAAGGTGGCCAAACAAGGAAAATTTTAAGGATTGGATGATAACTTACAAGTATAAAATGTTGGTAATCCTAAAACTTAGTACAAAAAGATTTCCATGTAAGAAAGAAATGTTTAATGACATAATGTTTATGTGCTAAATTAAATCCTCTAGTTAGATTAATGTTGAAAGGTGAAGACAGAATAATGGATTCTTTTCTCATTCAATAGTTGTGTATTATCCTACTCTATGATTGACCTCAACATAAAAATTGTCAAGAGATTAAATGCCCTTTCATGATGGAGGTTTCTCTCCCATACTAAGCAAACACATGGGGGGCTTTGACATTTATTTTTAAGGAGTAAGCAATTCCGTGAAGAAAAAAAGAAATGCTACAAAATTAAATAGAATTTTTTCCTCAATAATAGCAGCTTCTAGTTTTTTAGTTTGGAAATTTTAGGAGGTGCAACTAGGGTGAGGCTAGAAATTTCCCCACCAATTAGGTTCTATTCTACCACTTCTCAATCATATGGAGTTAACAAATTCCCATAAATTAATTTTTTATAATTATATTACTTACATTATTAAAATCCATGAAACCACCATCTTTCGTAAATTTAGGAGCTTAAACTATTTGCAAAATTTATGGGATCACCCACTTTACAATAATCCTAAAAATTCTCAACACTCAATAAATCTTATTTAGGAAGCCCCTATCTATGGGACCATACCCTTCTTCACTATTGCCAATAAAATTTGTATCCCTACAAATACTTTATGTAAACTTTGAGAAATTCTTCAAAATGGGGGATCTACTATTTGAAAACTTTGAGGAAAAATAGCCAAATAGTGGAAAAGGGATTAGAAAACACCTTGCAACCTAAACCCCTTTTAACTAAAAAAATAAGTTAATAAGATTTAGAACTTAAAAATAAATTTCATGTTAACAAGAAGTTCTTGCATGAATTAACCCTGATGTTTCAAACAAAACTTCTAATTAGAGAAAGCATTTTGTCAACCCTATTTGAGTTTGTCATAACTTTAAGATATTTTTTTCCCGAGTAGGCATTTGGTGATAATCTTCTACACAATTAACCACATTATACCATACAATTAATTCAAATTAGATAAAGATTAGGTTGAAAAGTTTACATAACTTATGTAGACCTATAAATTTGAATGCTATGATCCTCCTATAGTAACCACTAAACCCTTGAATCAAACCAAGTCTAGTCTATCTTACGAAGAATGTGAAAATGGGAGCTAACAAACATGAGAGCATCAAAGTAATAAGCATGTCCTCATCCAAAGATTCAACTCAGCCAAAGATTCAACATAGTAGCATTAAGATCCTAAGCATGATAAATAGGGACAAATGAGAATAAAAACAATAAAACCATGAGCATGAAATCATCAACTACGTAAACATCAATCAAAAACTCCCCTAAAGTTCTTTTCATATTCTCAACTCTTCTTCAAACTTTGATAATGTGGCCCTCATAAATATGCAAGCACAAAAGTTAGCTAAGAGAAGAGCTCAACTAATAGTGGTTAAAGAAGAGATAAAGGAGAGGATTTGAATTTATAGATTTAAAGAGGATAAAATGGAAAGTCAAGATCGAATTCAACCCAGAAGGGATGAACAAATGGGATTGCATAGGCAACTTTTCCCAAAGATATGGGTATAGTGGGGTAAAGGTTACAAGGAATCAGATGACAAGTGGCTACGACTGTTAGAAAGTGGGAATGTGACTAGGAAAATGCGAATAAATAATTGAGATCATTTTTTGATGAGCAAGCACGAAGTAAATAACTATTTATTCAGTATTTTAACTAGAGGGGGAATAATTAGAAGAATATTAAATAATAAAATTATTTATTTTTCTTACAAAGGTACGAATAAGTAAAAATTTATTTATTTTACATGAATAGGGGAATAAATCAAAATAATTTATCCAACCATAGTAGAATAATTAGATAGTGAAATAATTATAATTATTGAATTATAAGAGACATATATGTAATTTAGAATTCTAACTACTAGAAATGAAATATTAATTGATTAAAGCTATTAAATCAATCTAAAGCAAACACAATGAAGATTACAAGGATTTAAATGAAAAAAAAAACAAATGCTTTTACCTCCCTTTATCCATGTAGCTTGTCTCCATTGTCCACCTAGCCTTGATTTCTTGGATGTGGTGAGCTCTTAGATTTCCAAATGAAGCTCATTTGTCTAAGATGCTCTCAAAGTGTGGAGATTTGATGGTGTTTATGCACAATTATGCAACCAATGGATGAAAATGGTATGAAAATGATGTTAAAATGGCTTGGATGCTTGATTGCTTGGATTCTTTGATTGTTAGAATGCTTGAATGCTTGATAATCACTAATGTTATTAGGCTCTAAAAGGAAGAGGAAGGCTCCTTTTATAGGTTTTTGGAGGACTCAAGCCTAGGTGGAAAAATCCTAAGGTGGAGATTGAAAGGTGGAGGATCCTAGGGTTGAAATTGACTTGGTTGAAGGGTTTGATAGAAAAGGAGATGTGGTTGGAATGTGAGAGGAAGAGGATGTTCCTCCTACATTGACAAGGAAGAGAAGAAGGTGGAAGGGAAAGACACATGTCAAGTGTCTCACAAAGACCATTGAGATGAAGGGGGAAAGACCTTTTCCCCATAAGGAATCTTAGCACAAGTGTCCCATGAGTAATCTTTGACTCCTTGAGGTTTCTTGAGAAGGTCCTGAGAAGGTGGAAGGGAAACACACATGTCAAGTGTCTCACAAAGACCATTGAGATGAAGGGGGAAAGACCTTTTCCCCATAAGGAATCTTAGCACAAGTGTCCCATGAGTAATCTTTGACTCCTTGAGGTTTCTTGAGAAGGTCCTTAGGAATAGGGAATGTGTTTTGACCTAGTGTAGGGGAAGACATATGGTCATGAGACCAAGTCTTATGAGGCCACATAGTCCTTAAAAATAGGACATGTGTTTGTGGGGATAAATGACCTATTAATAATTAATAAAAATTAATTATTTTAGCCAAAGTGATGTGTCAAGTGACTAAGTCTATGAGATGGACTAGGGGACTTAGTCATATTAGTGATTGTATAATTGATTAAATCACTTTAATAAGACTAATTTAGAGGACTTAGGATAAGAAGAATAGGATATAGTGAATATATTAAATAAAATGAATAATTTATTTAATAATAGAGGAGATAAGTATTAATTAAATGATAAATATTTAATTAATTCATCAAGACAATATTAATTAAATAACAAATATTGAAAAGGTGGATGAAAATAAAATACTATTCAAGGATGAGAAAATTTCACTCTGCAACTTCACTCCATGATTGTTGATGACGTTTGCTTCTTGCTTCATTTTGCATGATATACATGTGTCATCCCCTGTGCCCCCTGTCTTTTAATGTTTCCTTTTGTTTTTTTATAATTCTTGTGTGCTTTTATTTTCCTTCAATTTGGTTATGTTGGTTTTGTGCCATGCTTTGCCTCTGTGTGTTTGGGGTTTGATTTGCCTCCTGCCTGGTTCGCACGTGTGATGGGAGAGCCGAACCATAATGGTGGTGAAGGAGAAATTATTATGGGTGATGCGAATGCAAGTGGCATTGATGGGGGTATTAAAAATGTAGAAGAGGGTGTTTTTGATAAAATAAATGAAAATATTTCGTATAAACAAGTGGTGGCTGATAGCTCTTCAATTTTCTCAGCCAGTGCAGAATTTAATGGAGTTTTCTGTAGAAAGGGTGTGCAACTAGTACAGGGAGAAATGGGAGGAGGATGGGCCTCAGCTGATGGAGGTGGACGAACCATTGGAGGATATGTCGAGACTAGTGGAAGTGGAGGAGAAAATGGTAGGCTTCCTTCTCTGGGTCTGAAGACCCTCTCTCTTTCTCCTAACGAGGATATGGTGAATGCAATTAAATCCAAACAAAATAGGCTTAAGAGTATTGCTATTTTCTATTTTTTCCTAGATAAAGAGACAATGCCTACTCAAAAGTTTTTCAATATGGGGTAAAAAACTTGGAATATATGTTACTTATTGTAGAATGATTCAAGAAGGCCTTTTCATTATTTTTTTAAAGAACCACAGTATACAAGAGAGAGTGTTGGAAAAGAGATTTTGGAATGTTGGTCGTTCCATGTTCAGGGTTTACCCTTGGTTTCCAAAAGGTAATTTTGAAATAGTTGTGGCCAGGCCGGCCCCTAACTAGGTAGAAATTAAGAATTTGCATGTAGAATTCTGGCCCTTTACCTCTCAGATTTTGAAACCCCTGGTCTCGATGTTGCAAATTGAACAGTCTCAAGTCACCCTTCCCCATTTGAATGCTAGAATCCTTGTTGCTTTAACACCAGAAGTTGACTTTCTTGATTGTATATGTCTTGAATTTGATGACAATATTTTTGTTGGGAAGTCTCCCTATTAGGCAATTTAAATACTTGCTTCCATTACAGATGCATCGGGCATGCCAAGAAAGAATGCCCAGCCCTAAAATATTTATAGAAAGAAAAATTTAATGTTGTAAATAATTCTAGAAAATAGGGAACCAATAACAATTGCGATAAAAACTCTGTTGTTGGCAAAGATATAAATGATTTTCCTAGTAACCCTAGTAAAGACCTAGTTACAGATAATGTTGTACTCCCAGAGAAGGCTCAAGCTTCTGCGAATAATGTTAATAAATCTTCAGACCTCCTTGATAATAACAAGTTTATCACTCTGTCAAATCCTTTATTTGATGAAGAGTTTGAAATCATCCATGCTCAAAAGCCTGTTGAGGAGGATAATTTCTCTCCCCTAATTACCCACCCTCCAAGATTGTTATCTCCAGAGACCCCTTTTGATAGCTCAACCCTCCCCATGTTGAATGCCTAATAATTTTCCATCATATCTATTAATAAGAGGGCTATTAAACTTAAGCAAGATTGTAAGGATATACAACCCCTCTCTGCAGAACCTACTACCCCCTTGAATCTATGAAAATTGTGGCATCCAATAATGAGGGTCAGTTCACAGAAGTTGTCAGAAAGAAAAGGAATACTAGAGATAGAAAATCCATGTCTAATGGGAGTAGAGGAAGAAAGAGCCTCCCAGACTGCTTTAACAGATTGTGCAAAAGTACAAAATCTCCCTCTAAGTAATTAATGATGATGCACATACATAGTTGGAATGTTCGCGGCTTAGAGATGTTTCATAAGAAATATATAGTTAGGAGATGGTGTAATCAGTTGGTTTCTAAGGATGTTATTTGTTTACAAGAAATTAAAAGTGTAGGATTTCAAGCTCATACTACCCTGAAATTCCTTTGGGATAGAGCAATTGGCTATCACTCAAATCATGAGAGAGGTAAAGGAGGAGTTTCCATTCTCATTCATCCTAGATGGGAGGATCAAATTGTAAGTCATGGGTGTTCTACATGCCAGAGAGTTATTTGGGTGACATTTAAATGTGGTGAAAAGGTGTTTGGGATTTTTAATATGTATGCAGCAAACAGTTATAGAGAAAGAGCAGGACTTTGGGAATGGTTTTTTCTCCATCTTCCCGAAATTCATTGGCTTTTTGTAGGAGATTTCAATATGGTGGAACAAAGGGCAGATAAAGTAGGAGGTTTGTCACACTCATGGAAAGGAAACGAGTTATTCTTTTGGTAGAAGTTCAAAAGAAAATTTAACCTTCTAGACCCAATGGAACATATGCATGGAAAGTTCCAAGACATCTGGTTTACCTAGTGCAACAACCAAAAAGGCAAATAGAGGGTTTATTGTAGAGTGGATAGATTCTATGGTGATGTATCTACTTTTTCATTCATCTCAGAAATTAATCATGCCCCAGACATGGTCTACCTTGCTTCTATCTCAGACCATTCACCTATTCAAACCTGTATCAAGATTGAAAATAGTATTAACCTTGATGGCGATAAAAAGAGAGTTAATTCCTTCAAACTCAATATCTCACTTCTTGATGACCCAGATAATGTAGATTCTATTAAAATGATCACCAATCTTAAAAATATTTGTAACCCTCTTATAGATGCTATAATGCTATGGGATTTGATGGTGGAAGCTTGGAAGAGTATTTTTCAAGTGATTGGAAAGAAATTGGAAATGGATAGAAATAAGGAAGAATCTTTTTGGAAAAATAGGTTGAACAACATAGAGGGAGATCTTAAGAGAAAAGGTAATAATTCTATATTAGAGGTTCAATTAGCCAACACTAAGAATAACTTGAGAATCATTCAAAGGTACAAGATTCAAGGACAAAAAATTAGAGCCAAGATGAAAGTGAGGGAGATAAAGGGTCTGGATATTTCTTCAGCATTATTAGAGCCAAACAGAGAAGAGAGTTTATTAATGAAATCCAATTTGAGGGCAGGACAACTAGTGACTCAAAAGACATTAAAAATGCTTTCCATAGGTTCTATAGTGACTTGTTCACATCAGAAGTCTCTAATGACAGTCAAGTACCCCAGGACTTTTTTCTTAAACTCATCCCTACAAAACTTTCAGATTTTGACCAATCCAGTCTTAACAAGTCTCTCTCCCTTGATGAGATCATTGCAACTATTGACTTCTTTTCTAATGGGAAAAATCCAGGGATGGATGGGTTCCCTACTAAATTTTATAAGAGAAATAAAGCTTGGGTAGGCTTTGAACTTTTGAATGTTTATGAGGAGGCTTTCACTAAAGGATCTCTAGGAGTTTCCACTAACAAAGGGGTTGTCAAACTTCTTCCCAAAGCAAGTGACAAAAATCTAGTGAGGAATTGGAGGCCTATTACCTTGGTGAACCTTTCATATAAAATTCTGGCTAAAGTCCTAGCTAGGAGAATTGCCCCTCTTTTGAATAGATTTATATCTCATACCCAAATAGGATTTATACAACGTAGATACATTTTGGAGAATCTAGTGACTAGTTGGGAAGCCATGCACTAGGCTAAATCAGATGGACAGGAGGTTGCAATAGTGCTACTAGATTTTGTAAAAGCATATGACATGATAGAATGGGATTTTGTACTTGAAATGTTAAAAGTCGTTGGCTTTCTAGAATTGTATTGTAAATGGATTAGCATTCTATTCAAAGATACATCCATAGTTATTGATGTCAATGGGTCTCTATCCAAACCTATTAGACTTCAGAGGTCCATCAGATAAGGATGTGCAATAGCCCCCTCATTATTTGTCATTGTTGCAGATGCATATGTTTTATATTCTAAGGGCTCAGACTATGGGACATCCCTTAAAAGCTATTTCCCTCCCTAACAAAGAAGAATTAATAAATGTGTAATTTGCAGATGACACGACACTATTTTTAGGTCTCTCAGAAGACAATTTTGATAATGCCATGGAAAGGATTAGCCTCTTTTGCAAAGCATTAGGCTCAAAAATTTCTCCTCACAAATCCATTGTATTGGGTTGGTCAAATGATCCACCTGGCTAGCTAATTGATAAAGGGTGGCAGTGGGCTGGACCCAATAATATTGTCAAATACCTTGGTATTCCCTTCTCTACAGAACCCAATCTTGGCAATATGTGGGAATGGATCTATGAAAAGATCAATAAGAAACACATTAAGTGGCAGACTCAATCTTTGTCTATTGTCAGCAAGTTTCAAATATTTCAAAAAGTACTCTCAACTCACCACATCTATTATGCCTCTACATGGATGTTTGAAAACTCTCAAGTGAACATGCTAGAAAAGATCCTTAGGGACTTTATATGGTATGATGGAAAGGAAATAGGAAAAGACACTGTGTAAAATGACATTGGTGTTGTCAAGAAAAAAGTCAGGGGGGATTGGGGCTCAAAGATATTAAAATTCATGGCTATTCTCTTGTAGCTAAATGGGTTCTTAAAGCTTTATGGGGCAATGAGCCTTGGAAGATTCTTGTAAGAAATAATATTGAAAGGTCAGTCATCAGAAAGGGGAAACAGTGGAAGAATGTCCTAATCTGTGACATAGTCATGAGAGATTACAAAATGAAAGTGTATGGCTCTAAAAAATTTCAAGCTTTTTGGAAAGCTTGGGTCCAAGTGAGGCGGTTTATTCCAGAGAGGGGAGCTATAGGTGGTCTTCCATATTTTTTTGTGAGGGACAGATCTATATGGTGGCAGTTGTGCTATCATGATAAACCTTTGGCTCTCACTCAGAGTTGTTCTGAAAAACTATGGAATTTAAAAGGGATCTATGATACAGGATATCTTGGATAATGGGAAATTAGGGTCATGGAACTTTGTTAGGTCCAAATTTAATATTCCTAATACTCAAAAAAAAACATATACTCTCATCAAGAAAGCAGTCAATGGAAACATTAAAGGAGACATAATTGATTCTACAACATTTCTTAATAATTCTAAATAGACTGATGGAATTTTAATCTCAGAGACAACTACTAAGCAGCTTTACCATATTATGAAGAAGGGATCCTCTCTAATCACACGTGTGTTTCA
Organism: Chamaecyparis obtusa; assembly: GCA_027943335.1. NCBI lineage: Eukaryota > Viridiplantae > Streptophyta > Pinopsida > Cupressales > Cupressaceae > Chamaecyparis > Chamaecyparis obtusa. The sequence goes on along the minus strand of BSBK01000431.1, from coordinate 382,742 downwards.
GTGTTGGGTTAGATTAATCCCTTTTCTAGTTGGTTGTTTTTCTTTGATTTTTTTTGGAAAGGAAAAGTGTAACCCAAGAAGATTTGTTTCAAGTGGCTTCTCCTGATTAAAAAGTTTGTTGTTGGTCATGTTTTGTCTTCTATTGGTCTTGCTCCTATTTTGTGCAATTTGTGTAACTCTGTTGAAACTTTTGAACATTTATTTTTTGAATGTCTTTATGCATGCAAGATTTGGTCTATTTTCTTGGTTCACCTTATCTTTGGAGTTGTAAATCTGTTATTTCTTGGAGTGAAATCCTTGCTGGCAATGTTGAAAAGTTTGAGACTAAACTTTATAGTTTGTGTCTAAACTTAATAGTTTGTGGTTTACACTGACAATTTAATTTCTTTGGACTCTTTGGAAGGACACGAACAGAGAGGTTTTTCACATGGAGAGAAGGAAGCTTACTGATTTTAATCTTAAACTCAACCATTTTAATATTATGACACAGGTTTCTTTAGTGCTCAAAATCACAAAGAGTAAATTCATGAAGCTAGTACAGAAGGGAAATCTTTTAATAAACAAAGATGAGGTACAGGTCACGCATTATGTTATTGAATATCAAATCTTTCTTGCCCCCACGGAGGTGGAGGATCTAAACAACCTTCTACAAAACTGCCATGTAGATACCAAGGATTAGGTGGATGCTTTTGTTGCTCCCAATATACAGGGGGGGCTGATAGGATGGGAAGAAACTTGCAATCATGAACAAGAAAATACTCAAAGTGAAAATCCATGGGGTCCAAGAGTCATAGCTAGCCAAAATGATGGTTGGGAATAGTCAGCAGTTTGATATCATAGTGCCTCATTTTTGTAAACCTGATAAAAACAATGATATTTTACTAAGTTAGCCTTGTAATCTGAATAGTATAGTCCCTTTAAGTTGTTAATTCCACTCCCCCAATTTTGTAACTGTATATGTTATGGGGGTTGTGAATAGTATAATTTTTAGACTTTGGACTATGTTCCTTACTTGTAAATGTTGATTAACTATCTTAATAGAAATAAAAAATTAAATAATAAATATTTAATTAATTTATCAAGTCATTTTTAAGTGTATACATTTTGCCCCTTTGAAATAATGTGTTGGTCACATTGTTTCAAAGAAAAATCAAGCATTTTTCCCTTGTCGTAGATAATGTCTCAAACAAAAGTGACCTATGCATGGCCCCTCAAGATATTGATCGACAAAAATTTTATTTATTTATTTACTATTTGCTTATTTTGTTCTTTTAGGTTGATGATCAATCTCACGAAAAGATTCAAAAGAAATGTGGGTGAAAATGGAGGTGACAGGAAAATTTTGATAGGTAAGGTCCACACACCAAGTAAAACGGGTCCATAGGCTATATATAGGGCCAAAGGGTTCACTATAGGGTCATTGTTACACGTGACATTGAGAGATTGGAGATTGGAGAGAGAGGAAATTAGAGCTGAGAAGATGTCGTTCCCGCTACCAAAAAACCACTTTGAGAGAGTCAGATGGTTTCAGAGACCTCTAGATTCAGGAGAGTCAGTAGGTGATCTGATCCTCTTGGTCATTTTGTTATTTTTGTATGATTTAGATAGGATTTGTAGCATGTTTAGGATAGATCCAACCATAGTTTAGATTAGAAAATTTGTTGTTCTAGACTAGAAAATAAATGCGCAATTGCGGTACATGTATGCGCAACAATTGGCCATGCTTGCACAGCAAAATTCTAGTACTATGCATTCATGTGGGGTACCTACGCATTTGATTTAGGAAAAATTCTTACAGCTCATTTGTGAGATAAATGTGCGTATTTTTAATTTGGTGCTTTTGTTAAAATGACCTGTGTATTTGTTTAGGTCAGTTCCGCATATGTTATATCTATGCAAATATAAGGGGTTTATGCACAAACAATTTTATGTGTTGTGCATCTGTTTAAGGAGGTAGAATTTGAAAAATTGATGATGTTAACTAGGTCAAACTAGATATCGAGAGGTTGATATGATCTGTCGGCATGGTTTTTTTTAAGATCAATTTTGGTCAGGGTAGGCAACATCATAGCATGGTCGCTAGTTGACCTTCCTAATTTTAGGTAATTGATAGAATTATCTGTTTGAACATGTGATAAACATGTTTTCAATTGATAGCATAGGATAGATAGATAAATCAAATCTGATTCAAAACCTACTACTTTGATTATGTGTGGTTGTTATAGGAGGATATCATAGATATTCTAATGTCACAAGAGAGATATCCCGTCACATAGAATCTGAGACCAGCTCTCTTTGAGATAGACATACTTCTGATAGGACCCATAGGATTATTTCACATCATCTATACGCCTGAGATTTGGGTGAATTTGGGGATTCTTATAGCATTAGCAGAGAGAGGGCACTCAGAGATGAGTACATTCCATCTCCCTATAGGGGAGATGATAGTTACTTTAGAGGATGTATATCGCATCCTACAAGTGTTGATCACGGGAGAGTTAGTTTAGTATGACAAGCATAGCGACTTGACAGAGTGTAGAGCAGTCTTTGGAGATAATGACATTGACGAGATAGAGATTAGCTAGGAGGAGATGTTGGATCTGTATGAGCCTCTCCGTTTAGTTTTGGCTGGAGTGATCGGTGGTTATGTCTACCTAGATTGATGATCACATAGTTTTGCAATTGGATGGGGTCATACTCTATAGAGGATAATGGAGGATGGGACCTATTTTGCCTAGTGGGTTTTCTTGTTGGCCCATCTATATCATGATCTATATCAAGTAGTGTACCATAGAGGGGCATCACTATTGGTTGGAATAAATTTTCTCCATGTGTGGGTGTGGGAGTACATTGTTATCACATGACCCATTGAGCTGATATTTTGAGGTGCAAGATAGCCATACATTTTCTTGTATGCATCTATTCAATCTCTACATAAGCTGGGATGACTCAATTTTTGGTGAAACTCTTTTGATATAGATGATGTTGTTATTTGTAGACCATACCTTAGTTGTGAGCCCTGGGAGGATGAGTGGAAGCTGCATTATTGCTTTGAGTCATGATGGTTGATTAGGAGGACACCCTATATTATAGAGAGATGGGTAGTGAGTTGGTTTCTATGATATTTCAATGGGATCCAGGGGATGATAGAGTTTTCACAGACTCATTAAGAGAGGAGAGATTGGGGTTCGATGGTATCATTTGAGATAGAATGACATGACTTATTGGACATGTCATTTTAGGCATATTTGATGAGATAGGGGGGTTGTATACCCGGGAATGACAGCTAATTATGAGAATTATATTAGGGATCATCCATTCTCGAGATTGACAGATCCAGCGGAGAGACTACCATGGAGGGATGCAAGAAATGTTGAGATATGCGACAAGGACAAGGAAGGAGAGGCCAAGGTAGAGATGGTGGTGGAGATGGTGGCGACGATGGAGATGATGGTCCTGATAGAGGGAGAGGAGATAGAGGTGGGCCTTAGATGAGAGGTGAAGGTGGCCAACCATGAGGGTTGATGCCACCCCTTGTGAGATAGGTACCCAAAACATCACTAGCATAGATATTGGAAAGTACCCCTACACAGGTAGATCTAGCACCACAAGTATAGATACAGGTACCAGTATAGATGCTAGCAGGAGTACAGGTGCCAAGGCATGTTGATGCAAAGGACATACTAGGTGAGGAGAGAGGTACATGGGGATTGATACAAGATGACCCCATACAGGACTAGTAGATGCTCAATATAGTAGGGGATGATTTACATATGTTGGTCATAGATGCACAGGAGGAGCAAGTGACCATGGATGTTGGAGGTCAGGATCCAAATCTGTGGAGGGATGGAGAGGAGGAGGACATTGATATTGATGCATTGTTATTCAGACTAGCAATGACATAGATACAGGCACACTATGTCCCTGGTCTAGAGAGGTGGGTGGAGATACTAGAGACTGAGCTGGCAGAGGTCATACATGAGCAAGATGTCACCATAGAGTGGCTAGGTGAGGTCGATGCTTTGTTAGATGAGCTATATTCTGCAAAGGTACTTGGACCACATGAAGATATCTAACACATGATGATGAGAGCCGATAGGGAGATCACCTACTAGAAGGAGACCTACAGACAGGTCGTGCCTAGAGACTAGTGGATCAAGAGCTTTAGAGAGAGCTCATATATAGTGAGGACAGTTGTACATAGGCATGGATCTGCTGGCAGTTGAGGTACATCATCATGTCCACTGAGACCACCTACAGGTTTAGGTGACCCATCTGTAGTAGGACCATCTGTTGCATCATGCAAACATTGGTAGACTGAGTCACAAGGTAGTAGGTCTTAGATATTTTGTATACACTTTGTATCTGTATCATTATTGTATCATTTTGTATTAATAGACTTGATGGACACTTGTGGACATGTTATTATTTTATGAGATATCATTAGACATTTGGATAGTTTATTGTTTTCATAGACTCTATATGATGAACTCTTTATGCATGATGTAGTTTATTGTTTTCATGGACTCTATATGATGAACTCTTTATGCATGATGCAATTTATTATTTTAATGAAATCTATATGATGAACTCTTTATGCATGATGCATTTCTATTATGATTGTTTTATGATGTACTTCTATGATGATATTTACATGTGAGCACTGACATATGTAGGATGTGATGATTTTCTTTGATATGCATATTTGATTGATAATGCAATGATTTATTTTTATATGGATGCATAATGTTTATGATTGATCATGTGATGATGATGTTATTTATGAATGTATTTCCTAAATGGTTGTTTATTTAATTCTATTTTGTCTAATGCAATGTAAGTGATGATGCAAAAATTGTAAATGAATGAATGGTTGTGATATAAACAAAGTGAATGTATAGGATGATGTAAGAATGGTAGTAAATGATTAATATGAACAAATAATAATGCATGTAATAATGTACTTATGAGTTACAAAAGAAGTTGACAAATTCTAAATGTGATAGAATAAGATGAAATTCAATGACCCATAAAATGAATAAACATGATGTACAAAATGTGGTGAAAATGATAAAAATAATATAAAAGAAAATGAGATGATTACTATGATGAAATCTCACATAAATAATCAATATGTGTATGTTAATATGCAATGGTTATATACAAATGAATAAGCTTAATAAGATAAAATTCTAATGATGCATACACAATGAACTATGTAGATGATTAAGTGTGATAATGAAGATGGAATATGTAAAATTAAGAATGCAACATGAAATCTATATTTTTGATACCCAAATGTCCTCAATAACAATGTGTCCAACACGAGAAGAATGGACAAGGAAAACTGATGAACTTATAAATGTAATACAAAATGAAATATGCAATGAACATCTCCATGACTTCATGAAACATCTTAGATCATGGTAGCTGGAATTTGATTATCATCATTGATCTCGTTATGTTGCAAGAAAATGCAAGCATCATGGTATAATTAAACCACAATGACCTGAGCACTTCTTGCATGGAGTTTAATATAGAAAAATTGACAAGCATCTAGGTATAATTGAACTGAGATGACCTGAGTTTCATTTGCATAACAAACAAGGAATATTCTCCCCCTCCATCAGGGAACAAATATTTGGAGTTGAGGTATGTGTGGCTTGTCACCATTAATAGAATTTGCATAACAACATAAGTTGTATGTTTCAATTCTTATTAAATTAGTGAAGGAACTTATGCACAGACACCCCAATTACTTGTTCCTTTGACTTCATTGGAAAATACCCCACAAACAATAATCAAAGCAAAATATTATGCCCCATCCTGGCTATTCTAATTAATGACATATGGGGGTTTTCAACTCGTGTCAAGGATATCCCAGAATAGCATAGGAAACATGATAACAATGAAATCCATATATGAATGTATAATCTATAACAATCATTCTGACATGCCAGCCATGAATATACATTTCTTTGCCAAAAGATATTGTTAGGTTTATTGATTAGTTTGGTTGATGTGTAGTTGTTTCAAATGTATAGATAAGTAGTCATGTTCAAAAGATAGATCACATATTATGATTCATTATGAGTATGTCATTGCATAAGAAAATTTGATTGTGTTTTCTTTCTTGGTGAAAATACTTTGTTTTGTCCTCTAGGAGTCATGACTATCATAGATCCACTTCCCAAACTAGATCGAGGACATGCCCCTAGCTAGGTGATGGACTGACTTATTATGGGTAGAGAAAGACACACAAGACTAGGATGAAGACCAAAACAATAGACCAATCTATGATGGGGTTTTATTATGGATTTATACAATGGATGGGAGGTTATAGATTGGCCATTTTATTATGGATATATACATGGAGTGATTGGCGATTGAATGGCCATTTTATTATGGGTATATACATTGGATGAAACACCAGAAGAATCCTAATAGAGAAAGGAGCTAACTTGTCACAAAAGGTGCTTATTTCCAAGTTTTCACCACATGTTTTTATTGCAAATTTATTTTTATTTTTATGTTTTATTTATATACATACCCCTTGCATTGGGTTTTTAAGCATAGAACTTCTTGAGGTGTATATTGGTAAGAGGCTTATCCAAGAGATCACCCTTAGACATAGATAACTGATAAGCCCCTAAGCCAAAGATTGATATAATCACAAAAGGACCCAACTAGCTGGGTTCAAACTTTCCCTTCTTCTCATGATCCTGCTGATTTTTGGGATTCTCGTGAAGGACTAGATCACCCACCTAAAATTCTATGGGTTTCACTTTACTTTAATATTGACGAGACATCCTCTGCTAATAGACCTTCAAATGATCAAAGGCCCTTTGGCAGCATTCATCTAGCAATTCATATTTAGTTAGTCGTGCAACTCTATACTCTTCATCTGGAATTAAGTTCTTTAGGGATACATGAAGAGAAGGTAACTCAACCTCGAGGGGAAAAACAACTTCAGAACCATAGACAAGGGAATACAATGTGGCTCCAGTGGGCATTTGGATGCAAGTGTGATAAGCCCATAAGGTAGGATTCAGTTGTATATGCCAGTCACAGCCAATGTCATTGACAGTCATTTGAAGGATCTTGACAATGGTTTCATTAGAGGTCACAGCTTGGCCATTTCCCTAGGGGTAATAAATGGTGGAATAGTGATGTGTGATGTGGAATTTTTTACATAGTTCATCCATGTCCTCATTTTGGAATTGTTTCCCATGATCGGTAATAAGATGCATAGGGATACCATATCTGTAAATGATATAATTGAGGATAAACATGGATATTTGTTTGCTAGTGGCAGTGATCAATGGAACAGCCTCAATCCATTTGGTAAAATATGCAGTTGCAGTGATAATAAACTTATGGCCATTGGAAGATGGATGGTGAATTGCACCCACAAGGTTGAGTCCCCACTAATTAAATGGAAATGTACTTGTAAAAGGATGGATCTCTTGGGCTGGTGCATGAATAAGATTCCCATGAATCTGACATTTCTTACATTTCCTAGAAAATTGAAAGGAATCTATCTCCATAGTAGGCTATTAGTAACCCATATGCATGAGCTTCTTAGCCAAGGAAGGACCACTTGAATGTGTCCAAAAAATACCCTTGTGGACATCTTGTAAGGCATTTTGAGCTTCATTATGTTCAAGACATCGTAAGAGAATACCGTCAAGACCTTGCCGATATAGGGTATCTGAGATTAGGATATAGCGGGAAGCTTGGTGAAGAAAGGTTCCTTTTTTGTTTCTAGATAGCTCGGGTGGAATGGTATTGTCTTTAAGATAGGCATATATCTTTCCATAAGTTGGGGATTCTTGTCTGATAATATTACATATGATACTTGTATCAGGATCATCATATGCGGGATAAGTCAAAGATTCCACTAAGAACTCAAAATGGGATTTTATATCTTCCACATCAAATAGAGAAACGATTGTAGCCATAGCATTTATAGCCTTGTTATCATGCCTTAGAGTTTTCTCAAAGGTGATTATTGAAAAATATTGCTTAAAGTCATCCACCATATGTTTATATGGAAACAACTGTCATCCTTGGTCTGATATTCATCATTTACTTGATTTATAATCAACTGAGAGTCCCCATAGACATTCAATTCAATGACCTTCCATTGCAAAGCCATCTTCAACCTAATCATCAAAGCTTCATACTCGGCTACATTATTTTTACAAGGGAAGAGAAACTTTTAAGACTTGGGTATTGTATATCCTTGTGGTGTAACAAATAGCACTCCAACTCTTGAACCATGTTGAGTATATGATCCATCAAAATACAACTTCCATGTTTGTGTAGATAATATCAAGATTTGTGTATCTATAAATTATGTATGTATAGGATGATCATCATTCAATGGTTCCTCAGCTAATTGATCTGCAATTACTTGTCCTTTAATGGCCTTCCTTTCCACATACTCAATATCAAATTCACTAAGCAACATAAGCCACTTGGCCAATCTTCCTATTAATGTTGTCTTGCTCAAAAGATATTTTAAAGGATTGATCTATGCAATAAGCTTGATAGAATGAGATAACATGTAATGTTTCCATTTCTATGAAGCAAAGACTATATCCAAACACTCTCTTTCAATTGGAGAGTAATTGAGTTCATATCCCATGAGGGTGCAACTAAAGTAATATATAGCCTTTTATTTACATTCTTGATCTTGTTGGGCCAGAAGAGCACCTAGTGATACTTTTATAGCTAAAATATAGAGCAAGAGTAGCTTTCCAAGAATTCATGACATAAGATTGGGTGGGTTTTCCAAATATTGCTTGATCTTGTCAAAGGCTTCTTCACACTTATCATCCCACTTGAATGAGATGTCATTATGTAACAAGTGTTGGAAAGGATGACTTATGTCTACTAGTTGAGAAACAAACCTTCTGATTGATTGGAGGAGTCCTTGTAAAGATCTTAACTGTCTTATATTTGTAGGAGAAGACATCTTCATGATTGCTTTAACCTTTTCTGGATCAACTTCTATACCTTTAGCTGAGACAATATACCCTAGCAATTTTCCTGATGTAACCCCAAATGTACACTTCTTTGGATTGAGTTTTATTTGGTACTTTTCCATCTGGGTGAATATTCTATCCAGCACTCTTAAATGACCATATATTCTTTTATATTTTGCTAGGATATCATCAACATAATCTTCCATTATAGTATGCATCATGTTGTGAAAGATTGTGATCATGGCCCTTTGATAAGTTGCACAAGCATTCATGAGTCCAAAAGGCATCACATTCCAACAGTATGTGCCCCAAGAACATGTAAAAGCAGTCTTATCCTAGTCTTCTAGTGCAATCTTGATTTGGTTATAGCCTAAAAAACTATCCATTAAGGATAACATCTCGTGATCAGTTGTCAAATCAACTATGATATCAATGTTAGGCAATGGTAAGTCATCTTTAGGATAAGCCTTATTGAGATCTCAAAAATCTATACAAATCCTGATAGACTTGTCTAGCTTTGATACTGGTACAATATTGGAAATCCACCCATCATAATCAATGGCTTGAATGAATCCAACATCTAGGAGCTTCTTCAATTCTACTTTCACCATAAGTGTAATATGAGGATGCATCTTTTTGAGTTTTTGCTTGACTAGTTCAATTTCTGGTGAAATAGACAAGTGATGCATTATAAGATTAGGATATGGTCCTGGCATATCAGCATAAGACCAAGAAAAGTTGACTTGTCTCTCTTTGAAGAATTTTGAAAAAGCTTCTCTTTCTCACTCTTTTAAGGATGCTATTACTCAAAGAATACGCGGGGACTCCTCTGTTCCAATGTTGAGAGGTAATGTTGGTTCAATAAGTATTGCAAATTGCTCTTGATACATATAATTGGGGAGAGTATCAATCCTTCCATCTTCAGGCACCTTAGAGAGGTTTTCACCCTCATATGCATCTTTTTTTTTACTTTTTTTAGATCTAATACTGCCACTGAGCATTTTTCACCATTAGATCTATTTATAATTTTTATATTTTTATGACTGAAAGGATTGGCACACTCTCCAAAATAATCCATGTTGTTGAGTTCTATTGGAAATCTTGACTTATGATCCCCTAGTGGTAGATGATCTCTGATTCCAAGATAGTCGATAATCACATCATCATTATGGAAAACATCAAGTTCTAGATTATTGGGAGAATCCCCAATTTATAAGCTCAGGATGAATAAGGGGTAATGGATCATTTGGGTCAATTTCAAAGGCTATAATGGTATTTATAGAGAAGTTGTCAAGGTTTATGATTGTATCGACAAGATCTAATTCTATGCTCTCATTTGAATTGTCTATCACAAGATAATCCTCACTTTCCTCACAATCGTCAAGAGTAGTATTATGTGGGTCTAATCCTAGTGATGCAGTCCTTGAACTCTCCCCCTCATAGTAATCATCACTATAGGTATGAAAAACATTAATTCCAATTTCATCAATATTGTCAAAAAATGAATCCCATTCATAATCATTAGAATCAAAATCATCGTCATGTCCTTGATTATCCCTAAGTCTATTGATGATTTATGTTTCTATCCTCTTCTTTTCTTTGTCCACATACTTGTCATCTTTTCATAACTCTAAATTAGGGGCCTTAGATACCTTATTGAAGGATATGATCTTTTCTTTACCTTTAGGTTCCTTTGGTCTGTCTCCTTTATATCCTAACCTCATTGTGTCTCTTTGGTAATTTGGATTTTTCAAAATTGGTTTTATAACACCATCTCTCTGCAATCCTATAGGTCCACTGCCTTGATATCCCATCTTTTGTAACAAATTATACCCCTTACAATATACATCAGGTGATATATATTCATGTTTTACATCATCTTCATTTTTATGTTGTTTAAGAAAATGATTAGCATTACACTCGGCTACTTCTTTTGATATAGTGCCCCCACTTATAAATGTGCCATAAACATGTGTGGAAGGATCTTTTGATTGTTGTTTGATAATCAAATATTTTCCATATGATTTGGGAGATAAGGGTAATTTTGTGATAAAAAAAGTTTGACCCAAAGTGTATTCTCCCATACTTTGTTCTTTTATGTCTATCTTGATCCCACTAGATTTAGATGTTGACGCTATATTACTTGGATCAATGGTTGGTGTTGTAGAAGATCTGGTATGCTTATAAGGTACTGAAGATTCAGGTGTTGTCCTTATAGTGTTACAATACTGAAAAATATTTGGATCTCCCTTGATAGTTATTTCTTAACCATTGTGGGGAAATTTCAAGCACTAATGATAAGTCAAGGGGACAACTTGTATAGAATGAATCTAAGGTCTCCCCAAAAGAATATTATATGCAAGTTCCATATCAAGAACTTGACAAAGAACGTATTTGACTACATGACCTAATCTAATAGGAAGAACCACATATCCCTTGGATGACCTCTCCTCCTCATCATAAGCTTTGATTGTGATTTTCTTCTTTGGATCTACTAAATTTTTAGAAAATCCCAATGCAAGGAATAGTTTCAAAGTGCATTTATTCAAGCCATCTCCTCCATCTATTAGTACTCTTTTGATTTTATGATTTTGTACAAGGACTTATATATGGAGTGGAGCATTATGTGGTTGATTAATGGCTAGATCATCATGCTCAGTAAAAGATAGGTAATGTGGAGTTGTCAAATGTCCCACCATAGCTTGAAATTGGGCTTGATCTAGATTTGTAGGGACATGAGTTTCTAGGAGAGCTTTCTCAAGAATATCCTTATGTGATGGTGAGAGACGCAAAAGCTCTAGTATAGATATTTGGGTTGGTGTTTTCTTCAATTGATCCAAAATATTGTATTGATTGGAAATATTTGGTGTAGACTTTGGAACATAGACATACTTGTTTTGTGAGGTGGTAGGTTTGGATGAGACACCTTGAAGATTAACCTTGGATTGGGCTTGAGTAGTGACATCAACTGGTTGACTCTCAGACTTCTCTTTGATAGTAATCACATTGGCATAATACTGAGAAGGATGACATTTGGAAATGTAGTTAACATACTTATAGGATGTGGTATTGTAGTTGGCTTGATTATCACCCTTAGTATTAGAAGAATTTTCTTTCTCATGTTCAGGAAGTGGATCTTTAAAAGTCATATGTGACTTGTTTGAGGTATGTCCATCAACACTTATTTCACCACTTTCTATCAAGTTTTGTATCACATGTTTAAGTCTTTGACAATCATTGGTTTTGTGACCTTTCCCTCTATGGAATTCACAATAATCATTATCATTCCACCAATAAGGTTTCACCCTAGGTTCAAAATCTTTGATTTCAAGAAGTATGAGTTTCTTTTTTATCAACTTCCTTAATGAAGATTCAAGGGATTCACCTAAAGGAGTAAAAGTTCTTTTGCGTGGCATAAAAGGTAGTCTTGAATTAGATGAGTTATTATCGGTATTCTATGTTGTGGTCTGATTTTTTTGAGTAGGTTGAGTGGCATTGGCTTTGCTTGTGAGATTCATAAGAGGTTGTGTTGGTTTAACATGTTGGATATCAACAATCCCATCATTAACAATGTTATTATTATTCTTTTCCAAAATTTCAATTTTTCAGTGTTGTTTTTATTGGGATTTGAATTTGAAGATCCAACATTATCCTTAGTGTAGGGCTTCATCTCACCTTTTCTAACCATAGCTTCCTCAATTTTGACTTCATTTTCAATGAGTTTGTTAAAATTTAGAGGGCATTGCAAATGCAACCTATAACTCATTTCTTGTGTAAGGTTATGCACAAAGATATCCTTTTTTTCTTGTTCAGGAATTGTTCGTGGATACTTGGAAAATAATTGGCACCATCTTTGCAAAAAGGTAAGGAAAGGTTCCCCATTCTTTTGTTGTGCATTGCAAAGATCAAGCATAGTGACTTTATGTTTGACATTATATGAATAATGAGTCACAAACTTGTCAATAAGTTCATTGAAAGATTTGATACCTAGGGGTAAATTGGAGAACCATTCAATCGCTTGTCCTCCTAAACTACGTGCAAATAGTCACATAAGATAAGTGTCATTGTGAGCGACTTCAATACAAGCAATACAAAACTCATGAATATGGTCTTGTGGATCCGAATTCCCTTTGTATTTGTCAAATTTAGGTACCTCAAAATGAGGAGGGAATGGACTCATTGCTAGATGTTTATCAAAAGGATAAGGACATATATCATCTAAGGAATATTTCTTGGTTGATGATCCAGTTTGAATGTAACGTATTTGTTGTTAAAGCATCTAAATTTGTTGTAAACTAGGGTACAAAGATAATGTAGATCCTTGAGTGTCATGGGAAGCACTATGTTGTTTGTCTTCCATAGCTCCATGAGCATGTGTCTCTTGAAAACCACTAGGGATTTCTTGATTATTAGTCATAGGTGGTTCTTTAAAATTAGAGACATCAAATTAAATTAGCTGGTAGTTTTGCTCCTTGTTGAGAAAGAATGAGGAAGTATCTTTCTTTGTCTAAGTCTAAGAGTCTTTCCATGACCTTGTGTAACCTAGGATCTTGCATGGACTCTCTCAATTCCTCATCTATTGGTTCTTCATCAAGTGTATTCTTAGCAAAAAAATTTGACCAAAGGTTCTCATCACTACTACCTCCTACCATTTTGTCTACAGAATCTAGATTTAGTGGTTGTTTAAGTTTCTAAGATCAAATTTGAACCATAAAAAGGTAAAAGATGATTAGATGAAGGTATTGATAAATCAAATGGATATGTGTCGGTTAGATAGATGTAGAAAGGAATATTAAAGTGTTGAGATAATTATAAAACTTGATAATCTAAGTTTATAGGAGGTATGGATCTCACTATGATATGAAAAAGATAATCAAGAGATGAAACCTAAGTAAGTTCTTGGTTAAGGATGATAAATCTTGAGAGTAAACTCACAAAAATCAAATCTGATATCCAAGGTAGTAATTCAACACTAAATGGTGATTGTGAGGATTTGGGATGAAGGAAATGACGATGAAATTTGAGGAAAATGGTCAAACTAAAGATCAAAGTTCTGTGTAAATCAAATGTTTTTCTAGAATGTCAAAGAGGACAAAAATGGGTACCCAAGAAAGTAAGTGTAAAAATTCTAAAGTCCGTATAAAGGCTCTCTGTGATGGATGCATAGAAACAAATACGCAGGATAGTTTTATATATGTGGAGTAGAAAGTGACAAAAGTGCAGCACAATGTACTGGATGCATAATGACAATGACAAATGTGCAATAAAATTGATCAAATGTGTAGTAGAATTTGATGGATGCACAACTATGGTTTTTTGATAGTTTTGCTTGAAAATTTTGGGAAAATTTTAGTTTTCAGATGATATTTGGAAAAAGAAAAATGCATATACACACACAAAAAAAAAAGATGATTGATTGCTAATTTAATCTAGTATGAATGCACAGACATGCTTACAATTCCTAAGGTTGGCAAGGACAATATCTATTGAATCTCCACTTGGATAAAATCTAGCCACGCATATCCAAAGTAGACAACCTAGGAACTTGGAGGCACAGGCTCCTCCTTACAGTGCACTCACTTCTCTAGCAACCCAAGTTTTGAATTCAATGGTTCATTACTTTTGAAAGAACTGCTATCTCTTCTATGGACCGTGAGTAATGTGGGGTGTATTCACGGGCTTGGGTGACCTCTTGAGTCATCAAATAGAAGATTTTTGGAAACTAAACAAAAGTTTTTAGTAAGGACATCCATTGGGGTGATTATGATCAAGCCATATTGCCAATTAAGGGGACTCTCCCAATCCTTCTAAAGAAATATTTTCACCTTAGCAATGTAGGGACTTTAGCGCACCACGTGGGTACTAGAGGAGATTTTGGTTGCCATAACAAATTCACACTTTTCCACTGTGAGACTAATCACAATGGCATTTTTTATATACTGGTTTGGAAGGACTTGGCTTTAACCTTTACCAGTTGGGTCATTCCTTGGGGTGAGTACATCTTTTCCCACCAAAGACCTCCCTCTAAAAATTATAACAATTTCTCTTACACCCAAGATCCACAAATGGCGAGGGGAGAGGATACGGTCTTATAATTTTGAGATTAGAAAGATGTTATAAAAGAAAAACACATCAAACACTTTGCTAAACTAAAGAAGACACTCAAAATTTAAAAGCATGTCTTATCTTAAAGCCCAAACAAGGTTATAGTTTATTTTGCCAATCCCCTTTTAGCCTTCTAAGGAACCTGCAAATAAACCGTGAGTAATCTCAAAGGGGTCTTCAAAATCATCTTACAAAAACATCCTAAAAAGTCTACAATAATGAATAGAAAATTGTTAAGATGGTTAGCTAAAAATAAAAATGATCAGAAAATGAAATTTAGCAACTAAAATAACCGATGCGCAGAAATAGAGGATGAATGTGTAGAAACAAAGAGCTTATACGTAGAAATAATGGACGTGCCGAATCAGTGAATGGATGCGCAGTGCTATGGAACTAATGCGTAGCATTAGCAAAAGCGTAGTAGGAAAATATGTATGCGTAGGTATATATGACAGATGCACAGAATGAATGGAAAAGACAGAAATGAAAAATGACTGGTGGTGAGAAGAACGAATGCGTAGGCAGATTTGATGTATGCACAGGAATCATGGATGAATGCATAGGAAAAATATATAGATGCTGCACACGAAAAACTAAAAAAAATAATGTTAAATTTTGTGGGTAGGCCCCACGGTGGGCGCAAAAAATGTATGCAATTTAGAATTCTAACTACTAGAAATGAAATATTAAATAATTAAAGCTATTAAATCAATCTAAAGCAAACACAATGAAGATTACAAGGATTTAAATGAATTCAAAAACAAATTCGTTTAGCTCACTTTATCCATGTATCTTGTCTCCATTGTCCTCCTAGCCTTGATTTCTTGGATATAGTGAGCTCTCAAATTTCCAAATGAAGCTCCTTTGTCCAAGATGCTCTCAAAGTGTGGAGATTTGATGGTTTTTATGCATAATTATGCAACTAATGGATGAAAATGGTATGAAAATGATGCTAAAATGGCTTGGATGTTTGATTTCTTGGATGATTTGATTGCTTGAATGCTTGAATGGTTGATAATCACTAATTATATTAGGCACTCAAAAGAAGAGGAAGGCTCCTTTTATAGGTTTTTGGAGGACTCAAGCCTAAGTTGAAAATTCCTAGGGTGGAGATTGAAATGTGGAAGATCCTAGGGTTAAAATTGACGGGGTTGAGGGGGTTGAGAGAAAAGGGGATGTAGTTGGAATGTGAGAGGAAGAATAGGTAGGATGTTCCTCCTACATTAACAAGGAAGAGAAGAAGGTGGAAGGGAAAGACACATGTCAAGTGTCTCACAAAGACCATTGAGAGGAAGGGGAAAGACTTTTTCCCTATAAGGACTCTTAGTACAAGTGTCCCATGAGTCATCTTTGACTCCTTAAGGTGGCTTGAGAAGGCCCTTAGGAATAGGGAATGTATTCTGACCTAGTGTAGGGGAAGACATGTCATCATGAGACCAAGTCTTATGAGGCCACATGGTCCTTAAAAATAGGACATGTGTTTGTGGGGATAAAGGACCTATTAATAATTAATAAAAATTAATTATTTTAGACAAGGTGATGTGTCACGTGACTAAGTCTATGAGATGGACTAGGAGACTTAGTCATATTAGTGATTGTGTAATTGATTAATTGATTAAATCACTTTAATAAGACTAATTTAGAGGAATTGGGATAAGAAGAATAGGATATAGTGAATATATTAAATAAATTGAATAATTTATTTAATAATAGAGGAAATAAGTATTAATTAAATAATAAATATTTAATTAATTCATCAAGTCAATATTAATTAAATAATAAATATTTAATTAATTTATCAAGTCATTTTTAAGTGTATACAAGATAAAAGAAATGTTAGCTAATTAATCAAAATTAATTAGTATATTAGGCAATGACCAATTAATTAAATAGTAGAATTATTTAATTAATGTTAGTAAGGGAAAATCAATGGTTATGGTTGATGAGGATCGATTAGGAAAGAAATAGAGAAGATTAGAGATGATTAGGGACTATGATTATTTAATAAATAAAGGAAATAGGTGATAGAAGAAAAGTCATTTATTAATGTTTACACCTTGTTCTTCATGAGATGTGTCATTTCCTTTGTACTAATGGCTTAGGGCCTCCAAAACTGTGATGTCCTTTCTCAGAGAATGCAAGCGTACAATAGAAGCATATGTGTACCTCATAACATCAAAATAATGAGAATTGTTGATATACCCAATATAGCGCCCTTCCTTGTCATCCCATTCTTCGCATGCCTAAATACCCTTGTAACCCTACATAGGACCAATATATTTATAGTCCTAATCTTTTTAGGACCCTCTCCATGATATGTACCATTTTTCGTACTTAAAAATTAGTGTCATTCATTTCATTGATTGTTTAATTTTTCATCTTGTATCACAAAGATTTAAATATTTAAGTTAGTGAGGGACTGAATTTGTCATAAATCCTCAAATAGCTCTATTGATTTTTTGGCCCTCCGTTCATATTTCAAGGTTGAGTTATTTCATTTTGTTTGTTGAGTTTGAGGTAATCATTGTGTGATCAAAGTGTGACACACTTCTATAAACCATTACACTTGAGGGAATCCATGAATAAGGAATCCTCAAGAGGCAACTTATAGCTTCCTACTTGAAGTGAGTTTCATCCTTGTTTGAATGTTCATCAGACTGGCATGTGGATTGGTGACTTGACTACTCAAAAAAGGAAGATTCAAGTGCAAATGAAAGCTAAAGATGAAACTAGAATACAAGAAGCTAAGAATGAGAGATTAAACTAGAATGGATGCAAGCAACTAGTATTCTACAATGAGAATGCAAGAAAGAAACTAGATTAACCATACAAGGTTAGTTCTAAAAAATGAAGCTAAGCTAAGGAATGAGAGCAACGAGAAGCTAAGAATTCAAATTAGTAAGATTATGCTAAGAATGCAAGAAAGTTAGAAAGCAAGAAGCTAAGATGCAAGATTAAGATTAGGCCCTTGAGTCAAGGAAGAGCTTCCTTTTAAAGGAATTGCCTCAAGAATGAAGGGTAGAAATTAAGAGGCAATAGAATGAGTGATTGAGATTAAGAGGCAAAAGGAGAGTGAAGGAGATGCAAGGTTAGGTAGAGATAAGTGGTGAGGATTAAAAGGCAAAAGAGATGTTAGGTAAGATAAGACAAAACACTACAACATTTGGGGTCAAATTTTGATGCTAATTTGCAATGCCACTACAATTTGTGTTTATTTTTTATTTGTTTTTTTGCAAGTGCCCCTGACAGTTTCGTAATAGTGATGATATCGTCATAATTGCGACACCCATTCGGTTATAAATAAATAAAAAGTGTCATTTGTAATTTATGAATTTGAAGAGTTGTCGCGAAGATGACACAACACTTTTACGTGGCGTGAAGAGGGCATTCCAGTTTGGCATGTGCAAAGAGGCCAGCACCCATGTGTGAGAAGAGGGCAATAGCACTTGAGGTAGGCATTCGAGCTTTGTCTTCTCATTAAATCAATTTTGGTGGCATTGTTTACATCTTAGCATTGTTAATAGTGGCATTGTTTACATCTTAGCATTTGGAATGCTCAATGACCAGTGAGCTTTGAGAGCTAGGGCATCCTTTCTATTACCTTCAAGGCATTGTGTGAAGTGTTTGATCTCTTTTTATTTTTTTTGCTATTGATATTCACTATGTGTGTACTCCCCATTTATGATCATTTCACGAGGAAATGTCTTGATGGCTCGCGAGCTGCAAGCTAGGGCATAATACATTGTTCATGAGCTCACTGTTTAATACTGGCATTGTTTACATATTTTCATTTAGAATGCTTGATGACCTGGGAGCTTTGAGAGCTAGAGCGTCGTTGTTATTACCTTCAAGGCATTGTGTGAAGTGTTTGATCTCTCTTTATTTATTTTTCTATTGATATTCACTATGTGTGTACTCCCCATTTATGATCATTTCATGAGGAAATGTCTTGATGGCTTGTGAGCTGCAAGCTAGGGCATGATACATTGTTCATGAGCTCACTATTTAATACTTGCATTGTTTACATCTTTTCATTTGGAATGCTTGATGACCTGCATGTTAATATGATTTAGAACAACAAAGAGGGGGGGATGAATTAGTTGTTCTCGGGTCCTGATGTATAAAACAATCTCAAAAATTTATCCTTAAATCAGATCCAAAACCAAAACAAACTCGGTCATCACTAATTCAATAATAGAAACATCTAACAATGCAATCCACTACCTAGCTGTAACTTAACTTGCAAAACATAGTAATGTTCAAATCTAAACATTCACACAAGTATAAACACTAGGATTTATAGTGGAAATCCAATTTGGGAAAAACCACTTTGTAACATGCTACTATTATTTTCACTATTCTGAAGTGAGCTCGGTAAAAAGCCAACCCTATCAAAGGTTACAATACACACTGTCAAATGTGACCCGGTTAAAGGATTTCAATCACCCTGTTAAAAGTGAGCCTAGTCATAGGACTTACATACACTCCATTAGAATGCAACCTTGTTCAAAGGATTTAACATATGACTGTTAGGTCAACCTCTATTAAAAGGATTTTGACTGTTACAATGGTTAGAAAGTAGCAGTAGTATTATCTGAAAAATATACAACTCACTTTGCAAATGTCATATCTGATTCCATACACTAATGTTGGTTTACTGACTTTGAAACTTTGTCATTTCCATCTCTGATCTACTCAAAACTTTTCTTCAAGCAATCACCACACTTCTCCTTCAACCTTTTCTACTTATTCAGTCAATAAAACTTTCTTCCAGCATTCTCTATTCACCATGTGCATACATATCAAAATGTTCAGGTTCCCTTATATTTTCCTCAATTAGGTTAACTCATCTTTTGCCACTCAATCTCAATCGTAGATCTTAGGGTTAGGTCAGATTTATTGAATCTACCCGCTTCATGTTTTTCAGCTTCCTTTTCTAGAATCATCTCAAATCTCTTAAAAATTTACAATAAAATATTTTACAATGCATTTAATGCTTCCGAACAATCAATAAATAAAGTCAACATGTTTTACATAATCCAAGAATTCAACAATGTTGGCTCCAAAATTAAATTCTCTTCAAATATAAAATTGTTGATGCTCGGTCAATACTGTGATTGTTCACTCGGTCTTCATGTAGAACACTCGGTCATTACTAAAACTGTTTCCTCGGCTTACACTATCTTCCTCGGCAATTTACTAATGCTCGGTCGACACTAGAATTTTGCTCGGCATCTACTAACTCGGTCGACATCACTCAGCTTAAACATGATTTTTCCATTCTTTGCTCGGTTAAGCCTACAAGTTTATTCTTCAGTCTTACTAAGATAAACAATACATTATCTCATCATAGTGCAACATAGTCAAGTACACTTTGTAGTATCAAGATAACTCAACCTTTCCCTAGGTGCTATTGTTACCAACCTTGCTTAGCCCCTTAGCAATACTCAAAAAGATATAGTTCTTTCCTAAGTAGCAATAGTCTTACCAATTAAGGTTTGACATCAATGACAATACAATAATTGTTTCAATATAGTTTCTAACACTGTGAGCTTTGAGAGCTAGGGCATCGTTGCTATTACCTTCAAGACATTGTGTGAAGTGTTTGATCTCTCTTTATTTATTTTTTTGTTGATATTCACTATGTGGTACTCCCCATTTATGATCATTTCATGAGGAAATGTCTTGATGGCTCATGGGCTACAAGCTAGGGCATGATACATTGTTCACGAGCTCACTATTTAATACTGGCATTGTTTATATCTTTTCATTTGGAATGCTTGGTGACCTATGAGCTTTGAGAGCTAGTGCATTGTTTCTATTACCTTCAAGGCATTGTGTGAAGTGTTTGATCTCTCTTTATTTATTTTGGTGTTGATATTCACTATATGGTACTTCCCGTTTATGATCATTTCATGAGGAAATATCTTGATGGCTCGCGGGCTGCAAGCTAGAGCATCATACATTGTTCATGAGCTCATTGTTTACTACTGACATTGTTTATGAGCTCACTGTTTAATATCTGGTCTGGCCATGTAAATGGTACTAGGCCAACCCAATCAGCCCAACAAAATGTGTCATGTTTATCTTTGTCAAATACACTTATTCACCATTTTGTTCTTGTTCTTCACACAAATATTGCATCAAAAGTAATTGTAAACAATGATTCAAAAAAAAAAGAAACAACTACAATAGATCAGACCCCAAAATAATACAGTCAACTACAATAGCTCATAGTCTCAATGAAATAAACAATGTATAAAACAATATATGGTGCACAACAGTAGCAAGCATGCAATGACAGCAATAACATTGCATGATAAAATTGAATACTCTTAATTTTTATTCAAATATATTTGAAACTCCTATCAGCTCATTATCCAATAGTTAAACTAACCTATGACTTCAAAGGAGGAATTATAAAATATAGTTGTAGGTAGTTATCTCTTCTATAATGAAAATGGTACTAGGCCAACCCAATCAGCCCAACAAAATGTGTCATATTTATCTTTGTCAAATACACTCATTCACCATTTTGTTCTTGTTCTTCACACAAATATTGCATCAAAAGTAATTGTAAACAATGATTCAAAGAAAAAAAAAACAACTACAATAGATCAGACCCCAAAAGAATATAGTCAAATACAATAGCCCACAATCTCAATGAAATAAATAGTGTATAAAACAATATTTAGTCTGAATAAAATCTTATAAAACAGCATATATTGTGTGAAGTGTTTAATCTCTCTTTATTTGTTTTGGTGTTGATATTCACTATGCGGTACACTCTGTTTATGATCATTTCATGATGAAATATTTTGATGGCTCGCGGGCTGCAAGCTAGAGCATCATACATTGTTCATGAGCTCACTGTTTAATACTGGCATTGTTTACATCTTTTCATTTGGAATGCTTGATGACCCATGAGCTTTGAAAGCTAGGGCATCATTTCTATTACCTTCAAGGCATTGTGTGAAGTGTTTGATCTCTCTTTATATTTTTTGTTGTTGATATTCACTATGTGGTACTCCCCGTTTATGATCATTTCATGAGAAAATATTTTCATGGCTTGCGGTCTGCAAGCTAGGGCATCATGCATTGTTTATGCGCTCACTGTTTGAGCACCTCATGTCCATATATATACTTCAAAGGAGGAATTGTGAAATATAGTTGTAGGTAGTTATCTCTTCTATAATGATGGAGTGAAAGGTAATGATCAATGAGGTTGCTGCTATTAGATTATACATTAACACACTTATTATTTTGAATTTGAGCTTAGGCATCATGCAATGTTATTGTTGTCATTGCATGTGTGCTGTTGTTGTGCACCATATATTATTTTATACACTATTTATTTTATTGAGACTCTGAGCTTTTTTTTTCTTTTAGAAGTGTATGGCTTGACTATGCACATGCATAATTGTAGATGAGGATCATTAATAGGATGTCATTCATTGCTTAGATATTTTTTATCTAACCCCCATCTCTTTTTTATTTGCAGGTTCTAGATCACACAGGGGCACACTAGATTCATACCCGGGTCAAAAATTTATCACTTCAGGCAATGTCTGGCACCCTTATTATTTATGTTCATCCTCTTATGTATGCATGTACTCTTGCATTTCTTCTGAAAGTTATTTTCCTTATATAGTATATACAAGTTATTTTATATATATAAAAATGTAATCTTTATATGCAAAAAAAAATTTCCTTTACATGTATTTTTGTATGAAATGAATACAAATTAAACAAGATCATCTAATAATGCAAACTAGGATACTATAGTCACTCATCTAGTAATTATTTCCCCAAAACATTACTAAGAATTGAACATAACTCTAAGTCCCCAAATCTATTGTTCTATGTATATAAAACAATATATGGTGCACAACAACAGCACGCATGCAATGGCAGCAATAACATTGTATGATGCCCAAGCTTAAATTCAAAGAAGAAAGTGTATTAATGTATGATCTAATAGCAGGAACCTCATTGATCATTATCTTTTACTCAATCATTATAGAAGAGATAACTACCTACAACTAGGGCATCATGCATTGTTTATGAGCTCATTGTTTGAGCACCTCATGTCCCTATTTGATTGGCCAGTGCTTAAATAGTGAACTCATAAATTGTGACACCCATTTGGTTATAAACAAAAAAAAGAAAAAAAAATGTCATTTTTAATTTGTAAATTCGAAGAGTTGCCGCGAAGACGGCACTGCACTTTTGCATGGCATAAATAGGGCATTCAAATTTGGTGTACCCGAAGAGGCCGACACCATGTGGGAAGAGGGCACTGGCACTTGAGGTAGGCATTTGAGCTTTGTCTATTTGATCATAAATGGGGAGTACCGCATAGTAAATATCAACAACAATAAAAAATAAATAGAGAGATCAAACACTTCACACAATATATGTTGCTTATAGCTCACGGTCAACTACAATAGCTCACAGTCTCAATGAAATAAATAGTGTATAAAATAATATATGGTGCACAATAGCAGCAAGCGTGCAATGACAGCAATAACATTGCATGATGTCCAAGCTCAAATTCAAAATAGTAAGTGTATTTATGTATGATCTAATAGCAGCAACCTCATTGATCATTACCTTTCACTCCATCATTATAGAAGAGATAACTACCTAAAACTAGGGCATCATGCATTATTTATGAGCTCACTATTTGAGCACCTCATGTCTTTATTTGATTGGCCAGTGCTCAAATAGTGAGCTCATAAATTGTGACACCCATTTGGTTATAAACAAAAAAAAAAGTGTCATTTTTAATTTGTGAATTTGAAGAGCTACCGCGAAGACGGCACTGCACTTTTGCCTAGCAAGAAGAGGGCATTCGAGTTTGGCGTGTCCGAAGAGGCCGACACCATGTGGGAAGAGGGCACTAGCACTTGAGGTAGGCATTCCAGCTTTGTTTATTTGATCATAAACGGGGAGTACCACATAGTGAATATCAACAACAAAATAAATAAATAGACAGATCAAACACTTCACACAATATATGTTGCTTATAGCTCACATTCAACTACAATAGCTCACAGTCTCAATGAAATAAATAGTGTATAAAATAATATATGGTGCACAACAGTAGCAAACATGCAATGACAGCAATAACATTGCATGATACCCGAGCTCAAATTCAAAATAGTAAGTGTATTAATGTATGATCTAATAGCAGCAACCTCATTGGTCATTACCTTTCACTCCTCCATCATTATAGAAAAGATAACTACCTACAACTAGGGCATCATGCATTGTTTATGAGCTCACTGGTTGAGCACCTCATGTCCCTATTTGATTGGCCAGTGTTCAAACAATGAGCTCATAAATTGCAACACCCATTTGGTTATAAACAAAAAAAAAAGAAAAAGAAAGTGTCATTTTTAATTTGTGAATTCAAAGAGTTGTCGTGAAGATGGCACTGCACTTTTGTGTGGCATGAAGAGGGCATTCGAGTTTGGCATGCCTGAAGAGGCCGACACTGTGTGGGAATAGCACTTGAGGTAGGCATTCGAGCTTTGTCTATTTGATCATAAACAGGGAGTACCACATAGTGAATATCAACAAATAAATAAATAGAGAGATCAAACACTTCACACAATATATGTTGCTTATAGCTCACAATCTCAATGAAATAAATAGTGTATAAAATAATATATGGTGCACAACAGTAGCAAGCATGCAATGACAGCAATAACATTGCATAATGCTCGAGCTCAAATTCAAAACATTAAGTGTATTAATATATGATCTAATAGCAACAACCTCATTGATCATTACTTTTCACTCCATCATTATAGAAGAGATAACTACCTACAACTAGGGCATCATGCATTGTTTATGAGCTCCTTATTTGAGCACCTCATGTCCCTATTTGATTAGCTGGTGCTCAAATAGTGAGCTCATAAATAATGCATGATGCCCTAGCTTGCAGCCCACAAGCCATCAAGACATTTCCTCATGAAATGATCATAAACAGGGAGTACCACATGGTAAATATCAATAATAAAACAAATAAAGAGAGATCAAAAACTTCACATAATATATGTTGCTTTATAAGATTTTATTAAGACTAAATATATTATTTTATGAGCTTACTGTTTGAGCACCCCATGTCCCTATTTGATTGGTCGATGTTCTGTTTGCTATATTGATGCTATTAGATCAAATAGGGACATCAGTAATAAAATAATACACTATGTGGTAATCCTTATTTATGATCATTTCATGAGGAAATGTCTTGGTGGCTCGCGGGTTGTTGCAAGCTAGGGCATGATACATTGTTCATGAGTTCACTGTTTAATATTGGCATTGTTTACATCTTTTCATTTGGAATACTTGATGACCTGCGAGCTTTGAGAACTAGGGCATCATTTCTATTACCTTCAAGGCATTGTGTGAAGTGTTTGATCTCTCTTTATTTGTTTTGGTGTTGATATTCACTATGTGGTACTCCTCGTTTATGATCATTTCATGAGGAAATGTCTTGATGGCTCACGGGCTGCAAGCTAGGGCATCATACATTGTTCATGAGCTCATTGTTTAATATCTAGTCAAGCAATGTAAATGGTACCAGGCCAACCCAATCAGCCCAAAAAAATGTGTTATGTTTATCTTTATCAAATACACTCGTTCACCATTTTGTTCTTGTTCTTCACACAAATATTGCATCAAAAGTAATTGTAAACAATGATTCAAAGAAAAAAAAAATAACTACAATAGATCAGACCCCAAAAGAATACATTCAACTACAATAGCTCACAGTTTCAATGAAATAAACAGTGTATAAAACAATATATGGTGCACAACAGCAGCAAGCATGCAATGACAGCAATAAAATTGCATGATAAAATTCAATACTCTTAGTTTTTATTCAAATCTATTTGAAACTCCTATCAACTCATTGTCCAATAGTTAAACTAACCTATGACTTCAAAAGATGAATTATGAAATATAGTTGTAGGTAGTTATCTCTTTTATAATGAAAATGATACCAGGCCAACCCAATCAGCCCAACAAAATGTGTCATGTTTTTCTTTATCAAATACACTTGTTCACCATTTAGTTCTTGTTCTTCACACAAATATTGCATCAAAAGTAATTGTAAATGATGATTTAAAGAAAAAAAAAACTATAATAGATTAGACCCCAAAAGAATACAATCAACTACAATAGCTCATAGTCTCAATGAAATAAACAGTGTATAAAATAATATATGGTGCACAACATAAGCAAGCATGCAGTGACAGCAATAACATTGCATGATGCCCAAGCTCAAATTCAAAACATTAAGTGTATTAATGTATGATCTAATAGCAGCAACTCCATTGATCATTACCTTTCACTCCTCCATCATTATAGAAGAGATAACTATCTACAACTAGGGATCATGCATTATTTATGAGCTCACTATTTGAGCACCTCATGTCCTTCTTTGATTGGTCGGTGCTCAAATAGTGAGCTCATAAATAATTCATGATGCCCTATCTTGCAGCCCGCAAGCCATCAATACATTTTCTCATGAAATGATCATAAACGGGGAGTACCACATAGTGAATATCAACAACAAAAAAAATAAAAAGAGATCAAACACTTCACACAATGTCTTGAAGGTAATAGCAATGATGTCCTAGCTCTCAAAGCTCATAGGTCATCAAGCATTCCAAATGAAAAGATGTAAACAATGTCAGTATTAAACAGTGAGCTCATGAACAATGTATCATGCCCTAGCTTGCAGCCTGCGAGCCATCAAGATATTTCCTCATGAAATGATCATAAATGGGGAGTATGCACATAGTGAATATCAATAGCAAAACAAATAAAGAGAAATCAAACACTTCACACAATGTCTTGAAGGTAATAGCAACGATGCCCTAGCTCTCAAAGCTCGCGGGTCATCGGACATTCCAAATGCTAAGATGTAAACAATGTCATTATTAACAATGCTAAGATGTAAACAACCATTAACAACTTTGAAGCATACCAAAAATCCTTTCAAATTTGCAAGAAAATCAAACTTTTATTTGTTGATATTTTCCAGGTTCTACCTAGGAATAAATAGCTTCTAAAGTTTTCAGAATTGATCTTCAAATTTGTCCCTCCTTTGTGAATGAATTAGTCTTGAAGTATTCTGAGATCTACCTTAAGATTTGCTACAGAATTCTACTCCAGAATTCACTTCTATGTATACTGTAATTAAGACTGAGATTCAAAGTTGATGCCCTTCTATGGAGGACTTTGCTTTATCTACAATGTCTGAATTGACTATTGTTTAATGGCATCTAATGTTGTCCTATGCATCTAATGTTGTTAATGTTGTTGTTTAATGGCATCTAATACATCTAATGTTGTTTAATGGCATCTAATGAATTGACTGTCATATAATGGCTTGATCCTCTAATTTATAACTTCCTCTAAGTTTGTTCAACCAACTTTGGTGGTTGGAAAATTATATTAAGACTAATTAAACATTAAAACCCCTTTTCCCTCCTTTTACAAGTGACCGTTGTTATTCAAAAATTTGAAATAACAACATTGCAAATGAAGTATTTCTTAAAATTTTTGAATCCTAAGACCTTTGGATATGATCTAAATAAACTTATTAAACCTTATTAAAACTAAATCTAAACTATTATAAGCTTGCAACTCAAAAACTCATCCTAGACTCCTAAATTGGTCCTAAGGCTTATTAGGCCTTTAAGGCCTTATTGCCAATTTATTACAGGTATTAACCTTATAGGTCATTACAGGCTCCAAAATGCTCCAATTGATGTCATTGGATATCTTCATGTTCACTGATGTCTTTTTGATCTCCAAAGGTTTTGTGAACTCCTTATGTGCTCTAGGTTCCCTTGCACCACTATGTGCTTTGAGCCAATGAAATTTTTATCATCATGATGAAGTAATAATGCATTAAATATCTTACTTATCTCCCTGTTCAATTTTAATTTTATAGTGAATTCATGATTTATAATTCAGTTGTAGCAGCTCAATGTGTTTGAACTCAAGAATACCCCTTACTTGGTTTCCTACAAAGCTTTTGGCGAAATCTATCAAAAAATGAGAAGCTATGAGAAGGTGACATGAAGCTAATGAAAGGAGACATCTCCAATTTTTTTTTGCAGATATACACATTAAAGATCATGTCAGATAATACAAGGGAATTCGATCAAAATAGGGAGACAATCGCTAGATTGTTGTCTAACTTTCAAAGAGAAGTCAATGACAAATGTTATTGTCCATGCAAGAGTTGTAATGGCTTAAAGACGAGAAGAATCAAAATCAAAATAGCAAAGAGACATTGTAGGGAGAATGGTCACATAGAAGGGGGGTTTGATTATAATCCAATGGTAAGTTATTTGTTATATTATTTTCACAATTCATATACATATGAACCATTGAAGGAGGTTTGATTATCATCATTTTTATATAGGTCGATCTCCCCATTGTGAATATAGAGGAACATGGAGGTGTGAGTATTGAAGTTGAAGATCACGATCCCATGGAAGATGACAATCATGCACCAGAAAATATATGTGAAGATGACGGTATGAATGCATTGATCATTGACACATTTGGTATTGGTGCTGCTGGTGCTACTACTGCTGTTGATGATGAAGATGACATTGACGACATCCATGATATACCTCTACTTGAGAAGGTGGACACGGTCTTTTACAAAAGCTTCCAATCTACTCTTCTTTCTATTGTATTGTTGTTGGTGAATTTGAAGGTTATGAATGGTTTATCCAACATAGCAATGTCACGTATGCTAAGGTTTGTCATATATGTCATTATAGTCTATAAAAGGTAAAACATGAACCATTAAGATTATTTATAGTAATGACTTATATAATTTATTACAGATTGATAGGTGACTTTTTGTTACCACCATCAAATGTTCTCTCTCGCTTGTACCAAGAATTATGTGCCACTATGAAACATATTGGAATGGAGCATCAAACAATAGATGCTTGTCCTGAAGATCATATTATTTATTATAAAAAATATGAAAATGCAACAGAATACCCTGAATGTCATACGAGTAGCTATCAAGATGATCAAGTGACAAAAAAGGTGCCTCGCAAGGTTCTTCATCACATCCTCATTATTCCACGTCTGAAAAAATTATTCAGGTGCAATAGCTTGGCACAATTTATGGATTACCATGCACGCGACAGGATTCAAGATGATATTATTCAAATGCCTGTAGATGATTCATCATTTATGGACATAGAGGAAAAGTGGCCACGCTTTAAAGAGGAACCTTGAAATCTCAAGCTTTCTCTGGCAGCAAATGGTATCAATTTGCATGGAGAGATGAGATCTGTTTGCTCGGTGTGGCCTATTTTTGTTATAAACAATAACCTTCCTCCATTGGTGTCAATAAAGAGGGAGAACATTATGTTGGCAATGATTATTCTAGGTATCTTATTATTTTATAGTTATCTACATGTAATTATAAGTCTTGGAGTGAAATGGCCATAATAATTATCTGATGTTAATTCAACTAGGTAAGTACCAAGTGAAAGATATGAATGTATATATTGCGTCTCTTATCGATGAGTTGTTGGTGTTATGGAATGTTTTCACTATGTATGATATCTCCCGACCAATTGGACAAAGAGAATTTCAATTCTATGCAATGCTTGTGTGGACAATTCATGATGCTCCAGGGTTGACACATTTATGTGGTATGTTATGGTGAATTCTAGTTGTACGAGATAATTTAAATTTTAAAAATATACATATTTAATCCAATTTTATCATTATCTTGTAGATCTTCAAACAAAGGAAAAATTTACATGTCTAATGTGTGGTCCAAAGATGAAATTTCGTCATTCCAAAAGTTTTTAAAAATAGGTGTTTGATGAGTATAGGCAGTTCCTCCCCAAAAATCATAAGTATCGAAGTGCAAAAAGTCATATTTTCAATGGGAAATAAGAGACTACATTAAAGCCCCGAAGAATGACACCTCACCTATGGCAGTTGGAATATAATATAATTCAAGGTAATATTGTTCCACGTAATGGTTGATGTTTGAAAATTATATATTTTGATTATATTTTGTTGGCTAATTATGTAGTTGATGATCTTGAAGGTCGTGAAGGCATCACCGACCAACTTCCAAATGGACTAAAATATTATCCCAGAGAATTTAGTAGGCTTCCCTACTATGAGCATCTACAAATTGTGCATTTGTTTGATACTATGCATATTGGAAAGAATGTAATAGAGATGATGTAGAAAATATTAGACGGAAGGCATGACAAAGAAAAAATTTGGCAAAATTTGTAGTGACATTCATGATTCCAATCATGCAATGAAAAATATCATTGAATCAAATAGCAATGGAGACCGGATTAATGCAAGTTCTCTTCTTTGGTTATTAACAGAGCAACAAAGTAATGCCATAAAAGAAGTGATCAAAAAAATTGATTTCCTATAAGATTTGCTGCAGATATAAGCAATCTCATATATAAAAAAATGATTTTGGGTCAGGGATGAAAATACATGATTGGCATACCTTCATCAAAGTAAGTCATAGTCTTTTGTATTTACAATATATTTGTGTAATTGCATTTAATTTTCATTGTATGAAATGATCAGTTGACAATTGTTGCAGTATTTTTTACCCCTATCTCTCCCAAAGAACTTCGACAATAATATCAAACAAGTGATATATGATCTTGGAAAATACATGAGGTAAGAAGTGATATTTGTTCAATATATCAAACAATAATATCAAACAAGTAATATATTGTAAAGTATCGTATTTATATATTTATGTCTTGAATCCCTTGTAGGTGGTTGTCATCTAAAGAAATCGATAAAGAAGATATAAAATATTGGAAGAAAAGAATTTTTCGATTAATGTGTGAAATGCAAAAATGTTTATCTCCAGCTTTTTTCAATGCACAAGAACACTACCTCATACACTAAGTTGAGGAGATTGAATTGTGTGGACCTGTACATGCTAGGTCAATGTGGATGGTTGAGAGACACTTGAAATTTTTGAAGGGTTTAGTTCGACAAAGAGCACGTCCCGAGGGTTCTATGGTTGAGGGATATATGGTATACCAAATGATAGTGTACGTTACTCAATATTTTCTTAATCTTGCAGCAAAGACCCATATAGTTTGCATTTGGGATCTCGACTCAATTAAAAAATTTGAAGGGGAGTACTTGGTGAGAAACGGTAGATTTAAGAAATTGAAAGGTAATAAGTTATGAGATGTTATTGTAGTAAATTAATTTTTAATCTTCAAAATAAATCTGTTGTAAGTCATCTATTTACTTTTGTACAGCTGCTAAAGAGTGGGATGCAATACATTTGTTTATTGCCAACAATCAAGATTGGATGATGGCATGGATTGAACAATGTCAACATGATGGTCATAGATTAACATAAGAATTCGTGTCTTCATTGGTTATACAAGCTCATCACAATGGAGATCCCAATGTTACACAAAAGGAAATAGATTTAGCATATGGTTTAAGAGATCACCAAGTACTTATAAATTTGTTAATTAATCAATCGTATGTTTTTCAACTCGTGATGCAATAATTTATACATGTTTGACATTATTGCAGGTGAAATACCACAAGGCTATGTTTTACAATGGTTATAAATTTTGCATCAAAAATTTGGATGACATGAAGAGAATTTGTGATTCTGGGATAAGTGCAGTGTTTCAGGTGACTAATATTTCGTCTAAAAATGAATTACATCATTGAGAGTCACAAAATCAATACTATGGTATTTAATTTGGTTGATATACTTGACTGCGACTTTAATTCCTTCAAATTAGTTCTCTTCTCTGTGAAATGGTACAGACTATAACTCAATAAAAATGATCCCGATAGAACTGTTATTGAACATGACAATGAATTTTCAATGATTAATACAAAGTTGTTTGAGCCAGTTGGAGAAGATCCCTATGTTCTTCCAAGCCAATGTGAGCAAGTATTTTACTTAGAGGTTCCACATAAACCAGGTTGTTCATTTGTTGTTAGACATGATCCAAGAGGAAGACTGATAAAGTATAAAGTGATGGAAGAAGATACCGAGGAAGATGAAGAAGTGGAAGATGATGTAGAACCAAATCACGATCGAGAGCTAGTCGAAGAAGAATATGAAGAAGAAGACAACGATGATACTTCTACTAATGATGATGATGTTGCTACTGATGCTGTTACTGATGATGATGATGATGATGATGATGACGATGATGATGATGATGATGATGATGCTGATGCTGATGATGATGACGACGACAATAATGGTGGCAATGATGTTGTTGACGATGATGATCTTGATGATGAGATAGATGAAGAAGAATATCAATGACATGAATGAAATGTACAATTATGTTAGATGTTTGGCATGTTATAACAATTGTTCTATATGTACTACTCTTATTCACCTTGTTTTATATGTCCTACTTATATATCTTTGATCTTTTGTTAAGAGATTTTCATTCTAAAAGAGTGTATTTAATATCTATATGCTTAAACAACCTCACTAGTTAAGACTATTCTCATTTGTAGTGGGCATGACAAGAATCAAATCACTTGAAAGACACTGGTATTTAGACATGCAAAAATTAGTAACGTGATTAAGAAAATTATCTTTCTTTACAATTGCATGGTTGTCTTTGGTTTGTCATTTTATTTTGAATGTCTAGTGATTTAAACCAAAGACTTCGACTTAGCCAAAAAATGTGCAAGTCTACATTAGTATGTTTCTTTTTATTGTAATTATAATTAGTATGAATGAACAAAATAATCACAATACAATATTTGTGATAATACAATATTTGTCAAAATAGCGTCGATGACTTCGATCAATGTGCCTATGTGTCAATGTGGTGTTGGCCCATGCATGGTAAAGATGGCATGCACAACAACTAATCTTGGGTGTCAATTTTGGGTTTTCCCAAGTAGGAAAAAGGTCTGGATACATAATTATATTTTATGTTTAAAAATAATGTGACAACTAATCATTTTATGAAGAACTGATGTACATTTGGTATTGTCAGGGAAATACTAGATGTCAATAATTTTAGTGGGTCGATCAAACCACATTTACATCTACCCCATCTACATCTATACCTGATGTAGGAAATGAGTGCAACTTGTGCAAGGCTCGAGAGGCAACTAGTGCCTCCAAGATTGCTTCAATGGCGAAAGCAGAAATCATATTTACGCGATGCCTTCTTTGTGTAGTTTGTGCACTACTTTGTTGGGACCATATGCGTAAATGTGGTTAACAAAGGGCTACTGTAAATACTGAATTTTTTTTTAGAATTTCTAGTAGATACACATAAAGAATATGCACATAAACACGAAAAATGAGAAACATAAATGTAGATATCACAACAACTGACAAACATAAATGTAGGCATCATAATCACAATTTTTTGGAGACACAACATAATTGAATGGTATACCCAGACGATGCAACACAACTATATATCACTCCTCTAGTTCCAAGTTTATACTGTGGTAAACAAAATCCATAGATAAAAAATAAAATTAGAGAGCGGAGGAGAGCGAGAACGACCAAAGTAATGCAGGTCCCTATATTATTTTAGTCGTTATCGCTCTCCTCCTACGCTCTCTAAATTTATTCATCTTTGGGTTTTGTTTACGCAATGTAGACATGGAACTAGAGGAGTAGTTGTGTTGCATCATCTAGGTATACCACTCAATTATGTTGTGTTTCTAAAAAATTGTGACCATGATGCCTACATTTATGTTTCTTAGTTGTTGTGTCCCAGGACCCCTTATGACCCTTTACGACAATTTACAATCCCTAAGAATACATCTTAGAGATCTTAAAATGTTGTAAAGGGTCATAAGAGGCTCCTACGAGGGGTCAAATGAGCTTCCACCTTCACATGGTTAGCCCTGTTAAGTAGAGAATGTTAAACTATTCTCGAAACAAAGAGAAGCTAGTCAATAATTTAAGATCTCAATCCACGTACGACAAATATATATTGACTGCACCGTGAACTCACACATCAAATTCAAACCAAAGAAGTCAAGAAGTCACTCGAATCAGATTTGAATGTAATCATGTCCGCATATATCCCATGAACACATCAAGAATAATGCATCTTTGATCGTTGCACTAGCTTCTTGTGCTGGAGCTGTCACTGTCACAAGTCTTGATTTGGTAGGATCCATTCCAAATCCAAGTCTCTAGACTCGACTCAATAATCCACGAGCCGCTACCGAATCTACTACAAAGTTATCTCCGAATTGTGCTAGAGCAATCACTGTCACAAGTCTTGATTCAGTAGGATCCACTCTAAATCCAAGTCTCTAGACTCGACTCAATAATCCACGAGCCGCTATCAAATCTACTAAAAAATTATCTCTGAATGATCCATAACCAAATCACGAGAAAGAACTAGATCTGCAAGAACACCGTTTTGAATCGATACCAACTCGATTGACAAATATATATATTTTTTATAAAAAAAATCATTGTCATCGTAACTATGAAGGCTTTAAAACAGCAATGGTTTCCCGTCGCAAACATCCAACATCCATCTGTCGCATTAAAAGAATCACTATCAAAAAACAACCATAAACGACAGATAACCATCGTAACTGTCCAATGCATGTCCATCGCATGTACAGCATAGTTGTCGTTACAAACCACAAACGACGGATATGTGTTTTAAGCTTCCAACGGATATCTGTTGCATTAAAACTATTTCCATCAGTGAACATGTTATGAACGATGGCTACCTATTGGAAGCTTCTGACGAGTCGTCGTCATTTGTTATTTTTTGCAACGGGTAGGCATCCCAATTGCGACAGCCACAAATAAGTCTGACAGTAGGCTCACTGTGTTGGCACCCTCTTTTAGCGACGGCCAAGGTTGTCGTAATTACAACGCCTGACAAAACTATCAATTTTTCTGACTGCAAAACTGCAACGCCAGGTGGTGTTGCTTAAGCAATAGTATACTGTCTAAATTTGGACGCTTGGCCATCGGAAAAAGGTCTCAAATGTACTAGTGAAATAGCAATTTTGAAAGCACAAATCCATTTTAATTGCTAACTAATCAAGATTAAGTATGTGCACACATGCGAATGCATTTTTTAATAAATGTGTAGAAATTTTATATTAAAAGCAGTGTTATAGTAATTAAATAAATATGCAAGTTCTAGAAATTAGAGCATAGTACAAGGTTGATATAAGATTTTTTATTTAATTATGAAAAGGGGATTGTCAGGGTTACTTTGCACAATTATGTCTAGTAAATATGCATTTGAGATTTAGGATTTATTTTGAGGCAATTTGATCAAGAAAAAGGGCTTAGGTTTTACTAGACCAATTTTAGGTGATTACAATCACAGGGAAAAAATTTAAGTCCTTCCGTGGGAAAATTATCTCTTCCATAGGCAACGCATACAAACTCTTACATGTCAGATCAAAAGTTCCTATCTACCTGGTAATTAGTGTTGCAGGTTTGAGAAAAATGAGAAGTTGGATGAGTTACTAATATTTTCATTAATGATGTCAACATGTTTATGTTGTCGTTGATGTGATGAAGGATGCTCCCCTTAATACCACAAACACATAACAGAAATAGAGAAACAACAAGAATATGCAAGAACAGAAAATTGGCTTCTTATTATCTCCACAAATGTGGAATTACAAACTTTCAGAATTACAATATGCAAAGCCACATGGGCATTCCCTTACAATGTTCTGTAGGACAAAGCCTCGAACTATTACTCAGATCTACTACCCAGAACTATTCTGAACTGCCTAAGACAATAATACAGCCTTCCTTATATAGGCAATTTTTCACCGCTTGGGAAGGTTCCAGAATTTTAGCCAATAAGGCCGACCAAACTTAGAATTATTTTATTTTACATTTTATTACATCATAGTCGGCTCAAGATAACCTTTGAAACCCGAACAGAAATTTTGAAGAAAATTATTTTCTGCCATTTCAGGTGGCCCAACTTCCGAAGACCATGAGTCATCACCAGTTGACCCGATCGGCTATTATAACCCTATTTCGGAAACACCACGAAGCGCTCTACAAGCTTGACCCGCGCAAGCGCCCATCACCCAAATTTTTGACCTCATCCGGGGCCTCTAAAGCCTTCAAAACTGAGTTCAAAGTTTTTGTACCCTGCTACCAATACCGAAAATCTTCAATATCTTCCAATATACACTTGATCTGGCAATGAAACTTTACTGGCAGACTTATATGACCAAAATGAACCTCCAAGAAAGAAATCAGATCATTCTAAGCACATACGAAAATTACCAAAAATAGTAACTTTCCATAAATAGCAGCTCTGCACAAAATAGCCCTTATTGAATATAAAAACAGAAATTTTTTTTTTTTTTGGGTGATGCAAGATTGCTCTTACACCCAGGATGCTCCTGCATCATGATGTCAACATGTTTATGTTGTCATTATTGACTGGTTATTATAGATGTTCTCAAGTTCTCCATGGAGTGGTATGCTCTTCATTCCTTCTCTATTGCAAATATATTCATATGATTTAGATATGTTGTTAAGCAGTGTTTAGAGATATTGGATTTGAGATTTTGTGCTTCGAATTGTAGTTCAGAGGAATTGGTGTTCACAAGTGTGTGATAGTGTTTAGTAGCGTTTCCTATGAGAAATGCATGCTCTTCATTTATCCACTTGTTAGTTTCTGGTGTTGTGGATTTGGAATTGCACTTATAATGTTTGTATCTTTGTTCAACTAAAATAGCACAATTTTTTTTTATTTTTTTGGAGGCATCTATTCAAAGTTCGATGGTGCTTACCTAGGTTTGGCTGACCTAAGTTGTTTACACTTTTACATAAAGCTCTGGTGAATGTAAATTGAAGAGTAACATGTATGTATTCTTTGGTCCTAGCTAAGATGCAATGTGGTCTTCTTTTGATTCCTTTCCACCGTTGGAATGCTTAATTACCGATTTAATTTGAATCATGTTTGGTTAAGATGCTCAGCCAACCTTGGAAGGTTTTTGCAAGTGTAAGGATGGTATAAGGATGAATTATTGAGGGAGTGTGTGCATGCACAATGAGGATTTGTGAAAGATAATTTATCTCTAGGCTATATGTATGACTATGAGTTGGTGTGAAGCATTGTGATATGCAATGTGGATTTTCATGTGTTGGCTACCAGAAGCAGTGAGCAAAAGTCTTAACAATATTTATGTTAAGTTGCAAAGGTGAATTAGTCATGTCCATCTTTCTCTTTTATTCTTCTTCATCTGGGCAGTGAGCCCTTCAGTAGTGACCCTTCTTTCGGGTATTATGTCATTCGGTAATGAGAATTTTCTTGTAGTGAGCATTCTTTCTAAAAATCACCTTAATCGGTGTCACTGTAACATGTGTATATAATTGAGAATTTAATTTTCTCTATGGTTTTCTCCTTAACAAGATTTTCCACATAAATTTGGTGTTTCATTGTGTATCGTAGTTCTTGTTTTTCATGTTTCTTTCATCTTTACATTATTTTATGATTAAGGATTAAAATAAGTTTTTGTGGATCTAATTCAATAGAATATTTATGAGTTTTAGTGATAGCTAATTCAACCACCCCCCCCCCCCCCCCCCCGCCCCCTCTCATTTGTCTTGTGCATTTAACAATTAGTACAATTAATTATTTGAAAATTGTTTAATCCTTTACCTAATTTTATCAATGTCAATATGTATATATATGATGTAATAATTAATTAGATTAGATATTTCTTTCATCAAAACTATTATAAAATCATAATTAGGACGATTCATCCCGAACTATACCAGGGGTTTTCTTCCTTGTTATTTTCCCCCGGTGCCTACACTTTGAATGGGGCTCCATGTAAAAAATTTATGATAATAAAAATATTAAAGGCATAAGTCTATTATCTATAAAAACAAACCTATTATAAAATTATTGAATTTCATCTTTTTTTCAATCAAAAGTGGGTGAACCACTAATATTTTATTAATATATAGATATAAAAATTGGTTCAAGGGCTCAATTGGGAAATAACCAGAAAGAAAATCCAGTATCCTTGCCCAAATACAATAAAAGAAGATAGAAATAGCCCAAGGTAGAAGCCTAGAGAACTAACCCCTCCCAAAGAGACGTATTCTCCTAATCTAATACATGAGATGGAAACTCTAACCACCCCGAAATCCCTCCAAAAGCATAAGGGTACAAGCACGCAAGATAATTTGGGCGCTAACAGTTTAAATTCGAATAAATAACTCATGTTGTGTGTCTTCATTCTGCTGCACATTCTAAAAGGAGGTATTGTAGGGTTTTAAAAGGGGGTACCAAAATGTAATGTATGGAAAGGAGGATGATGATGATGTCAAGATTGAAGTAGCGTATGGGGGAATGTAAAATCTTCTTCTTAACCCAAATTCCTAAAGGAAAGATCCAAATTGATTAACCATAAGGAAATGATTAATGCACAAATGAATCAATCGATGGAGAATATGAAGAAAGGAGAGAACCTTATATTCCATTATAGAAAGTATCTATTGAAATCTTGATTGAATTGAAGACAAATACTAACCTCAAAATATGACAGATCTGGAAAATGTGGTTTTCTAGTGTTTGTACTCAGCTTCAGGAAATTCTGCAACTGGATCTGGCCTGGAAACACAAAGACAGAGAAAACCCAAAAACCTGCTTTTCTGAGCAAGGTCGACCTTAACCCAAGCCAAGGGTAAGATCTTACCCCAGGGCACAATCTTACCCCTTTATGTTGACCTTGACCTACACTTCTCTGATGGAAATTATGTTTGTAGATCCCGAAAGTTCATCAAAAAAGGTATTCAGATCTGAACTGCAATTTGTTATCCTGCACCTGTACCTGTAAGAAAAAAAGTTTTGTTATTTGGATGAGGGGTTTGCCTTAGTCAAACCCCAGTTTGGAATCAACCTTAATAATGGAATTGAAATAGAGAATGTTAGAAAGTAGTAGAAGTAGATCTAACAACGAAGCTATGATATTCAATGGATATGCAACTTTATTTTAAATGTAAACAAGTATGTTGATATGAAAGCTTAAACTCAACACTAAAAACCATAAATGTAGATCAAAACTTCCATTTTTGTATGCTTAGAATCCACCTTGAAGGGAGAATGAATTGATCTTGAATATGAACAAAGGATCTTGAAGGAAGATCATACCATCATGACAGATGGATCTAGGGTTTTGAATGATGAATTTTGAATGCTTGAACCAAATCCCTTCAAAAGGCTTGAATGTTTGAATCCTTGATCTTCAATGGAAAACTTGAATTCTTGAATGTGGATGATTGCTTGAATGCTTTCTTAAATGAGAACGTTTTCTTGATCTTCATTGAGAGATATGAAGATGAGATATCGCGATGTATAAAATGAGAGACGAAGGCTTCCTTTTATACAAGCTCAGGGCACAAACTTCTAGAGAGATCGACATAGGAGAATTAAATTCTAATTTAAGCCTTTACTCTTGGAAGTGGGCCTAATTTAAATATCATTTAAGAGTTTACCGTTTTGAAGTCCAAAATAGCTGACTCGGAAGTGGGAGAATAAACTTTCTAAAAACTCGACATCCAGAAACTTCTAGATTTTGAAATCTGGACCCAGGGTCAAGGTCAAGGTCGAATCTGACTTAGGTCAAGGTCGAGGTCGACCTTGACCCAAAAGGTCGACCTTGACCCAGAGGCCAAGAATCTTAGGGTTTCAGGTCAAGATGCCAAAAATACGCTGGAAAGAGGTGAAAATTGGAGCAGAATAGGGGAAAAAGCCAAAATCAAGCCAGAGATCCATTAAGGCGTTTGACATGACCCCAAACCACTCACTCAGAGAGCTAAACCCATCCTAAATGGAAGTGCTTCCATTTTTCGACGATACAGGTATTTTCCAAAATTCGGCCCAAAATGCATCGTGGGCTGCAAATCTCATGACAATCTTGCAGTGTTCGTTAGTTAATGAAAAATGGTGATGACCCCGCTCCAAACACATGTCCTCTTTCTAGAGATCCTTTCCAAAATGAGGTCTTATCTCAAATCAGCCCGAAAAGCTCTATGGGCCGTAGATCTGAAGTTCATCCAACAACTGTTAACATTTGATGACGGGTGCCATGGACCCCACTGCTTTTGTCGTAATACAAGACATCATGTCAACTCAACTTGATGTAGACATATATGTGAAAACTATAAAAACATTTAAGCCCATTCTAATGCATAAGTAACTCATGTCATGTGTCTTCATTTTGCTGCACATAAATAAAGGGAAGGTGTTTTTCGAAATTCGGCCTGAAATGCATTGTGGGTCGTAGATCTCATGACCATCTTGCAGTGGTCGTTCATTGATGATGAATGTCAAGGGCTCTACTCTGGACACGCGTCCTCTTTGGGGGTTATTACAACTATCAATAACAAAGCGCTACTGGTCCTCGAAGAGAAAGCTTGACTAGTTGAAGAAAAGATCCAGGATGTCTTACTTCAAGAATGAAAGTCCCAAGTTTGATGCAGGGAAGGACAAGATGAAGACTCATTTGTTATGTTTGGGCTTGGATTATTGGATGGTAACCAAGAAAGATGAAACACTCAAGATTGAAGATGAGTTGGAAGACCTTGCCACAACTGATGAGGAAGAGAAGATGTTTCAGTACAACAAGATAGCCAAAGAAGCATTGATAAGTGCATTATCTGATGGTGAATTCTCTGAGATCAGAGATCTATACAAGGAACATGATATATGGGGAAGGTTGTCAGCACTGTATGAAGGAGATACATACACTAAAGGAGCCAAACATCATAATTGGAGAGCAAGGATGGAGACACAAGTTTCAGATGAAAGAAGATGAAACATTAAGGATGTTTGTTCAAAAGGTTACATAATGTGTAACAGGAATCGGGAACAATGGAGGAACTTACGCTAAGGAAGAGGTCACTGCATAGATTCTGAGATCTTTGACACTAGCGTACAAAACTAAAGTACATGTCATAGAGGAGATCATACCATTGACCGAAGGTTTCACAAGGGAAATGTTAGTATCTAAACTAACTATATTTGAGACCACAGAGCTTAAGGATTCCTTACCTAAGGTGGAGACAGCTTTCAAGACAATAGCGCATAAAAATAGAGATGCAGGAAAGAGTTTTGCAGGTGCCAACAAAACGAGTACAACGAAGAGTTAGGAGATTATGTTGATGAATGGGTAGAGATTGAAATTTTTGAAAATGGTGTGGATGAGGTCTTTGCCTTGATCGCAAGAAGAGAAAGAAAGGCCCAAGGTAAGTTTGAAGGAAAGTTACCCATAAAATGCTTTAATTGTAGTAAGGTTGGTCATTTTGGTTCTAGATGACCAACTAGAGTTCCTAAGCATAAGCCTAAGTATGGGAAATACATCAAGGATAAAGAATGTTATTATGCTAATGATGGTACATCTAATGGTGATGATGGTGATGAGATAAATGAGCTGCTTGTATTTGTAGCAATTAAAGAAGATAAACCTATTACAGAAGAAAAAACATTAGTGTCTCATGTTAGCAAAAAGGTAGATTGGATCATAGATAGTGGTTGTTCACAACACATGGCAGGAGATAAAAATAGATTTGTAATATTGAATATGTAAAATGGTGGAGTTGTCAAACTAGGTGACAATACTCCTAGAGCTATTGTTGGCATTGGATCCATTACTTTGGATGATAAGACTAATACTGATGATGTATGCCTTGTTAATGGTTTAACACATAATTTGTTTAGTGTTGGTCAGTTTGTGAAAAAGGGTTAGCAGTTGGAATTCATCATCAGTTTGTTCATACAGATTTTTCACTGATTCCAACTGATAACCCTTTTTCACAAACTGACCAACACTCAACAAATTATGTGCTAAACCATCAACAAGGCATACATCATCAGTATTAGTCTTACCATCCAAAGTAATGGATTCAACCCCAACAGTAGTTCTAGGAGTATTCTCACCTAGTCTGACAACTCCACCATTATACATATTCAATTTTACAAATCCATTCTTATCTTCTGCCATGTGTTCTGAACAACCATTGTCTATGATCCAATCTACCTTTTTGTTAACATGAGACACTAATGATTTTTCTTCTCTAATAGCTTTATCTTCTTTAATTGCTACAAATCCAAGTAGCTCATTTATCTCATCGTCGCCATCATATGTACCATCATTAGCATAATAACATTCTTTATCCTTGATTTATTTCCCATACTTAGGCTTATGCTTAGGAACTCTAGTTGGACATATATAAGTGAAATGACCAACCTTGCTACAATTAAAGCATTCTATGGGTAACTTTTCTTCAAACTTACCTTGGACCTTTCTTTCTCTTCTTGCAATCAAGGCTAAGACCTCATCCACACCGTTTTCAAATTTTTCAATCTCTACCCATTCATCAGGATAATCTCCTAACTCTTCGTTGTACTTACTTGTTTTGTTGGCACCTGCAAAACTTTTTTCTGCATCTCTATTTTTATGCACTGTTGTCTTGAAAGTTGTCTCTACATTAGGTAAGGCATCCTTAAGCTCTGCGGTCGCAAATGTAGATAGTTTAGATACTAACATTTTCCTTGTGAAACCTTTGGTCAATGCTATGATCTCCTTTATGGCTCCACTTTAGTTTTCTACATTGGTGTCAAAGATCTCAAAATCTTTACAATGACCTCTTCCCCAATGTAAGTTCCTTCATTGTTCTTGATTTCTGTTACACATTTTGTAACCCTTTGAACAAACATCCTTATTGTTTGATCTTCTTTCATATGAAGTGTCTCCATCCTTGCTCTCCAATTCTGTAGTTTGGCTCCTTTAGTGTATGTATCTCCTTCATACCAAGCTAACAACCTTTCTCATATATCACACTAGTACAAAAATAACAATATATGACTAAATAAACTATTAAAAATTGTAGATAAATGACCAATTTTAATCACGTAACCATTAGTAATTTATCGCCGGTCATTTATCTTGTGACCAAATCTATGACTAAATTATTTGTCATTGATTTGGTCGTTTATTTAATCATTTATTTAGTCATATCTTTGGTCATTGATTTAGTCATTTATTTAGTCATTTATTTAATCATTTTTTTAATCATTAATTTAGTCATTTTTCTAGTCATATATTTAGTCTTTAATTTAGTCATTGATTTAGTCG
This sequence comes from Chamaecyparis obtusa, assembly GCA_027943335.1. Lineage (NCBI taxonomy): Eukaryota > Viridiplantae > Streptophyta > Pinopsida > Cupressales > Cupressaceae > Chamaecyparis > Chamaecyparis obtusa. The sequence goes on along the minus strand of BSBK01000431.1, from coordinate 339,459 downwards.
TATTAGAACACGATGGAATCGAACCACCATCCTCCTACTTGTAAAGTAGGTGCTCTTCCATTGAGCTAGTACCCTTTAAAGAATAATCATATCATGTATACTAATATTTTCCATTTATCAAATATAGTGTCTCATCATATGCACATCTCCAATAAAACAACAACTAGTAGTCAAGCCTCTATTGTAGCCTCTGTAACTTACCATATGATACTTTATGAATTTAAAAGCTTACAGATAATGTCTCATCTCAAACCAAACTTTTGCCAAACAAATTCAATAAAATACTAACATTTTGTCAATTTCTTCCATTTCTAATATTATAGAAAATGGTAAAAACATTACAAAATATTATGATTATCATAAGCACTATCAATTTCTTCCAAAAAGGCCATGTGTTATTGGTGTGACTATGAGATCACATGATTTGTCACTTTTTAGAAATAAGAAATACATTTCATTCAATTATAGATAGTCATCATCAACACTAACAACTTTAAAGTAGCAACTATTAGTACAATATTATCAAAAATATTGGATATTAAATCAACAAGTGCTATAACAACTATTAGAATGCATTCAACTCTAGAATCATTTCTTTTAATATATCTATATTAATAATGATCTACCCCAATGTCAAGATAACCAAGGGACAAATCTTTTCAACATTCATCAACTACCACTGGATATAAAACAGCTAAAAACTCTAACTCGAATGGACACTAACTAAGCTAGTAATGTTGGAAAATTCTTGGGCAATTCGCGCACAAGTTATAGTGTTTTCTTCTGATCATTGAATGAGTTTTTGAATAAGCAAGCTCCTTTGGCCCCTTCCCCTCTCAGTGCAACTTGGGTTCTCTTTATTTTCACAGCTATCTATTGTTAGGCTTTACATGTTTTAAGAGTTAGAATTTTTATTGATGTGACATGGTTCTATATATAATGGAACAAATTAACATTCTTGTTGCAATAAAACACAATATTAAATAAATAGATAAAGAAATCATAGTAAGTATACAAAGTTATTCTTAAACAAAAAAAAAGTACATATCTTAATAGCATATGCACTTCAAGAATGACTATTGGGTTACCTCTATTCTAAATCCTTCTTGCATAACATTGTACAAAACATGACCAGAAGAACGTGCCCGCTAAGAAGTTTGCATACAGTTAGGCTGAATTTTACTAAAGCACGTAGTCATACCCCAAAGTAATAGGAACATTATGGCATTATCAGAAATTATTAAGATTGTAAGAAGAACAACACTCACAACAATAGAAATTGAAGAAACTGAAAGGAAATTAAAAACAAAAATCTCAAACCATGAAATTGTCCTTACTACTTAATGCATAATATAATCCCTGCATGTAATTAGGAGAAATTCTGACACAAACTGTCTCTTAACAGGGAGATTATTAACAAACTGTAAGAAAAGATGGATATTTCAATTTGGTTGTTGTTTTTTAACTTCTTTATACATAAATGGTGTATATTATATGTTTCATTTATCACACATTTGAATTACATCTTTAATAAATTGTATATTGTATGTTTTATTTATCACATTTTAATTTTATCTTTTGTTTTGTTTTACTTTTCATATCATTCGAATAAAAAAATATTGCTTTCTTTTCATTTTTCACCTTTCGGTAGTAAGTTGTGTAACACAATATAATCATAATTAAAAGTGGTAAAAAGTTGTCTATAAGTGCTCAACCTTATAAGTGCTATAGAGTGGTTATGACCAAATTTTGGATTCACAAGAAGGATTTGCTTTCAAATTGGCCACTTTGGATGGTTTTGTTTTCTCCATCCTAGTATGTTTTGTAACTAAGGATATGATATTAGAAGGTATTTAGGTGGATGGAGATGTTTACATGTGGCACACATCCCTATATTGGGTTGTGAATAATTTATATAATTAATTATATCAGGAGTTGTTTAGGCCTTCATTAGGATTTACCCCTGTATACCCACTAGTTCCTCGTCTAGGTTTCAGAAAACAACTGCAAGCTCCCTTAGAAGATCATTTCTTGGCTGTTGATATACAAGTTTCCTCCAGGGTGGCCAGTGGTGCAAAAACTTTCTGACAGGACTAATGATTGACAATCATAGTTTGGAGTCTCAAGTCTACAATTTTCCTCCTAATGGGTTCTTCTTGTCATCCCTCAGATCTGAATAAATATGCTATTGCCCAGGTTGATCATTGATCTTTTGATTGTTTGGAGCATAGTTAGCATACTCCCTGGGCACTCACAGACTAGATAAGTATTTGGGAGTAAAATCCAGAAATGAGTAACTCAAGCAGAAACTTGCCAATATCAAAACGTAGGAAAATCTCAGTAAAAAGAACCCAAAAACATTGCAAAAACTGGTAATTTCACTATCCATGTCATGTGTCCTAATTTTCATTGTGTTTAAAAACATGGCCTACATGGCCACTGAAAAACATGCCCTCAATTGCAAAAATTTGCCCTAAAAACACCCTGCAAATATGTGCAACTGTTATTTAAAGGAATTTAAGTACCTTTTTTTAAGTTGTTGAGTATTTCCAAAGCTTTTGCCAAGTTAACAAATTTGAGTCTTCAAAGTCTGAGTCAAGTCCAAGCATGTAAACTATGCTTTGCGGCTTCAGATTCAAAATGGGGCCCTAATTTCTATCCTACTTCCAGCCCTACAGTGACAGAGGTCTGGATTCATCTCACAGCATCCCTCCCATTTATTGGTCCTCAATCTGTTTCCAAACTATTGGCAGTAGTTTAGTACACCTCCATCTTAGTAAAACTTGGCACCTGGTAGAAAATGTTAGACTACAAAAATCTCCCTTTCAGGTGTTTTAACAGTCATTTAGTTAGCCATCTTGGTGCCTTGTGCCCAAGGAATTCCAACAACTCCCTTCTCTCTACTACCCACAGACCCCTTGATCTGTGATTCGTTGATCAGTAATAAAAATCTGGTTGAACTTTTGGATCCCCTAAACTCTGCCTTTGTTAGGTTAGCCATGAAACAAAAGTTTTGACCCATTATAAACTTCAAAAATGAGGGTTTGTTGGTCCCTGCAGGTGTGTTTACAAAAGAAATATTGAAACAGAAGACTACTTGGTCCATATTTCAATTTTAAATTGGATTCCTCCAATTACCTTATGGAAATGACACCAGGACCAAGAGCAATTAAGCATTACTCTAGCAATGGCCCATGCTGACCCAAACTTGTGCCTCAATCTATCTTACCAGATTCATTTCTGGCAGCTGCAAAGGCAGATTCATTTATGTGTGATTGAAGCCAAGAATTTTCAGGGGAGAAGAAAAAGAACAGCTCTCCCATTCTTATTGCGGGAAAAATAATCTGCAACCTTTGAGTTTGAGATGTTATAGTAGTTAGAACATTACTTTCTACATATTGAAAAGACATTGCCCTTAAAATTCATACAACATAGGGAAATTTACAAACTATAAAAGTATAACAGAGGGAAAGAGAAGTGAGAAATGATGAAGCAAATTCATACATTTTTTAAGGAGGGGAAAATATTTCTTCTTTGAAAGGGTGCAGAAAATAGTGTACTAATCATACCAAAAAAAACTCCAGGTTCCTTATCTAATTTTTATTTTAATATTGATGGTTCATTCTCCAAATTCGATGCTTGAATATCAACTGAATTATAAGAGGGAAAACTACAGAGATAAAATCTTGTACACAGCCTAAATGGAAAAGCATAAAAATGGGGAATAATACCACAACAGAGTCCAATATAAATAAACTAATTGTTGTTGCTATTACATTAGGGTTTGAACATAAATTGTTATATTGTAGTATCATGTTTTAAAAGTCAAATAACTATGATTCAATTTATTGATTCTTCACTATAGCTATCAAAAAACTACCACATATTTCTTTCTTGATCTACAAAGGTTACTGTGTGTCAAGAGGGGTCAATTCTGTAGCAGAACAATTTCCATTACAATCCCTAGCTGAACAAGTGACAACAAAAATGGAAAGGGCAGTTAATAGCTAACATTGTTGAATCTTTCATGCTAATACTGCTCCTTTCAATCCCACTTTTCCTTCTTTTCTTTTTTAAAACAAGATTTCATGCAAGTTTTGAAAACATACCTAAAATTTAGAAGATAATATGTCTCCCTCCCTTATGTCAGCTTCTGCAGTTTCTTTAATGTTTCTGATTGCTCCTATCTCTTCCCTGGGAGTCAATATGGAGCTAAATTGGGAAGCAGCAAAAACTGCAAATGTTAAAGCATATCAGATACAAGATCTATAAGACCAGGAAAAAAGAATACGTAACTTAATATTCAAGTCATCTTTCTTATTTGGATTTGTGACATTTGTGTTTACTAGATATACATTTGTTGCAGAGGTTTGGTGATAAAAAAAGTTCTTAGGTTTTTCAAAAAAAATTAATCTATTCAGAAAATTTCTAATTGATAGTCATTTCAGAATGGTTGCAATCTGTGTTACCATTAGTAACAGATAATGAATCAAGTATTCAGGAGGAATGCTTGAATCCATTTCAAGAGCTTCTTGTGGAACAGATTTATTCTATTGCATCTAAGAAGGCATCCAGCAAGAGATCAAATTTCTCTAATGCGTCTTTAGTGCAAGATCAAAATCAAGAGATAGAGGTGTTATTTCCACAAGGTGTTTTACCCTTATTAAAAGGACTAACTGATGAAAGTATAGCATCTTGTGTGAACTGAATATGCATGCTTTTGGGTAAGAAAGGCTAACTGAAACTGGAATAGCCTTTGCACTTCAGAACATTATCACCACGTCAGAATCCCTGTCATAGAAGTTCTCAATACCTATATATAAGTGGATTTCTTACCTTGGAACACGGTTGTTGCTTTCTAAAGTTTCACTATTTGGTTTGAAGGCAATAAGGTGGAGTTTTCTTTATAATCATTGGATGTCACAGGGAACACCATATTACACTCCTGTGAAGCAAGGAACTGAAAATAATTTTGAAGAAACTAAAGCTATGTTTATTGGTTGGGCTATAGATCCAAGTTTTTTTACCTCAAAAAATATCAAATGCGTGGTCCTTATCCCAGATGCAGCTGCAGAAATTTCTCATGACTTGATCATATGTGTGGAGGCATTCACTATGCATCCTAGGGAGGTAAAACTAAGCACTTGTCAAACGCATTGAATCTATTGCTTTTGTGTGGAATTAAAAATTAGTTTTAAAGTTTGAAATCATAATGTACAGGTTGATGCACATGTGAAAGCTCTCATAACTCTATGCAAGTGGTAGGCATCACTGGAAGAAGGACACTGAATAATCTCTTCTTGGGTTGGTCAACTTCTCTCTAAAGATAAGGAAACAAGGGATGCATATGTATCAGAGTTTCCAAATTCTGAAAATATCGATCCTTTAGATTTTGCCAGCCTTTAAAAACACAAGTTGTTACTATAATTTTTACCATAAGTGCACTTCTTCTAGTTTCCCCACAGCTAAAATGGCCTGCCTTGTTACCTTACTGCAAGCTATGGTTACATATAAAGCCATAACTGTAGAAGGACCAAAGAATTTTGGTGCTCCTATTTTTCCAAAACAAGTTGCACCTGCTATGTATACACAAGCTTGGGATATGTTTGGTTACAATCCTAGAAAAAGTATGTCATAATGGTAAGTTGATGGGTTTTTTCAGATTGAATTCTTTCTGTTGGGCCATTTGGGATGCCACGTTGTGGCCAAAGAAATAAAGTCCTACTATCATAATAGCAGGTATAAATGCTGTCAAAATGTACAAGGGGGGTACATCAAGCATATCCTTTCAAAAGAAAGGTCTTGATCCATAAGCTCACTTACATCAAGCACTTACCAGACATACTCATCCTCTCTATCCTTTACAGCCGTTCCAACTCTTCATTGACGTTTTTATTATCTTTTGAAGTTGTCAAGCAGTTCACTAATCTTTTCCTTTATTTCTCTTTCCTTTACAGTCATCTTAGTCATCAAAAAATCTATATCTAGCTATTTATATAGCTCTCTTTATTTTTATTGTCCCACTTGCATATGGACTATATTTAACTACACAAAACATGATCATCATTGGTTGATATAAGTTTTCCACAATCCATTTTGGAAACAAATTGCTTTTGGATCAGTTAGTGTAATCTGGAAAAAAACAATCAGAAAAACATACACAGAAAATCCAAAAGCAATCTTTACTAGACATACTCATTGTACCAAGGGTTCTCTACCATTGATCCTACTAGTTTTCCATGCCAAAGTTTGTGAGCCCATGCACTAGGTTGCACACAAGGTTGAGCTGTGTTGGAAGAACTTGGTGAAATTGCTGTCAATGTTGATGTGTGAACAAGATGAAGTTATATAGAAGTGCTGAAAAGTGTGCATCCAACTGTCTTGTGCATATCAAGTTGTGGTTGATGCTTGTGTGGATGTGTACGAAGCTATCTGTTGCCCCACTTTTCATCCTGTACCCATGCTGTCAAAGTGGAGGATTTTGATGTCACAGTCAAGTTTGGTCATGGTTGAGTCTAGGTCTAAGTCTTCCTTAGGTAGGCTATCTTTGCCGGGTTCCCCTGCCATTGCCTTTTCTTCTCTAAGACAGAAGGGTTGTTTTAAAGTCTTGTCATAATGGGTAGGTTATAGATCCCAACACGGCAAGGATAATGTGCTCTTAATTGGTGATCTTTCTCAGGCAGAATGGCAATTGCAGGCCATGATTTCCAGACACTCATAAGGAATCAGAAAATGGTTCTTCATTTGGATGATGCAGTGACAGAACTGATGTGGACTATTCAAAGAGGTTTATCCCATATGTCAACGTGCAGAGGATACATTTCTTTGTATAAGTAATCCTTGCAGATTTGATCCCAGGACTATTGCAATGTTCCTAACTTTCAATGATGACAGAGGCAAAAAGTTTTCCTGAATTGTTTCAAGTCATATTGAATCTGAATTTGGTGTTTCCTTTTAGAATGATCCATGAAGTTATGAAGTGGTACTGTTTTGAGCATTTTGTTGTTAGAACAGTGTGGGATTTTCTTCTTCTCCCATTGCATTTGAAAACTTTTGAAGAAATACATATCATGTGAAAAGAAACTGAGCTCTTGGCATCAGTTGTACAGAAGATATAATATCCTAAGAGCTACGGTTTAGTACATATATCACATTATTGATGGAGTTGAATTCCCTTCATGTGATAGCCTTTGATCAAGAAAATAATAATGAACTGCTTACCACATTGTGTTGAAATGGGTGACAGTGCTTAATGATTAGCATAAAGGCACCATTAGAACAGAGAATATGGATAAGGTGATTTGTGTCATGATGTGAACAGAAAATGAAAAGAGAATCAGAAAGATGGATCGAAAGTAGTGGCTGTGCATTTGAATAAGTTCTCATTTCAAGCTCGGGTCTTAGCCTTTTCGAGCATTGAATGTGTCTTTTAGAGGTAAATCAAAGTTGTTATTTTTCATATTAAAGATGCATTGATCAGTTTTGGTGATCAGAAGAACTGAAAACAGTGAATATGAAAAATGGTTTAAGCTTCATTTCAAGTTCCGGTGTGCCTTTTTATATGCAATATAGCCGAACTCGTGCCCATCTAATGCATTTCCCACAGTCAATTAAAGTTGATGTTTTGCATGATTTGAATGCTTGGATCAGTTCTTTGGACCTTAATGATCCCATTAGTGAAAGAAGACTGTGATTTGAAGCCGAAATAATGGAGATAAGGCAAGGAAGATACTCTAATTGTGTTCAGTCGCATGATCGCATGAATAAAATAACAGCTATGCGAACATGCGACAAGGTAAGCTCAGGCAAGTAAAGTTTTAATTATTTAATATTATATCGCATGACAAAAATAGAGCGGTCGCATGATCGCAAGAGTTTGAAAAGAGTCATGCGATCATGCAACAATGGATGCTTGGTAAGTGCGATTCCCACAAGCCTTTAAAAAATGATTGACACCCGAGCTTGGCATAAAAGAAAAGGTTATTATTTAAAAGTTTTAAAGGCATGTGCTATTAGTTTAAAAGATACCCGTGCACTTAAAAGTGACGGGTGGAAATACATTTAAGTGCTTCTCTTCAAAGCGGTCGCATGATCGGAAGAAATAAAATAATACATTGCGATCATGCGACAACATAAACCGGGCAAATGAGAGAAGATAATGAATGACAAGGAGTCTGTACCAAATTATAATGGGGTCGAGGGACATTGTTGTGAAGTTATGAATGACTCAGTGATGAATTATAATGGCCGAAAAATGGATTGATTTCTATTACAATGATGAGCATATGGATGATTATTGTAAACAAATGGGGTATGTTTTAAAGAAGATGCAGAGATGTTTTCAATAACCTTGGAACGATCTCAGGACAAACGGAATTGAAGTTCATCAAGACTGTCGAATTGACATCGTCCATCATGAAGATATGTTATTTGCTGAATTGATGATTATAATAATCAAATTGTTCTTTGTGATGGAAACCATAGCTTACTGCAATTTCAAAATGTAATCAGTATTCCTCATCTTATCATAAGGTAAAATCGAATGGCATGTTTTATACACTCCAACTTAGCATGAAGACAAAGTGAAGAGAATGCAAACAGAGGAATCATCGAGCTACTGGAAGAAGTTGGCCAAGTGTCAAGCAGAAAAGGTGAACAGATCACTCTGATCGGGTGTGTTAATTGGCATGTGTTATGACAGATTCTTTCAACAGTATAGAAAAAGGACATTGGCAATGTTAGTTCTGTTTATGAATGCAAATCTGCAGGTGTTTGTAGAGTATTATCAACTATATGTCGAGCAGTTTTGATACCATGAACTCAATCATATTGATTTGATAAAGGTACATTCAGTTCTTCTTATCGAGCAAGGTCAGATGAAGAGACAAAGTTTTACTAGTTCCTCTTTATTGTATTTTCATAAATACTTGGCTCCAGTCTTTTCAAATTTTGGAATTTGAAACACTTTGTATTCCCATGAAGGTCGTATGTTTGTAAACTCTATATACACTGTTGAAAAAGTTAATAGAAAAGTCGGCAAAATTTTGGTGTGAAGCTTGTTGCAGAGACAATTTAGTTTTGTGCCATTACTTTACTATCCACTTTCATTACCTGTATGTGATGTTATTTCATTCATGTTGAATTGGAAATAGTGAATGAACAAAGTTTTATTTCATTGTTTTCAGTTTGATCAATCAGTAGAATAATCAAAGAGTTATAACTGATGGTGAGATTGCATCACCATACTGCATTTGCATTATCATATTTTCATAATCTGCATTTTCATACTGTTATGTTGTGGGAATCATAAGATTGTGAAGACCATAAACATAACACCTCTGCATTTTGACCCTTGCCTAAGATTTCACTTGTCTGGGTGAAACTTAGTTTCCTTTGCTGTTCTCTGGTCAAGAACATACCCGCAATAGGAAGTAGGAAACAAACAAAATTCATTGAACATCATTCACATAGGAAGCTGTACCTTAATACAAAGGGAAATTAGCTATTGATAGAAACAGTTTCCCAACTGTTGTGTACGGTTGTTCTTCATCACAAATTGGGCAAAATAAAAGGAGAATCAGAAGAAGAACAATCTGTTTACCAACACTATCCTACCAAAAATCATCATTAATGCCAATGTACCTTAACACACAATCTGCATGAAAAGGAATATAACATGAATGTGTTGATGTTGAGCCAATGCACAAGAGCACAGTTGTGCAGAATTAGTTTGAAATTGTAAAAAACTCCACATATGTACCAAATGGAATTTTATTGTAGGCTAATACTACTACATCTGAAAATAATTGGTATATGTATTTGAAATGATAAGTGGTGAATGAATTTATCACCATTTAAACTTGAGACCTACACACTGCAAGATAACAACTTAGCAATCCTTCTATTACCTCATGTAAAATTAAAAAAACTAATTTTTAATGAGATTACGTGTGTGTGCGCACGGGTGTGTGTGTGTGTTGATAAGTGCAGTGACTACTAATTGGATCATATCACAGATGGTTAACCTATTTATGACAATAACCATTACAATAGTTTGTTTAGTAAGTTATAGAGAAATCACAATTCTCTATATAATCAACTAAAGCAGAAAAAGCCAACTGGATGCACATGCATAGAGCAAGAGTAATATGCATTCAATCAATAATGCAGCTAAAATTGTTTCTACTTACTATTTGTCCTTCAGAACCAGCTCTGAGTGATGGAAAAGTCAAACAATATAGATCTTTGGCAGTTGCAAAGCCACCATCTTCACTATCATCTGGTGGGAAAGAACATGCAAACATGGCATACATTTTCCATTGATCAAGCTTGTTCTCAGTATCGTGTGACTGCACTGCCTTTCCACCCAAATCTGATGGAGTTATTTGTCTAAGACAATTTGTCACCTCCAACCTGTGAAAGTTTGACAAAGCATTCAAGTTATTCAATGTCCGACAAGATTTTTTTTTTATAGATAATAAATTGCCACAATTAACTAACTTGTTATTTTGACTAAGTTTCCCAGTACAATAACAGATGCTTTCACAACAGAAAATTCCATATATGGGACAGAATTAAAAGTGAAGAATGAAAGGGAACGCGTGGTGAGTCTGTGATGAATTTCACACCCTATAAAAGGTCAACAAGTGGTAGAGAAAGAAGAGTAGGCCATCAGGAGATAGTAGGAATTCAAGATTATAAACACAGTTATGAATTTTTAGGAGATTGAGAAAAGCAGTATTACAGTGAAGGGAATCATGCTTTTAAGTTTCATCTATTTGTCTTACATATCATGTCAAATGATCATTTATTAATCAAACAGAATAGTTGTTGCATCTATAATTTCATGCTTTCATGTATCATTGAAAAGATACCTGTTTAATTTGTGTTCTTGAAGCATTTAATATTTTTATATCTCAAATGTTTTTAAGCTTTTATGGATGAACATACCCTCATCGCTAACATTTTTTTAAAATACTGCACTCAAATCCAATCCTAGAAACAAACCTGTCACCTATTGTGACTGTATCATCAAACCAAAATAAATGATACAATCAGGTAAATTACAAATGATGCAAAAAAGTAGACGAAACACAACTATTTTCTTAAATGATAATATGATTGAATGGAGGGATGTAAGAATTTGTACTGTAAATTTCATCTAGGTAGCTTTGTTCCTGTTAATCCTATGATGCATAGATACCAGGTTTAAAAAATTTAATTCATTTAGGAGGTCAAAAAAATTGCAAATCCAAATTTTGAAATAAAACATTTGCTAAAATTTGCATTGGAATTTAAAAGTCTGGAAAATCAAATTATGATATTGCTATCAAGATTCAACTGTGTAGTTTTTGAGTCAAACTCATTGACCCATGTTTTATGAGTAGTGGTTCACAAACCTATCTCTCACTAGAATGAGTTATCATTTGATGAGCTAAATGGGCTCTACAATGAATGGTTCATAAGGCACAACACTTGCTGAAGATTTTGCAAATGGGTTACCAAGCTAAGTGGTCTTAACCTTGGAGGAAACTCCATGGTAAAGCACACTTGAGTTGGACGAATACTCTTCATCCTCATCTAGGTGATGCTCATAGGGGGGAACCATCGAGCCTTCTCGAGAGGCCACCTATAAATTGTTATGTTGTATTGTTACTCTCTCTTTTTGCAGGTAAATTGAATGTTTGCTGAGGCAACCAGTGCTGTACAAAACATTGACAGTAGATTTAGAGAAAAAGTCAAAAATCTTCAGAACAAATGCACCTCCCTTGGCTTGAAGTCTTATGGTAGTACATATCTCACAAAAAGAAAGCTATAGATGGCTATTCTCTTGCATTGAGAAATCATACGATGCATCCATTACTCCATCAACAATGATAAGCCCAACCTTCTCCCTGCTATTTCATTTAGAATATACTCAGCAAAAGAATTAATATTGGTGGGATTTTTTATGTTCCCAGTCTATTCAACACCATAGTGCACATGCCCCTTTGAGCAAACCTAATTTGCATTTTTTTTCTAATTTCTTAATATCCACCTGTGGATAATATCATCTTTCTATATCAGACTTGTCAAGCACTTTTCGGATTGCATTCCCTGCATTTGAAGCCAATGTTAACGCAAACCACAGATCTTCCCTTCCTATATGTGATTCCCCGGGAAATCCCCCACGTTTGGTGTGAAATTGATTATCCACTGAGTTGTTTTTTCGAAATAGATTATGACTCATTGTCCCTCTTGCTACAGAAATTCTTCTCAACTTCTCGACAGCCTGAATGAATCCTCCAGACCCATCACATAAGAACATTACTGTTTTCTTGTTGATGATAAACTTTATCAAATAAAATTTCCCTTGTGTGTTTGTAATATGAATACATAAATTGCAGTCAACATACCAATTTTTGGGTAATTTCTTACTGTAAGTCGCATACTATTCAGTAATGTAAGTAACTTTTTAGTATTTATTTGTAAGTATCAAAATGGACAATTTATGTTAAACTAGTGGTTTTACATAAAAAGTTAAAAATATATTTTTTCATGCTGGACCTTGCTATATTATTTAACTTCTCATTTATCACTGTTTGTTGATAGAAATAGCTAATGGTTGGATTAGTAACCGTTCCACATAAATGTAGTGAATAGATTCCTATTTCAAACTAGTTTGAATGCCTTGATCTCAAAGATTCTCTGTATAAAGATGTGATTGCACAAGTCTATATTTATATTCAGTTTTAAAATGAATTCGCCAACTTTTTTGATTGATTGTATTGGTTTGGGATTTTATAGTGAAGAAGAGTTGAAATAACTTCTGATTTGTGCAGTCATTGAACTATCCCTGCTCCCAATATTGATACTAGGCAGCAAAAGGCCATTTTCATCTATTTGGACTTGGACTTGGTTATAGGATCATAAGAATTGAAAGCATTGGGTTATGATTATGGATCATAACATATTGTATGTACAATAAATATGAAACATTATTTACACTAGTTGTGAACTGTATCTCCTAAAAAACAGTTGTGGAAGAAATATATGTATTAATATTCTCTAATCTATTTTATCATGGTATTCCGACACAGTTGGGTTTTAAAAAGAAGAAAAAGTATACTAACCTCATCATCTTCATCTCTTATTTTCCTTTCTTCAACATCCCATCCCATCAGGGTTGTGCCTATGTTGCCGATGAACAATATTCAATATCATTCACACGAAATTATCAAATATGTAACTCGAAATATCAAGTTATAGCAATAGAAGTGTAATCAAAATGGGAGGAGCAGAGCATGGACATATCTCTAAAGGAAGAATCCAGTAAGTGGGATGAATTTATTACATCTCTTGCCAGTTCAATTGAGATTTTACATCACAGTAGGGCATCAAATGGAATAGAGGTGTTACTTGCATTTAGGATTGAGTTAGAAAACCCAAAACTATAAATATAGTGAAATTGCTCGAGATTTAATGAGAAAGATTTCAAGAATAAAAATATTAGATTTCCACCAGTGCAGCCTAAAACATATTTTATTTTTCCTTTTAAAAAGCAGAGCAAGGTACAAGGGCAGTGCCCATTCTTTCCTTGTCGTGATATAGGGAAGAATCAGGTAGGTAAAGCTCAAACATCTGATATATTGTTTATTATTTTGGAGGCCAAACCTCCTTTGACCTCCAAAACAACATACAACATACCAACAAATTATTTTTAATTAATAAAGAGGCAGAGCCCTTGCTAGTAAGTCTAAACTAAGGCCTTTTCCACAATATAGAACTTAGTGCCACATGCCATTTTTCATAATTTTACTACTTTTAACCAAGCTCCAATCTCCAAAAAATACACTTTTAAAGTTAGTTAGATTTTTTCTTACATGTTTTTTTAGTTCTCAGGGACCTGTCCAATTTCTCCTTATGTCTTACCCAAACAGTGATCCCAAACTTAGCCATGTGGCTCAAGTACATTTCAAATGTACTGGGATTAAAGGAGCAGGTTGCGAGGTGACCGTTGGATACAGAAAGGGTTTCCAAGAGAATCTTCCATAAGAGAAAACATAATAGAATCCTTACCATTTGAACAACTTATTTTACTAACCAAACATGATCAGATTATAAAAACATTAGATACATAGTTGATCCAGGGGGCATGTTCAACAAACCAAATAAAATTGCCAACTTTTCAATATGGGAGCAGATAAATAATTATTTTTCCTCCTCTACTTTGCTTATTGTAGGATGCACAAAATGAACTTTTTGAAAAAGCTTTTGAGACTTCCAAGAAAATGCAATTGGCAGGTGTAAAGCCAGATTCTACAACCTTTGCCAGCATTTTCCCTGCCAGTGATGAAATGGGAGCTTTGCGACAGGGTAAGGAAATCCATTGAAGCAATATGGAAAGTGGATTTTTGTCAGGTATACTTGCAAATGCTCTGGTAGAAATGTATGAAAAATGTGGAAGCACAGACAAGGCATGTGGACTGTTTGACATAATGCCTCAAAGAGATATATGATATAGAATATGCAGACAATTAATTTATTGAAAAGTCTTTAGAAACTTTCAAGCAAATTCAATTGGCACGTGTAAAATTAAATACTTTGCCAGCGTCCTTCCTGCCGGTGCCCAAATGGGGGCTTGGAATAGGGTGCTTACAAATTACATCCATCAAAGCATAATTGTAAGGCAATTTTGGAAATGCTCTGGTCCTGTAATTTTTTTCCTTGCAAAATCCATTTTGTGAATATCCTGCAACCATTGCAGTCCAAAAATCCAAATTTTTTAGGCATTTCATGAAACATATGCATTTCGCATACATGTCTCCAAGAACAGTTGCAAAAACATCTGACAGAAATCCATTTTTTATTACACTTTGATGGAAACAACTTTTTGAGACAACAACTACTTTGTGTTCTATATTTTCTGATAATGTTGGTTCACAAACTTAAGTGTTTGGTTTTAAAGAAAAATCATGGAGAAGATGAAAATTATGCTTCTAATGGGACAGATCATTTACCTGAAAATAGCTCGTATATGTACTCAAGAGCACTATGAAATAAATTTAGAAACCACCGCCTAATTTGCACCTTGGGGAGAAATACTTGTAGACTTGTATATGTCATCCAAGGATGTCCAATGCTTACCAATGGACCCGGCCCAAACATATGGGAGATCCTAATGGATAATTAGGCAAGTAGGACAAGAAAATTCTTGAACTACACAATAACAACAAATATTATAAGTTTGATGATTGTAAGCCAAATAGAGGGTCATAAGCTAAGAAAAAAATCTCAACCAAAAATATTATTAGTATGTATTAGTTGCCTGAAATAAGATGAGTGTGACAAGTTCAGGGAAACTAAACATTCAGAAGATCTTGATATTGTATGCACCCAAAAATGGTCGCCTAGACTTTGGGCTCCATTTATTTGATTTATCAACCCTGAATCATTTTTATAAATAATCAATATTTTCAACAATATCAATCTCTTGATCAAGTCTTAATTTCGATCATATATTGGATTTTTATCTTTGGGCTAACCATTTATCCTAAGTCTTTATTTAATTAAAAGGAATATTTCCTCCCCTTTTGATTAAATAAAAAGCCCCACTTTTCCTCTTATCCTAAGTTGCACAAATAAAGCAT
This sequence comes from Chamaecyparis obtusa, assembly GCA_027943335.1. Classification (NCBI taxonomy): domain Eukaryota; kingdom Viridiplantae; phylum Streptophyta; class Pinopsida; order Cupressales; family Cupressaceae; genus Chamaecyparis; species Chamaecyparis obtusa. Next base: position 323,830 of record BSBK01000431.1, on the reverse strand, counting down.
TATTCATATTTTATAAAAAGGAGAAAAACACTTTTTGTCTCATATGGACATAAAGTCAACTCTTATTTTCCTATTGGAGGATACTTGTGCACATGGATTGCTCCTCTTTCAAGCTCCACCGCTGATTAAGACTTTTTGCCTCTTAATCTCAATGGTCCATTTCTTTGCATTTCTTATAAAAGGAGAGCTCTCTCCTCCATTTGCATACCATGTTTTTATGTTAATGTTATGCTGCAAGTTTTAGGTGCATTTGGAGTTTTTGAAGATATTGAAGACTTGCTTCATTTCATTACATCATTTAGTTACATATTTCCTTTGCTTAGTTTGCATGATCATGGAATATTAGCTTAGTTTCCTTTTATGCAATAAAGTAACTCACATAGCTTAAATAGGAAGGTTTTGGAACACTTGTTATTTCCTTTCATAGATTAGTTGCATTGTACTTTCTTTTCATAGCTTAGATTGCATTCTCCTTTAGATTTGCATTGCATTGCATATTTGATTCTTGGAGATATTGGCATTGTTGCCTTTGTCTTCACTTGAATCTCTCATTGTATGGTTGACTAGCAAGGTCACAAGCTTGTAGCTCTAGCTGAGAGCAATTTTCAATCTTGCAACTCCATACATAGAGAGCTATGAGCCGCTTTGTGAGGCCTCATTCTTGAGCAACCTTGCATGTAATGGTTCATAGAAGTGCACCATTTTAGTGTGTACATTTCTGGCGCCCACCGTGGGGCAGAGTAGATAGGCTTTGTCCTTTGTTTCATTTGCATTTTCGTCATTTTTCGGATTATTTTTCGGAAATTTTGCAGTTCTGGTTTTCTGTCTCAGAGTATCGCGCGATACTTCTCAGAAATATCGCGCGATATACCTTTGTATAGTGGTGCGACACTTCGCGTGAGAGAAGAATCGCCCGCCAGTACTAAGGTATATCGCCTGGCATCGTGCGAAGTATTGCCCGCCCATAGTGCAGAGTATCGCCCAGACTGAGGTATATCGCGCGACTATAGGAAACTGTGTCGCGCGATACTGGTGAAGTCTGAGGTATATAGCCTGATCTAGCAGAGACCTGCATTTTCAGTTTTATCATCCGAATTTGATCATTTTAGTTTGCTGATTTATTTTACTCTATTTAGATAGGTCTAACCTGCATCTTTTAGCTTGAATCTATCAGTTTATTGCATATTTACATTTGAATTTTGATTTTGCTAACCTTGTTGGTCTAACGAGTTGTGTTTGTAGGTGCTCTCATTGCTTGAAATTTGCTAAAAACGCATGTCAAAGAGGGCTACTAACAGTTTTTGCAGAGCTGCCCAAGCATAAAAACAAAAAAAAAAATCTTGCTTGTTTATTTGCTTTCCTTTCAAGTGTGGCATTCACTAATTGTATTAGGAATCTTTAAAACCTTGTGAAAGAGATTTTGAGGTGGTAGGAGAAGTATGCTCTTCACCTTTAGGTGAATCAGAAAATCTTGACCCATCTTAAAGTTTTGGAAGCAAGGGAGTAATTGAATCTCTTTGCTTGGTGTGTTTGGGAGAAGTTTTTGAGATAGGGGAGTATGCTCTTCACCCTTGAGGTGAATCAAAAACCTTGAACCTCATAAATTATCCATTTTTGTTTAGTTTAGGAATCCTTTAACGGGCCTGCTCTTGAGCAATCAACAGGAACGACTCAAGTGGAGACAACCTTGTCATCATTTTCCTTGGTGGCAAGTGATTCCAACTCACTATAATCTCAAGGCTATCAAGGACACCAAAAACCTTGGTAGACATAACACTTATCTTCGTTTGATGTGAGTAGCTCATGGGATTGCGACCATGGGGAAAACATTGAACAAGAATGCTTAAGGTACTCTTGAGGCCGCAAGGTCCTAGTCTTTTATGAGGAGCAAGAGGGGTGTTGTGAACGGAAATCCTTATTAAGAACCATTAGATAGAAGCCACCTTGTTCAGCCGCTTATCTTCTTAGTGCAAGGATTGATCCAAGTGGTTTACCCGGATCACCTTAAGATACTCACCATATGTGTCCCTTTGGTTGTGTCATTTGACATTTCCACGACAAAGCCAACATCTCTTGTGGGTTCTTGTGGGTAACCACTTGGTGTGAGGCGAGGGGGCATCAAGTTATGGGCTAAGTTGGTAAGTATTGAGCCTTGACTTTTTAGGATAGACTTGCTTGAATTGTCTTCGGTTGTGTGACACCAGTGTAAACGTTCTCACATACAAACAATCGGTAGCATTCATAGGGTGCTTTTTCAATTCTAATATCACAAGTGTTTGTCTTGGCAAGGTTGCTTTTGCCCTTGTTTCAAGTGCTTGAGACATGTTTGATCCCTCACTGTTTGCAAACCTGCCAAAATTCTGCTGATATTGTGACTGAAATCGAAAACATCAACCCTCAGACTAAAAATTTTGACCAAGCAGACCCAAAAACGCAAATTTTACACAATTCTGGTCAAGAGTTGAACAATTCTGCAACAGTATCGCACTCTATGAAGCGAAATATCATGCGACACTTCGCGCTTGCTAAAAATATCGCCTGCTTTGAAGAGAAATATCGCGCGATAGTTCGCCCTTGACGGACTATCGCCCGACCTGCCTGGAGTATATCGCCCGCCAAAACTGAGGTATATCGCCTAGCGTCGTGCGAAGTATCGCGCGGTTATAGGTATATTGCCCCAGTAGCCTGGAGTATATCGCCTGGTTAATTTCTGCCGTGCTTACAATTTGGTCAGTTTCAGTTGCTATTAATCAGGTTAGGTCTTAGAGTAGGCTTTTTGCCCTGACGTTTGAGACCTGTCTTGACTCTAAATTTCTGATTTTTAGTCCTCCGGGATAGCATCATTTGATTTACGAAATCACTTTGGAATAATTGTCAAGTTAGAAGGTCATTCTTGGTGCCAAGGTTCATCTCTAAGATTGTTAGCTACATTCTTGGAAAATTTTAGTGCTCTTATTGTCCAAATCACTTTCATTTAAATCTCAATTTCAATTATATTTTGGCCTAGTCCAACCTCCTGGTTCAAAAGTGCAAGGGTAGTCACCCTTTGATTTGAAGCACCTCTTTGATAGTGTTGGTAAAGCCCTTTTTTTATCTTCTCATTTTTTTTGGACAATAGAGGATTTTGATTATCCTAGTTTGGCGTTGACACTTTGAGAAGTCACCTTATCATTAAGAGTATCTTTCTTTCATGTCAGTTACGACAAGGTACCAAGTCAATCAAGGGAAGCGACCCTCTGTTGCCTTTAGCCAGTTACCACCCGTCAAGACTCATCGACAACATAAGGGAAAAGGACCCCTTTTTGATCAATCTCCTAAGAGTGAATCTGAGGTTTGTTTTAATCCAGAAACTAATCCTAGTGAAGTGAGCACCTCTTTTGTATCACTTTCATCAAGTATGGACATGAGTTACACTTTCACCTGACAACAAAGAGAAGCCATGAATCAAACTCTCGAGGATATCTTCCAACGACATAGAAGAGAGTACGGTGGTTCTTCTCATGCTAGTCCACCCGGGTCACCTCCCAACAACGTGAGGTATTTTGATGCTCACCAACGAGCCGAGAGACATCATAAGCAAGCTCACTCAGATTCAGGGTCACAACACGAAGACCAGAACAACGAATCTAGTGATCACCACATAAACGCAGCTAATGCTATAAGGCATTCGAGGCCATCCTCCCCACTTAAAGACACCTCTCGATATGCAAATACAAGATTGAGAAGCATTGAGAGAGAGAAACAAGCCTATTTGGATGAACAAGCTGCTAAAAAGGAAAAATTCAGACAACTAGAAGAAGAGGAACGTGCGTTGTTAGATATAAAGAAAAGAGTCGCCCAAGAAGAAGAAGATAGACTCTACGCACAACTCCAAAGCCGATTTAACGGGAGGGGAACCAATAGTGGGACCAACTCACCCCCATCTACCCCTTCACCAAGTCCTAAAAGGAGATCAAGGACACTCCCACGATCCCCAAGTCCTAGAGGAAGAAGGGTTTCAAGATATGACCATCATAGGAGACAGTCGTCTCATAGACATTCGAAGCAACCCTCCCAACGAGCACATCATGGCTCACAACATGGAGGAAGTTATGCTAAAGCTGATCATATGGATTTCATGACTATGCAACAAGAACCATCCTTTCAAGCATATGTGGAGCAATATGTGGAACAAAACAAAGATCAATTTTTGGAAAGTCTTATCAACAAAGGCGCTAAAGTTCCATATAATTTTGATGTTCACCAAAAGATCAAGAAACAAAGCCCTTCAACTGATGAGGTGATCTTACAAATGCAAAAGGATATAGACAGGATGAAGGCTCCCAAGAGCACGTTTCATTTGGACTCCATATGTCCTAACCCCATTGACAAAAGTGTGGTGATGGTAGAATTCCCTAAGAAAGTTGAGTTCCCAACATATGACAAATATGATGGCACTGGTGACCCTCACGACCATGTTCGACAGTTCTACATAATGAGTTTTTCCTTTCACCATGAAGACTCCTACTTGATGAGATTATTCCCAAGGAGTTTAAAAAGTCAAACCATGGAGTGGTTCACCAACCTTTCCCCTCCAGTAAAGACATTTAAAGAACTTGTCCAAAGGTTTGTTCAGCACTTTGCTTACAACTTATCGAGGTGGGTCACAATGCTTGATTTGTGCAAACTCAAGCAAAATCAAGAGGAATCTTTTGTCACATTTTTACAATGATGGAGGCGATAGTGTTCAAAATACCCAAGGACAATTCCTGAGGAGGAGAGAATTGATATCATTGTGAGCAATCTAATACCAGAACTAAGATATGAAGTCAAGAAAATCCCGTTTAATTCCTTTGATACTATGGTAGAGGTGGCATGTCGCATTGAGGATGTCCTAAAGGAACAAGGAATTTTGGCTAAACCAACAAATAACAACAATAGCCAAAATAACAATACTAATGGTAATAAGGACAAAAGGAACTCCTATTGGAACAAAAACAAGCAAGTGGTCAACGATGGAGTTGTTGACTCATCTCAACCCAAAAATGAAGGAGTTCTTAACCTCTCTCATGCAGTTCAAGCTATGAAGCTGCAAACATCTTCAACACAACAAGACAAACCTAAGTATCAAAGGAGATCTAAAACGGAGAAGAGACAATTTACCAAATTGGGAGAATCTTATGCAGATGTTTTTAAGACATTAGTTGCTCATAATTTGGCACACCCACAGGATCCTACAAAACATCGTATACCGGATCCTTTACCTCATTGGTGGGATGCTAAGGCTTTTTGCGTTTTCCATAATGGGATTGGACACGACATAGAAAATTGTTTTAAACTCAAGCATCTTATCCAAGACCTTATTGAAAAAGGACAATTACAAGTTGATGGTTTAACCACTAATGCGGATCATAAAGCCTTTAAAGAGCCCTTGCCTAAATATGAGAAAGGAGAGAATTCTAACAATAAGAATGGCAAGGCGGCTATCAACTACACCTACACAAATGCGGAGAACGTTATTAACATGCTTGAAGTTGTGGATGATAGTGTCAACATGGTGAGAGGGAAAGATCCTTATGGACATAATGTGGACTCAACTCCTATGACTGATGAAAGACCCGCTGTGGTGATAAGAGGTCCTCACTCACAAAGAATGCCCCAGTCCCTCAATGTTGTCACTAGGGGTCAGGCTCAAACTCCCATTATTATCAGAGGTCCTAGCACTAGCAAGTCTAAGCAGCCCATGTCCAAAGGCGTTCCTCCTAAATCTGCCGTTGGTCCTGATTCCAATTATAATCTTATTGACCAATTACAACGTACACCCGCGCAGATATCCATTTTTGAGCTTTTAGAATTGTCCCCTAAGCACAAGCGCGTCCTTGAGGATGCTTTGCGAGCAGCTAGCGTCCCTAACAACTTAGATATTGATCAATTCTAGAATATGGTCAACCATTTGGCTAGCCCTCATTACCTCACCTTCTCAGAAGAAGACGACAAATCCATCAGTCACCCACATAACTTGGCCTTACACATCGAAGTCATGATTCATAAAACCCGTGTCAGGCGTGTACTGATAGATGGGGGTGTGGGGCTCAATATTTGTACCATGAGTTTGTTGCTGGCTCTAGGATATTCCGAGAACGTCATTGACAAGGAAAAAGATCACGATCAAAGCATATGATGAAGCAGAAAGAAGTTCTAAGGGATTGGTCGTTTTGCCTATTCGCATTGGTCCGGTAGAGAAGGATATCTTATTTCAAATTGTTGATGTTGGACCTTTAGCCTACAACATTTTGCTAGGTAGGCCATGGATTCACGAAATGCAAGCAATCCCATCAACATATCACCAGTGTGTTAAGTTCCCCCATAATGGTGTAGAAATTTGCATACCTGGAGATAGTGTTTTGTCAGTTAATAACATTTCTGCTGGATCACATGTACCTTTGAATAGGGAAGCTGACAGTCCTAGTAGTTCACTTGAACAATGCAAGCAGAAGTTTAGGACCATAGATCTTGGGATGGGAGATTATAAAATTGATTCTTTTACAAACATGCCAATCTCTCCTAGGTCTTATGGGAGACCATCACCAAATATGAAGCCTTCGTCATCAGCAATGACATTATTTGGAAAATTTGTTGAGTCTTCGGTTCCTATTCAGGAAGAAAAGGAGGAAGTTGCCGTAAGGGACTGAATCTATCACGAGAAAAAATATAAACACAACGAGAACTTCGCTCCTTCACCTAAAGCTTATGGGAGAGGGTATACACTGGTTAAAAATATGGGTTATCCAGGATATGGTCCCCTTAGCCATAGGCTGGATGCTAAAGCTGAGCCTCTTGATCATGCTCTTTTTGGACGAAAGAATAAGTCCACGGTTGGCTTAGGTTTTGAAAATAAGAAGAAAGGTGTCCCTGTCCTAGCTGCGACGGATAGTACCAATACTAGCACTAGAGAGGGGGAAACCCTTCCTAACCTTGAGGCTTCTACATCACGAGGCCCAAATGATGACTCAGACACAGACTCCCATGAATATGAATGGGACTCACTTTCAGATGCAACAGTTCATTTGGACATAGATATTGTCCATGCTTATAGTACCCAACCCGATGCGGCCAACGAGCTTAGTGTAGGACTAGAGGATTGCACTCCTCAAATTGCCTTAGTGGACGACGCTTCGTTTGATAGGATGAGTCCTAATCCGGGTATCTTAGGAGAAGACTTGATGAATCCCGATTGTATGGTCACCAGAGATGACACCTTTCGCATAAATAACATTGAACCAGTCATTGACCTACCCCTTGTTCACTTTGACCTAATTGACTGGTCTCAGCGCCATCAAGAGCCTATATTCCTCACTTTTCAGAACGATTACGAAATTGCCTGCTATCTGAATGCTCTTGAACCCGTGGCTTCTTCCACCAGTGAACCAACAACCAGCATGACAGAGCCTGATATTAAGTACCTCAGTCTAAAAATAAAAGAAAAAAAAAAAAATAGGTCTGATAGCGAAAACCACTTTGTGGCGGTATCAGAACCAAAAATAGTAAAAAGAAATGACGTATCCGAGGGTGAAAACCTCTTTGAGGCGCCTAAGGATGGGGTACTTAATAACTTGCCGAGTTATTTCCAAGATAGATCATCAGTATTGATTGAGCCAACAAAGCCAGTCAATTTGAACACAGAAGAAACTCCTCAAATAGTCCATCTTGCTCAGTCTTTATCAGAAGAAGAGACCAAGGCATATGTACAGTTCTTACAAAAGAAGAAAATTAATTTTGCATGGACCTATTCAGACATGCCAGGGCTTGACACAAATCTTATAATGCATCACTTATCCATAGCTCCAGGAGTCAAACCAGTGAAACAGAGACTCAGAAAAATGCATCCACATGTAGCTCTCATTGTCAAAGCGGAATTAGAAAAACTTTTGAGAGCTGGATTCATTAGAGCCATCGATTATGCAGAATGGATCTAAAACATAGTACCAGTTTCCAAACATGATGGGTCCATTCGTGTATGCACAGATTTTAGAGATTTAAACAAAGCATGCCCAAAGGACGATTTTCCACTTCCAAACATTGACATGATAGTGGACATGACAGCAGGCTATGACATATACTCTTTAATGGATGGTTTCTCAGGGTATAATCAAATCAAAATAGCTCCCGAAGACCAAGAGAAAATAGCGTTCACATGTGCATGGGGAACCTATTGCTGGAACGTCATGCCATTTGGATTAAAGAATGCAGGAGCAACCTACCAAAGAGCTATGACCACTATCTTTCATGATATGATGCACAAAAACATGGAAGATTATGTGGATGATATCCTGGCAAAATCAAGAAACCGGGGCACACACCTCGATGATCTGGAAGTAATTCTAGATCGCATGGAACAGTTTCAACTCAGATTGAATCCAAAGAAGTGCGCATTTGGTGTCACCTCAGGCAAACTTTTAGGATTCATAATATCAGCAAAAGGTATCGAGGTTGATCCCGAAAAGGTCCAAGCAATTCTAGATATGCCACCTCAAAATATCAGTCAAATGAGAAGTCTTCAGGGACGTCTTCAATCGATTAAGAGGTTTATTTCTCAGCTTGCAGATAGAGCGCAACCCTTTAACAAGACATTACATAAGGGTGCTTCTTGTGTTTGGAACGAGGATTGTCAAAAGAGCCTAGATCAGATCAAACAATACTTGGCTAATCCTCCGATCCTAATGCCTCCTATTCCAAAGAAACCATTGATCCTATATATTTCAGCTACAGACACTTCCCTGGGAGCATTGTTGGCTCAATTAGATGATACTGGGAAAGAACGGGCCATATACTATATCAGTCGTACTCTAGTCTCATATGAGATCAATTACAATAACATTGAGAAGTCTTATCTTGTAGTGGTGTTTGCTTCTCAAAAGTTGTGCCACTACATGCTTGCTCATACCATACATTTGGTTGCCAAAATTGATCCTCCTAAATACTTGCTTAGTAAGGCTGCCCTCACAGGTAGACTTGCTAAATGGATGATGGTCCTAACTGAATTTGACATAGAGTAAGTTGAAAGGAAGGCCATAAAAGGGCAAACTATTGCTAACCAATTAGCTGATTTCCCAATTCAGGATAGTATGCCAATCCAAGTAGAATTCCCAGACGAACACATCTTGTATACGACTACTCGCACTTGGACAATGTTCTTTGATGGTTCCCGCATGCAAAATGGATCAGGTGCTGGAGTATTATTTGTTTCTCCACATGGGTACAATATTCCAAAGTCTTACAAACTTTTATTCCCATGTACGAATAATATTGCAGAATATGAAGCTTTAACCAATGGCTTGAGAATGGCTATAGAATGGAACATCACAGAGTTACATGTCTTTGGGGATTCCTAGTTAATCATCAACCAGGTCAATGAGGAGTATCAAACCAAGGATGATAAATTGATACCCTACAAAAAGATGGTTGATTCTTTGAGACGCTATTTCACCTTTGTGACGTTTCAACAGATCCCTAGGACAGAGAACAAAGCTGCAGATGCCATGGCCACATTAGCTTCCCTTCTTCAGTTGGAGACACATGAATCCAGATTTGAATTCCTAGTGGATAAGCTACACCATCCCATCTTTGACTCATCTGAAAGCCATGTCATTTGTGCCATTGTCACACATGAGTCTTCCCGATATGGTGCTATCTATTCATATCTTCGTGATGGCATCATCCCCGACACATTCAACCGCTCTGAACGCCGAAACCTCATCCGTAACGCCTCTCGCCACACCCTTATCTCTAGTGATTTATATAGGAGGGGTTTAGATGGGACGCTCCTTAGGTGCTTGGAAAAGGAGGAATCTAACCAAGTGTTAGTTGACATCCACGAGGGCATTTGTGGTGGACATTCTAATGGTCTTGCTATGGCCCGAAGGTTGCTTAGGGCGGGATATTATTGGCCCACAATGCAGATAGACGCAGTCGCCTTTGCTAAGTCGTGTGAAAAATGTCAGAAACATGAAAACCTGATTCATGCTCCAGGTAGGGCGCTGATCCCTTCTGTTTCTCATTGGCCATTTCAGCATTGGGCCTTTGATCTAGTTGGGCAGATTCATCCCAATTCATCAGGTGGACATAAGTTCATTATTACTGCCACTGACTACTTCACAAAATGGGTGGAAGCTGTGCCACTTTCTGTTGCTTCAGGGAAGACCATCTCTTTGTTCATCTTGAATCATATTATTTGTCGATTTGGAGTGCCTTCTGAGATTATCACTGATAACGGAGGTCAATTCAAGAATAAGGACCTAAAGCATTTATGCAAAAAATTTAAAATCAAGCAACATTGGTCCTCCATCTATTTTCCACAGGGAAACAGACAGGCAGAAGCCTCTAACAAAACCATTCTTAAGATTCTTCATAGGACAGTGCACAAGAATGGTAGGGATTGGCACTTACAAATCAATCCAGCACTATGGGCTTACAGAACAAGCATTCGCACACCTACAGGAGCCACTCTTTTTTCTCTCACCTATGGCGCTGAAGCGGTATTGCCTTTAGAAGTCGAGATACCATCACTTAGAGTCTCACTCAAAGGTTTGATTACAGATGAGGATTACCGCACCATGAGGTTACAGGAACTAGAACTTCTAGATGAGAAGCGTAAGGCTTCCTTTGATCATATGAGAGTGTATCAGAAGCGTATGTCCAAAGCATTTAACAAGAAGGTTCGCCCTAGAGAATTTCAAATAGGTGATCTTGTTTTACGAGAGAACTCTAAGAACCAACAGAACAGAGAACAAAAGGGCAAGTTTGAACCTAACTGGCTTGGACCATATGTCATCATAGCTGCTTTTGGTACCGGTGCGTATTTACTGTCAGATCCCGATGGAGAACAGCTCCCTGATCCCATCAACATTGTGCACCTCAAGAAGTTCTATCTTTGATGCCCATTCTGTCTAGGGGCATCCCTTGTACATATTTTATGATCCTAAAAAAATACCAAAAAAAAAAATTGATATATGATGCTGAAAAAATCTTTAAAAGTATAAAAAGTCCTGAAAAAATACAAAAAAATCAAAAAATTAAAAAAAAAGAAAAAAAGAAAAAAAAGTGCCTTGGTGAAAACCTGGAAACAGGCGCCTTGGTCGCAAAAATGAAAAAGATTCCAAGTGGTGAAAACCTGGAAACAGGCGCTACTTGAGGCCTTTGCACTCCTATTTGTTAGCATGCGTCCTCGACACTGAGCCTTCCCCTCATGCCTTGACCTTATTTGGCTTAGTCTGGAATTGGTCTTTGTCTTTGTTTAGAGGGCATAACTGTTAGCATTGGTCTTTTAGGTGCATTTGTCTCTTGGGGCATTTCACAACAGGTGTTTTTTAACACCACCCCAAACAGTGTTTTTCAACACTACCCTTGCGTCGAGTGTTTCTTAACACTTATCAGGTGTCTTACCCAACAGTCTCGTATGATGTGATATTTCTCACTAAGCAGATATGATACTTAGAGTTTGACTCTATGACCAACACACACGCACTTAAAACAATCAACTTGCTGGCGATATGATGACTTTATTTTTCTTTGTGTGCTGTCTATGAGGATTTCTTCGATGAGTGGTCTCTCCCTGAGAAGTTTTCGATGATGCATAACTAGAAGACTGAGGGAATGAGAACATGTTTTCTTTCTTTATCTGCTTGTGGATATATTTTGTTGATCCTAACTGTCATGAACATTTATGCTAGTCTTACTTGACACTATGGATTAACAAGGTATTATCCTTGACTGTTTTTGCGAGTGCATGCTTCTAGTTATCCTGACTTTCAAGTGTCTTGATACAAGCATAATCTCGCCATATCAAAACTTAGGTGCTCTCACTGCATTAGTCATCTTGACCTCCATGTCTTTGATGCCTAGGTGAGATTTCCACATTTCTATCTGATAAAGATCATATTCATATCCACATGGTTATGCTAGTGTGCATTGTATGATCTTACGACGCTACCTAACGCTCGATGATGATAATTAGATGTCTATACGCGTTGTGACCTTGCAAGTCAACCACTTTCATAGTAGCTTGCATTTCTAGGTTCATGTTAGATTAGTTTTGCACTTTGCATATGGAGAGAGCTCTCCTTTTTATCATCTACGGACTAGTTGGTCAACTGTGCTCATTTTCTGATTCTTCTTGATCATATCTTTCATTTCTGGTCTTTCATATCACATCATTTTCTATCCATTTTCAGACTCAAAATTGAAATCTGAGTCGCGTTTCCAAATTTTCCCTTTCTTCTGAGCAGTTGACTGACCTTTTGAGGCATAATTTGATTTTCGGTGAAATTTCTTCCTTCCATGTCTCTCAAATTTTCTAGTCTTTCATCCACTCTATTTCTAGTCTTCTATTTCTATTCTTCTACTTCCTCACTGGGGCATGTTTCATTGCCTAATGGTTAACCTATTAACCCTTACCTTCGATTGTGATTTTATTATGATTTGATCAACTTTATCGATTTGTTGTCTCTCCTCTACCTGATTTCGATTTCGATTCTGAGGGGGCAGTATTTATGGGATTTTCATCCCCGATTCCTTGATTCTCTTGATTCAGACATCTTTTGTGAGCTTTTGCTCAAATTTGAGATTCTTATCTCTTACTTTGAATGTGATCTCGAATCGACCTCATGTTCAAAGACATTTGTTTATGCTTTGTCCGGATATGATCCCAAATCGACCTCATATTTGAGTTGTTTTGTGATCCCAGATCGATCTCACATTTCAATTCTTCTTTGACTGCATGTGTTCTCAAATCGATCACACATTAGTCAAAGAGGGGCAAATGTATGCACCCAAAAATAGTCGCCTAGACTTTGAGCCCCATTTATTTGATTTATCAACCCTGAATCATTTTTATCAATAATCAATATTTTCAACAATATCAATCTCTTGATCAAGTCTTAATTTCGATCATATATTGGATTTTTATCCTTGGGCTAACCATTTATCCTAAGTCTTTATTTAATTAAAAGGAATATTTCCTCCCCTTTTAATTAAATAAAAAGCCCCACTTTTCCTCTTATCCTAAGTTGCACAAATAAAGCATTATTTATATTTTATAAAAAGGAGAAAAACACTTTTTGTCTCATATGGACATAAAGTCAACTCTTATTTTCCTATTGGAAGATACTTGTGCACATGGATTGCTCCTCTTTCAAGCTCCACCGCTGATTAAGACTTTTTGCCTCTTAATCTCAATGGTCCATTTCTTTGCATTTCTTATAAAAGGAGAGCTCTCTCCTCCATTTGCATACCATGTTTTTATGCTAATGTTATGCTGCAAGTTTTAGGTGCATTTGGAGTTTTTGAAGATATTGAAGACTTGCTTCATTTCATTACATCATTTAGTTACATATTTTCTTTGCTTAGTTTGCATGATCATGGCATATTACCTTAGTTTCCTTTTATGCAATAGAGTAACTCACATAGCTTAAATAGGAAGGCTTTGTAACACTTGTTATTTCCTTTCATAGATTAGTTGCATTGTACTTTCCTTTCATAGCTTAGATTGCATTCTCCTTTAGATTTGCATTGCATTGCATATTTGATTATTGGAGATATTGGCATTGTTGCCCTTGTCTTCACTTGAATCTCTCATTGTATGGTTGACTAGCAAGGTCACAAGCTTGTAGCTCTAGCTGAGAGCAATTTTCAATCTTGCAACTCCATACATAAAGAGCTATGAGCCGCTTTGTGAGGCCTCATTCTTGAGCAACCTTGCATGTAATGGTTCATAGAAGTGCACCATTTTAGTGTGTACAGATATAATAAAGTCAAGCAGAGAAACGAATTGCATAATCTTGCACAAACAAATCTTATTAAATAAATAATGAGAACACTACTTTGCATAGCCTGGAGAGAATTCAGTTGTTGAGTACCATAACTTCAAACTTCTCCAAATTTTACATGGGAATTTCAAATCATTCCCAGTTGTTTTTACAGCAGCTTACTTGGCAAGTCTCCTACTTAAACTAAGATTTCAGGACTAAATCATCAAATGTGATGCCACATCAGCATGATTTTTGTCGTAGTATTCAAAAAATGAAGAAAAAAAGTGAGACCAGTACTAATGCACTAAATCATGTTTTAGTAGTGCACTAATAAAGCATCACAGGATTTTTTGTTTTTTAGATCAAAAGAATACATTTCATTCGATAATAGTACATATTAGCAACACTAAAAATTTTAAAATCACATACTCTAAATTCAATATTATTATAAATATTGAGAATTAAATTGACAAATACTATAACAAGTAACAACTATTAGAACATGCTCAACTAGTAGAAATTTTCCCCTTCACTGTGAAGTATTTACATGATAGAACAAGAATATCATTGAATGAATACATAAATATTTTTAGGTAAGCGATACTATTACAGGTTTTCCAACTCCTCTTTCCACTATATATCGGTAATTGAAGTTAACGGGACAAAGTTCACCATCAACATAAATTTTTAATGCAAAGGATGAAATGCTCAATAGTACCTGATCTGAGTGCTGACCATCATTGTATACTTCACAAAGAGGTAAGGGCATGTTCATGCCCCTGCCCCAATAAGGTTATTGTTTCATTTATATTATCCATTTTCCCATCACTTCCATATTTCATCAGCATCCCAACTTAGGCGAAAGAACCTGGATTCAAATGGAAAATGCATGATGATTAACAAACAAAGAGGTAAAGCACATACGCCCCTGCCCCAATGGGGTTACTGTTACATTTATATTATCCATTTTACCATCAGTCCCATATTTCATCAGCATCACAACTAAAGCTAAGGAGCTAATATTTAAATGGAAAACACATAATGATGAATTTCCTTGTAGATCATCTTAAAAATTCCATTTCCTATTCTGTCAAGGTAAATTTAGTAATACATTGAACATTTTATAGCAGCATCCATGGTAAAGAATACGCAATTCTGAGTTTTAAATTTTTTCCTATGGAAAGGAAAGGAATGCAAGGTTACATGGGGTCATATCCCCTAATATACCCAGTGTTACTTACAGATAAGCGCCTCCTATGTTTTGGAAAACATTACCGCATGTCATGTATGTGTCAAAATGCATCGATACAAGTCATTATAGCCTCCTAGTCTTTTTAATTCATCAAATTTGAAGTCCAAGGTTGGATTCTCATCAGACCATACACTTTGAACAATAAGTTTACGATAACTTAAGCGTAGATTGAAATCATTTAAGAGATTGATTGCTTTGTAGCCTTTGGCTTTATTCGGTTCTAGGGCATCGCAGTCTCTAGCTTTCTTGTCCATGCTTTGAGAATGAATTTTCAAAGAAGAGTGTGCTCCATAGGCCACAGATTGGAACAACTGCTCTGGATCTTGAGGGTTCTCTAGCACAGCAATAGCTATTGCACCCTAGAAGGAACAAATCAACAAGAACAAGCGTTAGGGTTTGCAATGATTCACCCATAGCTATCGATCCCTTTTTCCTTGATTTCTTTCTTACCTACAATATTTTTTCTATGTGAGCTTGCTTGGCTCATGTTTTAAAGACCATACTTTTTTCCTATTGGAAATGGATGTCGTGCTTTTGAACACAAAATGACTAGGAGAAATTCGAGAAATTAATGATATTAAAAATACCTGCTAATGAGTAATATTCATATTAGCTTTTTCACATTTCACATTTTCTATTCTATAGTTTTACTTATTCCTCATTTCAATGGTTTTACTTATTCATATGATTTGGAGAATTAACTTAGGCAAAGGGTTTTCGGGTTTTGTTGGGATAATGGATATTCAAATTAGTGCAAGGTGAGTTGAGGAAATTAAAGGTAAATTTTAAAAATATTTGTGTGCTTGATATTTTTTATATGAAATAGATAATTTATTTTTTAAAATAAGTGGTTCAAAATTGAAGAGAAGTCAATTATATTTTTACTAATTATATATATAGAGAAAATAAAAATATATATATTTTGTTGTAGGATAATTATATTTTTATTTATATAATCTTAAAATCTAAATAAAAAATTTAGAATAAGAGAGAGTAACTTTTGATTATTTGTTTTATGTCAATAATTCAGGAATAGTGTGTGGCATTGGGAGTTTATGCTCAAGGTAATTTCCCCTTGCTCCATCTTGGGAATGCTACCCCCAAACCTTTGTTAAATAATTTGGGTGGAAACTGCACTAATAAAAGTGGGGAAAAATTAACCTCTGAGTCTGATTAGGCTCCATGTAATAACACTTAATACTACACTGAGCTTAAGCCCCCCTCATGGAACCCCTATCTAGGTAGACCATTTGGCTGCCCCGATGGCTTGGTGCACCAAAAATACCTATAGCGTAAAAGACATTGCCAAATATAAAGAAAAAAAATGTTTTTTTATAATTAATTGCTAAAATATAGTTTTTAAAAATACACAATTATTGAAAATTGCACTTAGCTATGCCTGTAAATTCATATTGAAGAGTCCCTAAAAGAAGCCATGCTCAAATTTTCACCCATATGTTGTGTTATACTAACAATTGGTTGCACAGTTATTGAAGGGTGGTGTGTTGCAATTACCATCAACAAGAGTGGTTCTATTTTTTTGTTTACCATTAAACATTTACAAAACCCTAACCAGTACAAACATCCAAAAACAACACAAATATTGCAAAATTCTTGCCATTACAAAAAATCATATAATAAAATGGTCCAGAACATCAAATCCATTCCAAGAACCAAAATAACTCCAGAAATCCAAATTACAACAAATATTAAACAAAATTAAACAAAAACTACCTTAGAGGGAAGAACTTTGACAGAAGAGGTGGGGGCAGCAAGGGTTTTTGGCTCAACCTAGGCAAACATGCAAATATAGAAAGTGTCGTTGTCTTAGATTGATTCCAAGATTGAAACCCATGCAAATAAAAGAATAGTAATCATTTATTTAGTCATTTTTATTTGGGTGACTAAATTTAGTTATTTATTTAGTCATTTTTATTTTTTTGACCTTGTGATATTACCTGATGACCAAATTAGTCATTTATACTTGTGAATTGCAAACAAATAGTATAATTTGATCAGTTTTAGTCACGTGACTAAACCTTTTAGTCACGTAGTCATTTATTTGTCAAATTCTACTAGTGTCATGTGCCTTGTATAGATCTCTAGTCTCAGAGAATTTACCATTAGATAATGCACTTATCAATGCTTCTTTGGCTATCATGTTGTATTGAAACATCTTCTTTTCTTCATCGGTTGTGGAAGGGCCTTCCAAATCATCTTCAGTCTTGAGTGCTACATCTTTCTTGGTTACCATCCAATAATTCAAGCCCAAACAAAACAATTGAGTCTTCATCTTGTCCTTTCATGCATCAAAATATTCTCCATCAAACTTGGGACTTTCTTTCTTAAAGTAAGACATCTTGGATCTTTTCCTCAAGCAGACAAGCTTTCTCTCTGAGGACTAGTAGCTCTAATACCAATTATTAGGATAACAATATCTCAAGCAACTGAGAGGGGGGGTGAATCAGTTGTTAACACTATTATTAAACTCAACACCAAATATAACCTTATGCAAAATAGAATGTAAAACCACATCACATCATTGGACACAAGTGACACCAAGATTTGTTCTCAAGGAAAACCTTGTTAAGGGGAAAACCCCGATGGGGATGATACCCACAAATATGTGCACTATATGAATGAAACCCTGTTAGGAGTTGATTAATACAATAGGTAGGTCCATGTTAAAAGACTGACCCTATTAGCATCTCGAACCCTATTAAGGGCATTATAACTAGCCACATTGTGATCACAATGTATCTTCTTCGTGATGTCTTCTAACATTTCTCAAGTGCACATACCAAAATTCATCATCACATAATAGTTATGTTCCAAACACTACAACTATGTCTATGAGAACTCTCAGTCTCTGTTACTGCAACCATTCTTTACTAAAACAAGCATATCTTTGTCCAGTGATCATATAAAGATTTGCAGTCATAGGAATAAGCTTTAGATACATCTTGGAACATATCTCTAAGCCCGCAAGAGCTAATGAATTGTACAATGTCTGTACCACTTTCTACAACCTGCCTATTTTTACTGACTAACAATTCCTAGTCTCCATAATTGAATATATATATTGACATCAATGAAAAACTAATGAATGACAACAATTCCAACAATCTCCCCCTTTGGCATTGAGGTAACATATGTGAAAAAAACGTCAATCAAAGAGTACCCTTCTTAATACATCCTTCTCAATATCCTCTTCAGAGCTCCTCCTTAATCCAGAATGATTTTTCACCGATATCTCTCTTCCTTTGGCATCAATGGCAAAGGGTGCCAAAACAATATCTTTCCTTCTTTCTATAAACCTTCAACTAGTTGATGGAAAATTACCCTGATCTGATTGGTTATGCTCTGCCAACTACTCCCCCTGAGGAGTAGACTTTTGCAACAAGTCCATAAATGACAATGGTCTAATACCAATTGTTAGGATAATAATGTCTCAAGCAACTGAGGGGTGGGGGGGGGGGGTTGAATTAGTTGTTAACAATCTTATTAAACTCAACACCAAATATAATCTTATGTAAAATAGAATGCAAAACCACATCACATCATTGAACTCAAGTGACACCAAGATTTGTTCTCGAGGAAAACCCTATTAAGGGAAAAACCCTGGTGGGGATGATACCCACAAATATCTGCACTATATGAATGAAACCCTGTGAGGAGTTCTAGCCCTGTTAGGATTTGATTAATACAATAGGAACATCCCTATTAAAGGACTGACCCTGTTAGGAGTCTTGGATCCTGTTAAGGGAATTACAACTGGTCATAGACTCAAATACAACTAGAAGGTTAAATCCAACTTTAATCTTTTACAAAATATACTGTATCATACCCGAATTGCATGTTAGGACAACCCAATCCTTGTGTCCAGATGCACAACCTTCTCCTTTGTTAGAAGCAGATCTCGCAACCTTCTAGCTCATATATTACCATCAAAATCCACACACCATCTCAAGGAAGAAGCTCTTCCTTATATGCAAGTTACAAAAAATAATTCATCTAGAAGTTGGTCATTATAGGACCTCATTAGATAACAAACAATTACATTATCCAAGGCGACGACACACAAGTCATCCTTGATCATGTTACAACAATTATAATTCACCCAAAGTCGACTCCATCAATAGTTCAATCATAAATCAATCATCTACACATTACTCTTCCTAGTCGGCTTCCAAATACTTCTACACTAGCAAACACGTCATAGATGATGTCAACAATCACTTAAACATGTTGCAATCACAATGTATCTTCTTCATGATGTCTTTTGACATTTCCCAAGCATACATACCAAAATTCATCATCGCACAATAATTATGTTCCAGACACTTCAACTAGGTCTGTGATAACTCCTAATCTCTGTTCCTATAACCAGTCTTTACTAAAATAAGTATATATCTATCCAATGATCATATAAACATCTGTTGTCGTAGGAATAAGCTTTAGATACATCTTGGAACATATCTCTAAGCACACAAGAGCTAATGAATTGTACGACATCCATAACACTTTCTATAATCTGCCTGTCTGTATTGACCATTAATTCCTAGTCTCCATAACTGAATATATGTTGACATCAATGACAAAACTATGAATGACAACAATTCCAAAAATCTCCCCCTTTGGCATTGATGGCAACATATGTGAAAAACCATCAATCCAGGAGTACCCTTCTTAATACAACCTTCTCAATATCCTCTTCAGAGCTCCTCCTAAAACTAGTAGGGGTTTTCACTAATATCTCTCCCCCTTTGACATCAATGGAAAAGGGTGTTAAAACAATATCTTTCCTTCTTTCTATAAACCTTCAACTAGCAGGTGCAAAATCACCTTGATTTGATCGATTATACTTTTCCAACTACCCCTGAGGAGTAGACTTCTGCAACAAGTCCATAAATGAAAATGCTTTGATAACTAATGGACTTGTGTGCTTTTATACTTCCTTAGTTACATGTTGGTGGGGATCTAACCCCAAGCTACCTCTGAGATATTGAGAGGTATCTTTACTCAATGGTTTGGTGAATATGTTTGCTATCTATTCCTTTGTACTGATGTACTCATGCTTCACCACTTCATGTATCACTTTATCTCTCTCATAAAATGATACTTGATTGCAATATGCTTACCCTTTGAATGCATCATTGAGTTTTTTGACATGTTTATCGCACTTGTGTTATCACAATATATGATAACAATTTCTCCTAAATTCACACCAATGTCCTTCAACATTTTCTTCATCTAAATGACTTGAATACAATTGATTGTTGTTGCAACATACTCTAATTATGTTGTTAATTGTGATACATAGTCCTACTTCTTGCTAAGCCAAGATATCAACCTCTTTCCAAGTAAAAAGGCTCCTCCACTAGTGCTTTTCCTGTCATCTACACATCCTATCCAATCTGCATTAGTGTAAATATTCAATGCAAAGTTGTCTGGGCTATCATACCACAGTCCTATGTCAATTGTTCCCTTGAGGTATCTGAATATCCTTTTTACTGCTACAAGATGTGTCTCCTTTGGATCTACCTAGAATCTAGCAACAATTCCAACCGCATTAGCAATATCAGGCCTAGTATGTGTTATATAGTGAAGCCCTTCAATCATTGATCTGTATTGTGTCTGAGGTACATTCTTTGCCTCATCTAAAATAGATAACTTACTCCCTATTACCACAGGAGTTCCAACTAGTTTACTCTCACCTATGCCAAATATTTTCAGCAATTCTTTTAGATACTTTGTTTGTGATATGAAAATCAAATATCTTTGTTTTGATTTATCTGTAATTCTAGGAAGAATTTCATCTCCCCTATCATTGACATCTCAAACTCACCTTTCATTTCTTTTGCAAACTTATTACTCATAGCATCATTACCCCCAAAGATAATGTCATCAACAAACACTTATATTATCAAATTTTCTTCTTTATTGTATCTTATATACAAGTTACTATCTACACTACCCTTTTTTAAACCAAGATGTAGTAAATACATGTACAATCTTGCATACCAAGCTCTTGAAGCTTGCTTCAATCTATACAATGATTTCCTCAATCTACAAACCATATCTCTATCATCTGTCAAAGGAAAACCATATGACTACTCAATGAAAAATTCTTCTTCCAAATCACCATTTAGGAATACAGACTTGACATCCATCTGGTATACCTTAAAATCTTTGTGTGCACCACAGGCCAAGAATAACCTAACTGCCTCTATCCTCACAACTAGTGCAAAGGTCTCCTCAAAATTATTTCCTTCTTGCTGTGAATATCCCTTACACACTAATATGGCTTTATTCCTAATCACAACTCCATCTTCATTCATTTTATTTCTGAAAACCCACTTTTTGCCAGTGACATTCTTGTCTTTACGTCTTGGGACCAGTTCCCAATTGTTGTTTTTTCTCAATTTGACCTAATTATTCTCTCATTGCCTTAATCCAATACTCGTCACTGCAAGCCTCATCAGGTGTCCTTGGCTCAACCCGTGAGATCAAACAGAATGCATTTTTGAAATGCGACCTTATCCTAGTACATGTACTCTTATCTCCAATGATTTGGTCTTATGGATAATTCTGCACAACATACTTAGGTGTCTTGAGCACTTCTGGCTCACTCATATTCATATCTGTGTCACTTCCTGGTAACAAACCCTCTTGTAGTTGTTCCTATACTTCTTCTTGACCTTGCCCTATTTGAAGTTAATTTTGATTGCTCTAAAATATCTCATTTTCAAACCTTTCCCAATGTGGATCATAAGGATTGAATTCACATATTCTTTCTTGTACCTAAAACCTTTCATCAATTATGGCATTCACACTCTCGATCATTTTCGTAGCTCTCAAATTGTAACATCTATATGTTTTTATTTTAGTGGAGTACCCAAGGAAGATTCCTTCATCACTTCTAGCATCAAATTTCTCTATGCCAACATCTCTTTTGATAAAACACTTGCCACCAAAAATTCTGAAATAGCTAACAATAGGAGTTTCACCATACCATGATTCATATGGTGTCTTGCTAGCCAGATAATGCACCATATGAGCTATTGTCAATGCTGATGACAAATTTCATCTTATTATTTCATAAATCATGAAAAATATTATTTATATAATAAATAATTTAAATCAAGGAATTGTTGACCTCAAAAGGATGCACTTAAGGAAAACAACTTAATGGGAAGTTCTCAAAATGGAGGATTGGTTTGCTTTCCAAAAAATAACCTTTGATATTTTAGAATTCTACTCTTTATTGTTTTCAAGTGGATGAAAAGAGAAATAGAAAACAAAAATAAATAAATCTAGTCTAAGGTGATAAGCCAGATGCAAATCTTTTACAACACTTTAGATTTTTATCCACCACAAAGTATAATGTAACATCAACATAAACACTGCAAAAAATGGGAAGCATGTAAAACATGATCACATTATCCATCCCCTTATGCTAACATCACAAAAGCTATATAAAATTACACAAAAAATAGTCATATTCATAAAATGATACAGATCAAAGTAATTTATCTAGCTACAAAACAAAAACCAAACATAGACTAAACACTTGTTAGGTGCAATCTGTTATATTTAATTATATTAAGAGCTTGATTACAATGTTGTGATCTCCAAATTAAAGTTGTTGATGCTGCTACTTAGTATTCTAGAATGAAGCAACACTGATGTGGAGCAGAGGTGGATATGACCTCTTTGATACCATATTTCATATCTTTGAAGTTTTCCAAACATCTAATGTAATTTTCAAACTCCTTTATGGTGAGCTTTCACTTCCTAGGCCTAGTCTTCCTAGTAGCCCTCCAAATAGGGTTATCAAGGTATAACTTCTTGTGTAGACCTCTCAGGCTCAAACCAAAAATATTTTGAGATACCCTTTTGGGATTTTAATATGTAAAGTTTGGATAGGGTTACATTGGAGAATATCCTCCACTAACTAACTGGTAATCAACATATATGCCTAATTAGGCACTTTTATAAAGAAACTATTGGATTCCTTCACACCGAACTTCCAAACATCATTTCTAAAACTTAGATATGTCACATATGGTTTGAATCTGCAATTTCCAACACTTCAAACCCTCATCAACTCACCCCTTTACCAAACCCTTAGTCTACCTATGTAATAAAATCCTATGAAGATATTAGGCTAGGGCATCACCAAAATGGCCTCTCACACAATCCCCTACCCTTGAGAACTTATGGACATAAAATACATCCAAATGCCCTCTATTCCAGTGATTTATAAAAAAATCAATGGTGAAATGGGTCTCAACATAATTTATGATTCAAACTCTCATGCCTAGGGTTTCAAGATTGGTTTTGGTAAAATTGCTAACTTCCACAAATATCAATAAAAATTGGCCAAACTAGATGAAAATAAAATAATATTTAGATGACCATCCTACCAAATAGGTTTCACATCAGTTTCGCGCTGTACAAATCTCTACAACAATGAGAAAATTAGAAAAACATAAAAAATTAGAGATAGTTTTATTGCTTTTACCATCTAAATCACATACAATCCTTCCTTGGTTGATGGAACAAGCTATTTACATGATAATCCATCATCTCCAATGGTTACAACTTCCATTTGAATGCTAATTAACTAGAAACTAACACTTGTTCATTATGACAACTTTTGCAACTTTAGTGCAACATTTTACAAATGACATCCTAAGACTCTAGATTGACATAACCAAATAAAAAATGGTATAAAATACCGACTTATATGACCAAAACATAAAAAAAATGAAATTTTACCAAAATGGTCTCATGGAGGTACAAATGCATAGGTTCTCTTACACCATACTCCCAAGGTGAACAAAAATCTCAAGTCCCTTTAAAGACCGGGTCTTGGACTATTGCTCCATGTTTCTTAATGTTCTCTATGTCATCCATGTTGCATCTTTATTAGGAAGCCCTTGTCACTTCACTAGGTATTCATTATACACTTTGTGCCTTGTTCTTTTGACTTCCCTAGTATCCAATATGCACTCAAGCTTCAATGGTTCACTTGGAGGTAGGTCCTTCCCCCAATCTTCATCTGGATCTCTCTTGTGGAGCTTGCATCTTCAACTACAATCATGGATCCTTTAAAAGGACAGAGGTCCAAAATAATAAAAATTGGTGAGATAGCCACTCCAGGAGGGATTTCTATCTCATAAGTATTAGCCCCAAATTTGTGGACCACTCTACATAACCCATCTTCTTCATCTACAACTTGGTGTACTTTCGCTTGGGTAGTTTTTCTTTCTTCAAGTGTGCCAACACTATATCTCCTACCTTGAACTGGACATCCCTTCTTTTTGTACCATCCTAAATTGTAAGCACTTCTGTACTCTATAATTTAATGATTGTTTAGGACTTCATAATTGCACTTAATGCATACCTAATTCAAATCTGAGTCCTCTTCTCTCTCTAACTTGTGCAAAAATTGAGGTATGATCTAATTTTTATGCATCCTCCTCTATTTTCCTTAAATCACAATATTCATTTTCTACCCTAGGCCTTATTTCACCATTTTTGGCCTTGAATTTCAATCCCATTATCAGAATCAACTACAATTTTAAACCTCAAACTATTGGACTAACAATGACCCATCTCTCGAGATTAACCAAAGTCCTCCAGGTTGGCCTTATCTTGGACAAGGTTGACCTAAGTTGGCCTTGTCCTAGGAGACTGATCCAAAATTTAGGACACAAGTCCATCACAGTGGATTTGAAAGGTTTCTAGATCTATGGTCAGTTGTTTAATTATGACTCCCAAAATCACTATAAAAGGAACATAATTTCTTCATTTTGACATATGGATTCAAGTGCAAGGTGAAAACCCCAATTTGATTACAACATGAAATTGCAAGATGGAAGCCTTAGCTTGATGACATCTATTGAAGCAAGAGTTAGCTATTGAATAATTCATTCAAGAATCCAAATCAAGCATCTACAAATTCAAATCAAGCATCCAGGACATCATTTTCTATATCATGGAGTTTCAATTAGATTGTGAGGATGGCTATGAGTACTTTTTCTCTTGGGGGCTTAGTATGATTTCCTTGTTATTTTTAGATCTATGCATTGATACTTCATGTTTACATGCTTACATTTACATGCATTCAATCATACATTGTTTTCATTTGCACGCTAGGCTTTCACTCTATCACACATAGGATTAGATGTAGGCATTTACTTTGGCATTCTAGCTCATTAGCATTCTAGACATACTCTAGATTCATGAGCACATCACACTTTACATATTCGAACAACTATCCATGGAGGTGGTAATTACCAAAATGGGGGGTTTACTAAGGTAAAACCCTATATAGACACCCATACACACATTTTCTAGATTTGCAGGTTATAAAAGTGCAGGTACAAGTACAAATTTGAAAATAGTGCAATCTAATTTTTCCAAATCCTTTCTACTCGCAATTCCAAAAAGCATATGGACTAGGTCAATTTTGGTCAGTCTTATCCAGAGCATGACTAACTTGGGTTGGCCTTGGCCTCTTCCAAATCAAAATCTTCCAGTTCATATGGTTGTAGATTCCAGGTTGTTAGATATGAAAACCAACAAAATTTGGGACTCCAACAGTCAGAAAAATTAGGTTCAAAGTGCAATCTTCCTCTTTCCTTTTAAGGTTCACACATTATTATCCCTATTTCTTGGCATTTACTTTTATAGATCAAATTTAGCTTTCATATTTACATATCATTTAGCATGTCTTATTGGAATCAATCAAATCTAGTCCTATAAGGCATAGAGCCCAAGTTTGTACCCTAACTCTCTAGGTTGTACTTAATAGATCTATCTTGTTAGCAAGGGTTTTTTATTCCAATGTATAATATCCCCCATTGATATGGTGAGTAATCTACACCCTAACATTGCTCACTATTTCCTAATATACACTTTTCAAATTTGCATGTTTCTTATACTTTTTACCACTCTTATTGAGATTCTCTTTAACCTGTTCATGGATACCTTCATGGCTGCTATGAATTCCTCTCCTTCAACACTCCTCTCCATTCCATTCAAATCTCTAATTTCAAAGACTCCTCTATGCTTCAGTCCATAAACCACCTAAAATGGGATTTTACCAATGCTTCTATTGATTAAATCATTATATGCATATTCAACATGTGGAAGAACTAAATGGCATTGTTGTGCATGTTCTTTTGTGAGGCATCAAAGTATAATTCAAAGTGATCTATTGACAACTTCACCTATTTTTTGATGATAGGAAGAACTAAAGGTCAAGCTAGTACCCAAATTCTTCCAAAGAGTCCTCCAAAAGTGACCTACAAATTTTGAGTCCTTGTGTAAAACAATAGTTAAAGGTAAGCCATGTATACTGACCACTTGAAATAGTTTAAAAAAATACAATGTGAGAGGAATCATTTGTGCTCCTACATCGTATGTGTTAATCCTAAGATCAAATTACTGAGAGGGGGGTGAATTAGTAATCAACCAATTATGTAAATTTTCAAACCTTTAAACCTTATTACAACATTCACAAAAGTAACTTAATATTAGAAAATGAAAACTTCAAACACATAAGCACATCCACTAAACAATAAAACACTTGACACAAAAAAAAATTCTCATGGAAACCCAATTTGGGAAAAACTACATGTGGGGATTAGTACCCACTAAATGATACACTCTTATGAAGTACACCCTTTGATGAGCTTAACCTTGTTAGGAGTTTATAAAGACATTGTTAGGTGCCACCCGGTTAAGGGATTTTCCTTAGGCTTGTTAGGAGTAGCCTTGTTAGAGGACTTTAGCCACAAGTAATGTGCCACCTTGTTAGAGGATTTACAATAAGGACCGGCTAGGATCCACCCTATTAAGGGATTTTGACTGTTGTAACTGTTAGGGAATAATAGGATGAATGATATGTAGAATAGCCCTACCTCTTCTTGAACAAATCCACTAAAGCACAAAATCTCTTCTCATCACACTTAACTTTTCCCTAGCTTGATCACAACTCGCACTTTGCACTGCACTTGTCCAACACACGATCAACACTAAAAACTTTCAATTTCATCCATTATATATAGTTCATCAAGCCCTAGAGTCTTCCACCAAATTAGGATTGCCCTAAACGACTTACAATTTAACTTTCAAACTTCCTTCTCTAATCCAACACACCAATACACACATCTCGGTGTATAAAATGATTTTCATGTACCACGTCAGCCAATACAATGATTTACATATAATTTTGTGTCATGGGATCAAACACATTTTGACCAAACACACTCTTCCTCTAGAATCATCTACACATGCTAGCATCATCACTAAGGGCAGAGATTGAGGATAAGTCGATAATACAATCCCTCAATATGATTAGTCATCATCGGTGATAGTATTCGAACATGTTCACTATTGACTAAGGTGTAGTAATATCATTAAAGAAATGTCCCAACTAATGCAAGAATCAAATAGTCTTAATCAACAAATCGGTGTCTTTAAAATGGTACAATAATAAGTATACCCCGTCAAAGATAGAGACCATTGTTAAGAATAAACAACAACTAAGTCAACGTGACGCATTGTTAATACAATAAGGAGTAAGAATCATTAAAATATTGTAATAGTGGCATTAACCAAATACTAACAACACATAATCCCAAGATACAAATACCATAAGTATGGTATATTACAGTGGTGGAAATCAAAGATTATCTTATCCAAATAATCATTGACCAATAATTTGATAAACTAATAACCAACGATCTAAGTCATAAAGTGAGGCAACAATTCATTATAAAAGATATCAAATTAAGTTGACTAAATTTTATAATATTATCAATATATCCTAAAATAAGAGGGAACATCTAAAAGGCAAGGTGTGACTTGAGAATTATAAAAACAGAAGTGATTCACTAATCAATATCATCAATTAAGTAAAGGGTGAATGGATGCATTTCAGAAAAGGACATATATCTAGCATGTCAAGGGTTGCAATCTTTCTGAAGGACACAACATATAATGGACATCAAATCTATCCTCTCAAGGCATGGAAGAATAAAAGGTTATAAATATATTTGAAACTCTTCACAAGGAAGAGATAAGAAAGGAAATGAATCATTTACATTGTTGGCAAGCATTGTGTGATAGTAAATTATGATGTAACATATCTACGAGTTAAATAGTGATTCATATAATGATATATCTGAATTCTATTAAGGAACCCTTATATATGTGTGTGTGTGGGGGGGGGGGGGGGGGTGTGCATGTGTATGTCTGTGACATATTAATATATATAACCTATTCCTCAATCACTTTCTATAACCCCTTAAGAGGATAGGTTGGTTTAGTTAGGGAAAGGCAGAGTAATTCCTCACAAGGTAGGCGAATCCCAAGATAGGTTAAGGACATGTATTTCCAATGCCTTGAGAAAAAAGTCCCAAGATGGGTACGAATATGTGTTCCAAAAATCTTGAGGGAGCCTTCCTGTAGATTGGTTTTCAAGCACCCCAAGGACAAGTAAATCCCCATCCTTCTTAGGATTGATGTTTAGGAGAGAAGTAAGAAATTGGGGCTTAAGTATATTAACTCCCAAATGTATTATGAATCATTAATTATTTCTTAATTTAATTTGATTTAAATGCATGGTGATGTATGTTAATCATTAGAAATTGGTAGCCTCTTATTAAGTGACATTACAATGACTAGGTTAAATTTCTATTTTCACACATGATCAAAACCCTAGCTGGGAATTTTAGGGTAAATCAAATAAAATCCCAATAGGGGACATTATACTCACCCTCCTTGCTCTTTCACATTGGAGATTCTTCATGAGTTTGAAGGCACACTCTTCTATTTTCATGATCATTTCTTATTATATAAACTATTGAAAATTTGAAAACTACATATATATTGCAAAATTGACTAGTAATGTTCAATATTTTAGTGTTACACTATATTCTCAAGTTCAATTTTTATTTTTCTATAGTCAATGTTAAATATTTGACATTGATGCAGGAGCATCTTGAGATCTAAGCAATTTTGCACCAACCACAAATATGTTTAGTTCTTGTTGACCAGTCATGTGTTCTAGTTGCAGTCAATTTGTACTTGTTATTTTGAGTTGTGGTTTCTATTGTGTTTTTGTGGCTTCATTCCAAGCCTTATCCTATGATCGAACCTCATTTGGAGTCATCACAAAACACTTTTTGAAGATTCTTGTCTGACTGTATTGTTCTTCATTTTCCCAGTCAATGAGGGTGTTCTTCAATCGAATTTCCAATCTTTCGGTTGGGGTTTCCGGTTGCAATTGTGCCAGTGAGTTATTATGTTTGAGGTTGACTTATTATTGTGATCACATTTCTTAGTTTATTCATTGGGGTTGTTCCTAGGGTTTTGAGAACCGACCTAATCAGTGTATTACATTTTCTTTATTCTTGGGAAATGTGAGCTATTATGGGTCGACCAATGATTGTAATGGCTTTATAAGCTTATGGACTTATTCTTAAGGGATAGTTAGTCTTCATAAGATTATTTGGTCGTAGTTTGGATAGGGTTAGAAGGGATTTTTTATCATAACTAGGCATATATGCTTGGCATGTAAGACTACATATTGCAGATTAATTGTAACTGATTTTTTGATAGTAATTGAAGGCTGGTCTTTCATTTTTTTGTTGTCTTGGTCATTGTTTCCATTGTGTTGTGTTGGCTGCAAGATTGGACTAATCTTTTGTGGGTCTCTCCATCCTTGACTGCACCAGACATGATATAATTTTATCATTTTACAAATCTAGAGATTATATTTTTTAGTTCTTTTATTATCTGATTATGCCTAAAAGCCCTAGAAATTTTTTGTTGTCCCAGGAACTTTGAGAAATAGAGTGTCACATTCATCTCCTCACCCTCTAATGTGGGGGACTCTTCATGATTTTAAATCTCCATTTCTTCTCTTCTCTACTCATTTAACTAAACACAACTCTGAACCAATTATTTTTTTGCCTTCATATATGATGCTACGGTGCTCTTTTCAGGTGGGTTCCCATTTCATTTGAGTCCTAAAATAAACTATGCTAAGGAGCTCTTTGTAGGTGGGTTCCCATTTCCTTTGAGTCCTGAACCAAACTCCAGATTTTCTATGGAGCCTATTTGAAAACTTTAGTCATTTGGGGAAGAAACCAATCAAATCCATGAGGATGTTTCACAATTTAAATGTGAGGAGACTCTGCAGCTAGACAAAATTTGGAAGTTTTTGAAGGGGATGACTAATGTGATGCTCAAAAGAGAAAAACGTATGATGCCATGTCTCCAAACTTCACATTGATTTCAAAGTAGATGAGGCCAGAGAAATAAAAGGGGATATGAGTCTAGTTGAACTTCTACAACTGTTGAAGATGGAGGAAGATGGGCCTACTGCCCATGATCAAGAAGCAATGGAAAATAAGTCCAACAAAAGAGAAATGTAGAGGATGAAGAGGTGGCATAAACATTGGAGATTGGTCCACAGTTCATGAAACATAGTGGGTGAGATCATGTGGCTACTAAATGGATGCTTCATAGGTGGGTTGAAAACCCCATTTTAGTCCAACTATAGATTATAAGTTTGCAAGGTTCAATGTTTTATTGGTTTGATTAGAATAGGGCATTACAATTTAAATGTTGTAAAGACAAATTTCAGCATCATAGTCTAACTCCTTTTCATATATAGGCATCCCTCATGTTGGTTCATATATCATGCAAAATCGGGTAAACTATCTTGAGATGACAATGATGCACCCTCTATCATAACTATCATTGATGTAATGGGAAATACCTTTAAGGTAAGCTTTGAAAATCTATTAATAAAAAATAGAGTAAGCTTATTAATGTCTCTTGAAGAATGCTTTGTTTGCAGACAATTAGATGGAAATGGCATTTTTAGTTCCAGATCCATAAAGTTCCAAGTGAGTGCTCTCTTGGAAAATGAATGAGTATCTCATTTATCTTTCTAGGACTATCATAACAAACACTAATGTAATGAGAAATAACTTGACATAAACTTTGAAAAGTGTTAATAAAAAAAAAAAATAAGCTTATTTTGTCACTTGAAGAATGCTTTGTTTCCAGTGTATCAAATGGAAATGTTCTTCTCAAATCAATTACGTAGTATTTTCGGTTATAGATCCATAAATATCCAAGCCATTTCTCTCTCAAAAAATGATGAATATCATGGTTTTCTTTCCAGGACTATCATAACCATCACTGATGTAACGAGCAATACCTTTGAGGTAAATTTTGAAAAGTTGTTGACAAAAATCAAAATAAGTTTATTATATGTCTCTTGAATAATGCTTTGTTTGCAAAAAAAATCAAATGGAAATGTTCTTCTCGAGTCAATTGCATAGCATTTTCCAATTCCATATCCATAAATATCCAAGTCAGTGAGTGCTCTCTCAAAAAATTGATGAGAATCTTGTTTGTCTTTCTAGTATAAACATCTTGATTGTGGATAAAGATGCACTGGTTTTCGACAAGTGGAAGACTTTTTCCTATCATTTAGTATATGTGGTCCCTTTTTAAATCTTTCCCTATTAAATAAAGGTCCAAAATTGCTAAAAATATTGACCAGCATGATCAAGCTATACATTAAAACACTGTAATTAATTTTAAAACTCAAACAAATGTTCTACAAAACTAGTTTAAATTAAAAATAAACAATAAAGAATAAACAGTACTATTAATTTCCCTCATAAAACACTGCAACTCTTAATTATGACCTAACAATGAAGCCAATAGACAACACATAGGGCTTAAAATTAAAAAACAAATAGTAATAAGATAATAAAAAAAACTTCAAAAGATATAAGTACTTACCTATTTAAAATTGAAAATTAACAATACAAGATAATAAAAAAAACTTCAAAAGATACAAGTATTTTCCTGTTTAAAATGGCGTCGGAGCTAAGAGGATTCTCTTTGAGCATCCTTTGCACAAGATAAGAAGGGTGAAGTGAAAACTGTACATCACTACTAACATATCGTGAAGAATCCCTTGCACCATTTACCATTATGTCATAGGTAACCTTCTCCTTACCAACATTACTGTCAATTTTTTCATCATCTATCATATCTGCGCTCATAATTGAGCTATCAGTGGTGTTGTCGTTGCTCTCAAAATGCATCAAATTTTTAGATGTTCTTTTGCAAAGACCTTGTAGTGGAATATCCTTCTTTGTTTCCATTACAATTTCTTGTGTTGTTTATGATGATTGAGGTGCCATTACAACCCTCAAATCCATTAAAACTTCTCTTCCTCTTAGATTTTATGGGTAGATATTTTCAAAAGGAAAAAAATGTAAATTCAAAATGCCTTTTGCCACTTTAATCTTACCAAGTCCACATCATGCATCTCGCTTGGGCCATGCGAAGTTATAAAACATTTATCTGATTCCTTGGTTGGTCTTTAGTTTTATTGTTATTTTCCCAAATAGAGTTCCTATATTTGTGTAAAATATATTAGATTTGATTCGATTCTATTATAGCATTAGGAAAAATGATATTCTTTAAGACACAAAATTAAAGGAAAAATGAATGAAGATATTTTATTGACTAAAAAGTTACGAAAAAATGAATGAAGATATTTTATTCACTAAAAAATTACTTTATTTTAATTTTAATTTATCAACTAAAAAATAGGTCTTAATTCATGGACCTCTCAACCATCACCTTTGATGAAACCTACAAGTATAAATTTGACCTAGGTCACTTCCACCTATATAGATTAAACCTTGAACCTTTAAAATTCAAAATTTAGATTTGAATCTTTGTTGACCTTTTTGTTGCTCTTTGTGAGTCAACCTAATGTATATGTATTTGGATAGTATGAATTGGGTTGTTGTCTTTAAAAAGATTCTCTATTTATTTGTAAATCATTTAGGAGATTGAGGAGTCACTGCAAGAGCATTCACATCCGAGTATCATAGAAAAATCACAAAGAATCCTAATTGCATCATTGTCTTATGCATAGTGGATTTTAGTGATTTTATAAATAATTGTGTGAAAGTTATTGAATCAATCCACTTAGGTCTCAATCAAGGAAAATATGACCCTCATTTAGAAAATTTTCAAATACATAGTGCATGCCTACCTATTTTTGTAATCATTGTATGAAATTTATTGAATCAATCCACTTAAGGGCCTAATGAAGGAAAACATGACCCTCATCTAACAACTTTCCAAATTTATATTGAACTAATGCAAATATATTATATTTTTTCATTTCCTTCTAGATCACCTCTACATTTCCAAGGTTAGTTTGACATGTGAGATCCATTCTATAGGCATGGATGTAACCCGCAACAAAAGTAACCATAATTTAATAGATTATAAGTGTACCATCCTAGAATTGGATCACTATGTAATTCCCCATTTAGATTAGTGCCATATTTTCATGTGTGGGCTCTCGCATTAATTTCTACTACCCAGCCCCAATTTAATTTTCTATTTGAGCATCCCCTCTACAATTAGGAGACCTAGGCCAAATTTCAAGGCTTTTAGGTGGGAACAAGTCATCCTGGTCAACTTATTCCTTGATGTTTGCTTTGAAATTTAAATCAGGAATTTGTCTTAACAGTTAAGAGAGATATCATAATTTGTATCGACATTATTTGAGTTTTGAGCTCTAAAATATTTTTGGGGGGTATATAAGAAACCTAACTCTCCTTATTCGGGTTTAAGCATTGATAACCATGAGAAAGAATAAGAATACCTCAAGAGAAAGATCAAGATCTCTATCATCTCAAACATTCAAGACATTTTTAAGGCAATCTTCTCCATGGTAGCAACTTTTTGTCCCTCGTTGAAGTCCACATAGAGGAGATCACCATCAAGGAAGAAGATCATAACATAAACATCCATTCACAAGCATTCAAGAATCCAAATCTTTAAGCATTCAAGTCATTCTTCCTCTTTGTATCAATCATTGTGACAAACCACAATATTCATTGTGTAAGGCATGTCTTTCATGATTTCCTTTTAGGTTTTTGTGTGGAGACAAGCTATTACATGAACACTTATGATCACATTCAAAGAAGCATTGCATCATCAAGGTATAAGACACTTCATGTTTTAGATATAACCTCTTATGTTAGGAATGAATGCTGAATATTTCCTATGGGGGAGTATTCAGAGTCATTATGTAGCAGTTGTATGTTGCATTCATGACTGTGATTGTCATTGATGTCAACACAGTGATCTACTAGAGATTAGTAGAGAAGCAGATAATGTTTGAATTAGCGCACGTGGAATATTACAGATCAAGCTATACGAAGTTGAGGATTTATTCTACATTGTGTCCTAAGTTCATGGTTAAGAGTGCATATGGAAATTCAATTAATCATCAGTTATGTGTAATTTAGTGAAAGCAGTATTCAGACATTGTTCTTGAGAAGCGGCTCGAGGTAACTGGATGATATCTCCTAATCAGGATAGAATCTAGGCATGCAAATTTATACAAATGATGAAGACATTTTGGTGGTGACCTAGATGAGACAGCATGGTCAAAGGTCGCATGTGTGAAGAGTTATTTTGTTTTGAAACTGATAGTTTTATGTAATTATGGAATATTATGTAATGTGTGAAGGTTTATATTTTGTAATTGGTTAAGCCTTGTTGGCCAACTCATTTTTAATTATTTGAGTGTGGTATAAAGGAATGATTATTTTCTTTAATTGTAATATGATATGATGATGAGATATAGATGTGAATTGCAAAATTGAGCAATATATGTTGTAAGAGGATATGTGAATTGCAGAGATCTGGTGAAGCAGTTGGTGCGGTTTGGCATAGGCAGAGGAGCAAAGATAAGTTGTTGAAATCAGTAATTGTTGGTATTATTCTATTCGAATAATACAAAGACTAGTTGGATAGTGTGTTCAGTGATCTTTCCCTTGAAGCTATTTGGACAATGGGTCCTTTTGTCTTCCATAACTCTTAACCGAGTTAGAATCTTTTAATAGGGATTCAAAGTCTCCTAACATGGACTCATATGTACTGAATGTATTTCATAAGGCTCCTAACAAAGTCCATCCTCTCACAAGGAATTTTCATATTAGTACATCTTTTGTGGGCATCATTCCCACAGGGGTTTACTCTCTGATCAAGAGGCTCCCTAGTCAACATATCTTGTGTTATTGTGTTATTGTGTTGTTGTGTATGTTTATCTTTCTTTGGTTGTTGCGTATATTGATTACATGGTTGAAATCTGATAATGGTAATAAAAGTTGTTATTATCTGATAACTGATTCACCCCCACCCCCCCTCTCAATTATCTTAGTGGACTTTACTTTCTAACATCTCTTTTTATATTAACACAAATTCCTTTCAAGCATATTTAAATTCAATTTCATGGTTGATTCCAAACCAAGGTTTGACTGAGGTAAACCCCTCTACACAATATTTTTTCTCTAATCTATGTGTATAAA
Organism: Chamaecyparis obtusa; assembly: GCA_027943335.1. Classification (NCBI taxonomy): domain Eukaryota; kingdom Viridiplantae; phylum Streptophyta; class Pinopsida; order Cupressales; family Cupressaceae; genus Chamaecyparis; species Chamaecyparis obtusa. The sequence goes on along the minus strand of BSBK01000431.1, from coordinate 288,341 downwards.
TAATTGGCCCCAACTTTCAGATTAGATCTGAAAAGTGAGGGATCTTGGTTACAGAGTGTAACTAAAATCATTGAAAAGTATAGGGAATAAATCGACCCAGTCAACTTAGTCTAAGGAACAAGTTGACCTAGTCGACAGAGTCCCTCCAAATCAACATTAAATTGAATCTATAGGTTAGTTACAATTTCTGGATTTTAATTTTGGTAACTGTATACTAGGGAAAGTATCTTCATAGAATTAAGGTTGAACAATAAATGAAATAGCAACTAAATAAACCACAATAGAGAAACTATTTAGCAAATTAATGATCAATTGAGCATCTTATGGCTCTCTAACTAAGAATGTTAATGCAAAGCTCTTAGCAAGCTTCCATTAATGATACTCCTAGAATGAGAATGATAAGATAAACAAGTTAAAGCTAAAAATTATATCAAAGTAAATGCTAATCAAGCTCTCAAATGCCTTTCTAAACTCAAATTGCAAGAGGTTCAATGCAATTCTCAGATGTGTGGTTATTGATTATGAAGGAATTTGGCCTTCCTTTTATAGATTTTCCAATGGTAGGGGGTGTAGTTGTGTTTGATCATGATTAAACCTTGGTTGAGTCCTTGGTTCCACCCTTTGAAGACAATGCAAAGTTTGTGTCCTCAAAGCTTGGGACAAGTAGACAAGATTAATGGACAAGATTCTCTTTCACTTTGAGTGATTGAGATTGAATTTGGCTTGATTCATGTGAATGTCTTTCCTTAAATCTCATTGGTTGATTGAATTTCCTCTCCTTTTGGGTTGTTGAGAGTAATTGAGATTTATTAATTGATTTATTTTAGTCATGTAACCCTTGAATGGGTTGAATTTAATTTAATCCAAGACTATACAATTAATTGATTTAATTGTAGTTTGATTTGATTGCACTTGATTAAAATGCTCTCAATTTTGATTGATCTCGAATTAAGACTTGATTTTCATTTTGATTGGCTAATTATGCATTGTGATTCAATTGATTCAATTATGTCCTTGATTTTCTTTGATTTGACTTGATTTGATTTGATTTGATCTTTGTCCATTTTTACGTGATTATAAATGCCCCTCTTTGAGTTGACGTGCGAAGCATGTCGATTCAAAGAATACTTTGATCTTGCTTAATGATAGGTCCTGTTTCATTGATGGTCGATATTTGATGTTCGTTTGATGTCTTTTGATGGTCGATTCTTGATTTATGATATGAGATTGATGCAGATATGATCGATATGAAACTCTTAATTGATATGGTTCTGATGATCATTTTGATATGATGATTATTTTGATGATGGTTGTCGATATGATGTTTGATTCAATGATTGATCATGATATGATACCTGTTTTGATGATTAATTTCGATGTGATGCCCCATTTGTTTGATTATGAAAAATTTCTTGATAAAATCATTTGCTTTGATTTAATGATCGATTTCTTGATTTTCGATGATGTTACTACTGATGTTGATCTGATTATCCAATGGTATGCCCCCTCAAAAATAAAACATATTGATGCTTGATTTAAAAAAATTTGATTGATTGATTGATCCCATATGTTTTCATTTCTGAAAAACATTGATGATATGCCATGATTCACAATTTGCCCCAATTGAACTGATAGTTTAGTTTAGGTCAAAGTCAAAATTTCACCTCTAAATTAGGTCAAATTAGCTTAAATAGGTTAAAAAACCTTGATTTACTATTCATTTTCACTTTTGACTTCTGAGATTTTGCTTTGGGCTTCCTTTGGTTTTTGAGATGGTTGTTCCTATCAGAGAACATCGGTTCGAGAGATGTTGATAGTATCAGAGACCACCTGACTACAGACCTCCAGTGAATCATTTTTAACTTCCTTCTTGCATTTATTGCTCATTTATAGCGTTTATTGCATCTTTTCCATGTCGTTGTTGTTTTGATTTCGCCAATTCACGCATAGGAAAGATTAAATATTGCGTTAGCCTTTAAAGTGTCGCATCTGCACTTTTTACTCACGCCTCCACGTAGTAAACTACCGCCTAACAATTTTTCATTCTTGCCTGAGAAAAATAAGATTCTACGTAGCCTTAGGGTTTGAATGCCAATTTGCATATGTTTTTCTGCATGTTAAACCCTAGAATTTCGTTGTCGCCTAGGCTTTATTGAATGTCACCTAGTGTTATAAAGTGTCACGTGAAACCTGAATTACTGCTTATGTCAGATAAAGTGTCGCCTGACATCTTTTCTACATCGCGTGAGATGAAATGTCATGTGGTATGTGTAAAATCACACCTAAAATATTTTTGAAATTTTTTTTCACTTGCACTTGATTTTTCCTAATGAAAATTTTGATAAGTCCAGATGATCAATTCCAATGATAAGATTAGGTCTGTTGCGTTCAAACAAAATAATTGATTAGGATATTAGGATAATGGTACCAATGAATGTGATTTGTCAATCTGATAGGATAAATCAATTAGTGTAAAAACTGATACGATTGATTTGATACTTTGTTCTCAGGATAGAGACACGAACAAATGGTACTATGTGTGATTGCTTAATACTTTTGATAAAATTGATTGACTTTAGATGATTCCTTGATATGATATGCTGATATGATTCCTTTGTTTTTCCAAACAGGCACACTTCCCTGTTCTTTACATACGGTATGTTGTATCATAGGTTATTGATCTTGGTCAGGCTCTAACTCTGGCAGAGTATCGTGTTGTTGAGATGTGCAGCCTCAATTTTCTTCTTGACATGCCGCGGTTCCAATTGAACCGTGGTCTTCTGATTGTTGTGGTGGAGAGATGGCACTTTGACCACAATACTTTCCACCTTCCTTTTGGAGAGATGACTATCACTCCGAAGGATCTGTATAGACTATTACGTATTCCTTGCCAAGGAGACTTAGTATATTATGATTCCATTTATGATAGCATAGTTTGCAGATGAGTGTTTGGAGACAACACTATAGATAATGATACTATTACTTGGCCACAATTTTCTTCTTTCCCAACATTACCAGCAGTTCTTGGTGCTCTTATTGGTGGATTCCTGCTTCCCGACCAGCGAGGTCGTGGTTTCTCAATTGGATGGGGTAGGATCCTCGAGGATTTACTTTCTCAGCCTCGATGATTTGATTGGGGCTCATGTGTTCTTGCTTAGTTGTATCATGATTTGCATGAGGTTGTCTACAGAGAGAGCACTTCTTTTTCTGCAAGTGCAGTGATTCTACAGTTGTGGGTATGGGAGCATCTTCCTATTACTAGGCCTATTTCAGATAGGATTCATCACCGAGGATTCCTATATGCTTTTTTGTATAGCGGCATGGTTGTCTAGCATCATCTAGGCAAGCTTGAGTATTGGTGCCAATAGATTGATGATCTTGATCAAGTTCAGTGGCGACCATACATAGGATGTGAGCACTGGAGGGAGGATGATGATGAGCTTCCCTATATGTTTTCTCCTTAATGGATGATTGGCATGGCTACTATTGCTATTAAGCATTTTTGCTCTGGTCTAGTTTCTCACTAGTATGGTAGAGTACAAGATATGCCACAGGGTGCAGCATTATATGCTCATGTACAAGCAAAGTGATCGATGTGGGGTCCTTTGATTGATTATCAATTTGCATGTGAACAGATTGTTGGTTTGGCATAATGCAGATGGGAGATGCTTGTAGGTGTCGCAAATGCTGGTATGTCTCATGAGTATCGAGACTGGTGGGCTCGGAATAGGTTTCCTTGATTTACTGATCCAACAAAGTGTATCCCATATCAGGATGAGAGAGGTGATGATGGTGGTGATGGCGGTGGTAGGAGACATCGGAGATGATGAGGACAGAGAGAGCCTCAAGTTATTGGTAGAGCACGAGATGGACCACAGGTGAGAGGTGGACATGTCTGGGATAGGGCTAGAGCTAGAGGATAGGATGATGTAGCTGAGGTACACCCTAGAGCAGTAGTGGATAGATAGCATAGAGCTCATCGATAGTAGAGACAAGTACATATAGAGGTTGCTCGACAGATTCCTGGTGGATAGGATCTTTTACTTCAATTACAAAGGGTTGCTTTAGCACAACAGGATCAGGTTCCAACACAGCAGGTGCCTCCACAAGTTCAGCAAGTACCTCCACAGGTGCAACAGTCACAGGATATGGGATAGAGTTCACAGGCTGCTCCTAGCATTGATAGCCTATCATGAGATGTTTAGTTGATGAGGATAGTTATATCTATTGTTGTTGGTAGACTGGATCAAGTAGCTCTTTTGATGCAACAATTTATGACTCATGTGATTCAGAGACCTATCATAGCGAGCACTTCTCAGGCTCCTCCCTCATAGGATAGACAAGATGGTTGAGGTCCAGATGGATCAGGTGTTGGGGATGGATCGGGTGCTGCTATGGGTTCTTGATGCTTTGATGATAGAGTTACTCATTGTTGATGTCCTTATATCACGTTTCATGATGTTTTATTGATTGGAACACTTGATGTATCACTTTCATGACATTTGTATCTTGATATACTAATGTACTGGATCATTTGATGAACACTTATATGATGATATACTTCCTTGATTCTCTTGATGTATTTTGTTATGATATTGTCTTTATATGCAGCTATATGGTGTTTATGATGCATTTACTTGTGATTATGCTATGGATGCAATGTATCTTATTTTATGATATAGATAGATGAATGCATGGATGTATGGATTTATGACATGCTTTTCTTCTATTTTTCAATGTATGGATGCAAATTTATTTTATGAATGCCCCTATGTTTTTGGTTTTCAGATGTATGCAGTTCTATCTTTAATTACATGCATGCAAATGATGTATGAGTAATGATTCTTTTTATGTTTCCTCTAATATATGGATAATGAATAATGATTAATGCTATGCATGAATGCAAAAGATAATCTCACATGTTTTTGTTAAAATCAAGGATAAGCCATTTGAATTGAACCCCCCATTTATTTTCCCCCCTTGCAATATAAGCTAAGAAAGGCAAAACAATATATACAATGCACTTAATCTAAGATGAATGCAGCTAACTGTCATTATTCAAAATTTGGAGCTTATAATCATCATTCAGCATTTTTGGAATCCCATTTTAGTATAACCATCACTAGCTCGACTATGATGATATGAATACTATTTGCACCTCTTTATTTGCTTTCCCATCTCTCTCCAGTACGACTATCACTGATTGGAGCCAATCATGAGAGTGCAAATACCGACTTTGTCGGATTCTATGTTGCGAGTGGATGTTGGTATTATGATATTGAAGATCAAAATAGCCAAGGTATTTGTTTGCGTAAACAAGCAGAAATCTTAGTTTTATCCTATGTACAAGTCCTCGATGATTCTTTGATGATCACGTCCTTAGACAAATAATACATGATTTAAAACTTTGATTTTAAGGCAGTCATCTAGAAATCAAGAAAATATCATCCTTTCATCATAGCTTGTCTAGTCTAAAACTTTCATCAATTCGCAAGAAAGACATGATTTCATCAATTGAGTTAACACTTAGAAAACATTTTTCCATGTTTTTCAAATCCATATGTCAAGTGTAGTTTCATCCATTTCATATTTTTAATCTTGATAAAGATAAGGTCATTTCAGTTCTTGGATCAAATTTTGCGTTTTAGGCTCAAATTGGATTAGGATGTAGATTTGATTAAGTGTTCCTCTTTCGAGTGTGATGACTTGATTCTCTGATTGAATAAAGCTTGCTTTGATGAATCCTTTCTTCTTTTGAGTAGATTACCCCCATTTTGAGATAATTTAAATTGTGGGACTTAGGACAATTTGCAGATTAGGTGACCAAAATCTTGAGGTACTCGCAAATGCAACTGTGGGGTTTTATTATGCAATATATACAAATGTTGGCGAATGCAATATTTACAAGGTGACCTTCTACGTATGCGACTGACTTGGACTTTCAATGGTGCCTATTTACTAGGTTTTCACCGATTGAATGGATCTAGCTCTTTTTTTCTATTTTTAAAGCTTTTCTCTTTTTTTGTTACCAAGGTGCCTATTTGCTAGATTTTCACCAAGGCACTTTTCTTCTTTTTTTTTATTTTTTTGTATTTTTATTTTTTTCATTTTTTTAATTATTGAGGCGCCTATTTGCTAGGTTTTTACCAAGACAACTTCTTTTTGAAGATCATATATGAATGTTTTTGCTTTCTTCATGCTCAATTTTCCACTATTTTTTATCTTTTCTGCTTTTCAAATGTTTTGTGCTTTTTCTGATTTTCAAATGTTTATGGTATTTTCAAGATCTCTTTTGACTTTGTACAATAAATATGATGCTCTTCATCTGATACTATTTATACTCTTTCATCTACCTCATGTATAGAACCTCTTGAGATGTATGCTATTGATAGGCTCTTGCAGTTCTTCACTATCACAATCTGCTAATTTGTAGGTGTCGGTCCCAAAATTTTCAACAATGAGAAATGGTCCTAACCAGTTTGCTTCCCATTTTCTTTTATTTTCTTGTTCTTCTTGATTCTTGGGATTTTCTCGCAAAACTAGGTCACCTATTTGAAATGTTCTTGGCTTGATGTGCTTATTGTAAGTCCTTGACATCCTATTTTGGTACACCTTCAAATGATCAAATGCTTGCTTCTATTTTTCATCCAAGAGTTCTAGTTCTTGCAGCCTCGCAACCCTATAGTCTTACTCATTTATCAAACCATGCATAGATATCCTCAAGGATGGAATTTCTACCTCTAAAGGCAAAACTGCTTCTGTTCCAAAAACTAATGAAAAGGTGTAGCCCTTGTCAGTGTTCTTATGCTTGTTCTATAAGCCCATAAGGTCGGGTTTATTTTAATGTGCCAATCTCTCCCTGAATTGTCCATCGTTCTCTTCAAAAATTTCAAGATGTTTTTATTTGTTGCTTCGGCTTGTCCATTACCTTGAGGGTAATATATTGAAGAAGAATGATGAATCATGTGGAATTTTGTGCATAATTCTTTTAAGTCTTTATTTTTGAAATGCTTGGCATTATCTGTTATGATAGCATGAGGTATGTCATATCTACAAATAATATGATTGAGGATAAACAAAGATATCTGCTCTCATGTTGCAGTTGATAGGGGTACAGCTTCCACCCACTTGGTAAAGTATTCAGTTGTCGTGATGATGAATTTATGACCATTCGAGGATGGTGGATAAATCATGCCTATTAGGTCTAGACCCCATTGATATAATGGCCAAGGTGTTGTCATCGGATGAAGCTCTTATGTGGGCACATGTATCAAGTTTCCATGGAATTGACACTTTCTACAAGTTTTGGCAAAGTTACAAGCATCTTTCTCCATTGTAGGCCAAAAATATCCTATCCTAAGAAGTTTCTTAGCTAAGGTTAATCTATTTGAGTGTGATCCACAAATTCCTTCATGGATTTCTCGTAAGGCTAAGTTTGATTCTTCTTCTTCTAAACATCTAAGAAGCATTCCGTTTAGACTTTTTCAATACAATGTTTCATAAATTATGGTGTATCGGGTGGCTTGGTGAATGAAGCTTTTCTTTTGATTCCTGGTTTGGTCTATGGGAAGGATTTGATCTTTCAAGTAAGTGTAAATTGGTCCATACTGAGGTGATTCATTTGTAGTTAGAAAGAAAATGGTGTAAGGGTGGGTAGGGTCAAACACAGGTTGATCCACTTCTTCTACCAGGAATTCATATCTAGCACCCTGATCAGGCATTTCCAGAAATGAAGCCAAAGTTGCCATTGCATTTGTTGCTTTGTTTTTTTCCCTCGGCACTTGTTCAAATGTGATAAGTATGAAATACTTTTTAAGACTTTCCACCATGTTTTTGTAGGGTATCAATTTGTCATCTTTCATCTGATATTCTTCATTGACTTGATTAATGACTAATTGTGAATCTCCATAAACCTTTAATTATGTCACTTTCCACTCTAATGCTAGCTTGATTCCAATAACCAAGGCTTCATATTTTGCTATATTATTTGTGCATGGGAATAGCAATTTGTAAGACTTAAGGATAGTAGAGCCTTGAGGAGTGATTATAAGTATGCCTGCTCCTGATCCATGATGAGTGTAGGAACCATCAAAATAAAGTTGTCATGTTTTTGCCTCCACATTCACAATCTCTAAATCTAGGAATTCCACTTGGATAGGATGATCATCTTGAAGTGGTGCTTCTGCTAATTGGTCTACAATGACTTTCCCTTTGATTGATTTTCTATCAACATATTCTATGTTGAATTCACTTAGCACCATCACCCACTTTTCTAGCCTTCCATTCAATGTTGTTTTACTAAGTAGATACTTCAATGGGTCAATTTTGGCAATGAGTCTTATTTTGTGGGCTAGCATATAATGGCTTAATTTTTGGGAAGGAAAAACCACAACCAAGCATGCCCTTTCCATAAATGTATAATTCAACTCATATTTGACTAAGGTTCTACTTATGTAGTAAATTATCTTTTCTTTTCCTATTTCATCTTCTTGTGCTAAAAGTGCCCCCAATGAATTCTCTGTTGCTGAAATGTATAAGATCAAGGGCTTGCCTCTGATAGGTGGCATCAAGATTGGTGGATTCATGAGATATTTCTTCAATAGATTAAATGCCTCTTCACATTTTCATCCCATTTGAAAATTGTATCTTTATGCAAAAGTTGGGTGAAATTATGACATTTTTCAGCTAATTGGGAGATAAATCTCCTAATGGATTGGATCCTTCCTTGTAAAGATCTTATTTGACTAATGTTTTTAGGTGCTTCCATTTCCATAATAGCCTTCACTTTAGTGGGATCCACCTCTATCCCTTTTGCAGATACAATATAGCCTAGTAGTTTGTCGGATTGGACTCCAAATCCACATTTCTTTAGGTTAAGTCTTACTTTGAATTCTTCTAGCCTTTCAAAAAAAATTGCCAAAATTGGAAAGTTCTCTTTTCTTGAATGGGATTTTGCTAATATGTCGTCCACATAATCCTCCATGAACTTATGCATCATATCATGAAATATTGTAGTCATTTCTCGTTGATAGGTTGCTCCTTCATTCTTTAAGCCAAAAGGCATGACATTCCAGCAAAAAGTACCCCATGCACATGTAAAGGCAGTTTTATCTTGGTCTTCTAGTGCTATCTTTATCTGGTTATATCCGCTAAATCCATCCATAAGTGAGAACATGGAGTGTCCTGCTGTTAGGTCCACAATGGCATCAATACTTGGAAGTGGAAAATCGTCCTTAGGGCATGCCAAATTTAACTCTCTAAAGTCCGTGCAGATTCTGATGGATTTGTCTGCTTTTGATACTGGCAATATATTTGATATCCATTGTGCATAATCAATGGCCCTTATAAATCCCACCTTCAATAGTTTTTCTAACTCCACTTTGACAAGTAGTGCTATATGAGGATGCATCTTCCTTAGCTTTTTCTTAACAGGTTTGGCTCCTTCCTTGATATTTAGATGATGCATTATCAAATTTGGTTCTAGACCCAACATATCATCATAAGACCATGTGAAGTTAACTTGTCTTTCCTTAAAGAACTTGATGAATTCTATTATTTCTTCACTAGATAGGGATCTCACTAGGTGGATGATCTTTGGCTCTGTTTCCGACCCAATATTTATCTTTTATGTTGGTTCAATTAAGATCGGAGATCTTTCTTCATAATGTTCTAGTAGAGCATCCAAACTCCCTTCCTTAGGTGCCTTAGTTGGGTTTTCACCTTTGGAAACATCTTTTATTTCTTTATTTTTTTCTTGATCTAATGTTGCCACAACGTGGTTTTCAACACTCGATTCTTTTCCTTTTCTATTTTTTTCATTTTTTCTTGAATTGAAAATTTGGATGCTCCCTTTGATCATTTCTTCTTGATATTCTCTGATGGAAGAAGGTTCAACCACATTGAGGTATTGGGACACCATGTTGTCATTTAAGAAAATTGGCAAGGTAAATGGTTCAATGGCATTCCATTCAATTAAGTCCGAGCGGATAAGAGTCAATGGGTCAACACTTGGGTTTGTTTCAATTGGATTTAGGGTGTATATCTCATTATTGGAGGGTTCATACATTGTATCTTGAAACTCTTGAACATGGGCTTCCTGTAAATGTTCTAAAGAAGAAGGATCAAAATCCTCACTAGACTCCTCTAGGGTTTTTGTTGGATAAAAATCATGTGGATTAAACCTAACGTTTGATTCTTCCATAGTAGGTCTCCATGAAGGAATGTATGGTTCGCCTACCCATTGATTTATCTTTATTGCTATGCTTGGCACATCATTTAGGATCACTTGACTAGAACTAGATGCTTGATTTGAACTTGACTCTATTATTGGTCCTTTATCTTTGGTAGAAGCATAAGTATGGATAACATCAATACCTTTATCTTGACATGACTCATCTGACAAGGTATCCCACTCCCATTCATTAGAATCCTCTCACTATGAGATTCTAATTGTAATATTTGATCATAAAGTTTGGGATAATGTTTTTGAGTGTATCCTTCTTCAAGATACTCTAATCATGCTTTCTCTTTGGAATCTCGCCATGTTGATTCTATGGGTTCAATCAGCCCTTCATTTTTTGTGCCCAAAGGTCCTTGACCTTTGTACCCCATCTTTTGCATGATTTAAAACCCTTTCCCATATTGATGTGTGGGAATGGTTACATTTTGGATATGTTTGACGTGGGCACTTGATTCTTCATCTTTGTATAACCAGTTTACGATTTCATTATCTTCTTCATCCATGGTGGATGATGTACTTGCCCTCACAAAGTTATCATTATATCTATGGGGTAGATTTGGAGGTTTTCCAAAGGACTTAGGTGATAAAGGTAGGTCCATCATAGATAAGGAGTATTCACCTACTCCTTTTTGTTTGATCTTACATTGCTTATCAAAAATTTTCATCATTTGGTCCATCTTTTGATAATGGGCCTCTTTAGTGTAGACTTGGATAGCTTTAGTATGGTCTTCTTTTGGTTCTTCAATAATGTTATCCTCATTAACCTTCTCTTTTCCTTTAGTCGATGTAGTTAGGTTAATGAGTTTTGGTGTATCTTCAATAATAACTTCTTCTTCCATCTTTTCTTTTCCTTTCAACAAAGGAATGTCCTTAGAACTTTGACCTTGCTCCATTTGATTGGGTACAGACCCTTCAACATTGTGTGGAACCAAGGATTCATTGATACGCTTGACATTATTACAATATTGGAATGGGTTTAGATCCCCACTTACCATTATCTCTTGCCCTAGATATGGGAATTTTAGGCATTGGTGATAAGTTGAAGGAATGGCTTGCATTTCATGGATCCATGGCCTTCCTAAAAAAATATTGTAAGTCAACTTCAAGTCCAACACTTGACATATGGTCTCTTTTTGCATGGGACCAACTCTAATGGGTAATACTATGATTCCTTTTGAGGCTCTTTCTTCATCATCGTAGGCTTTTATGGTTATCTTTTTCTTAGGGTCAATAGCCTCCTCAGAAAATCCTAGGGCTTTCACCAAGTTAAGGGTACAAATGTTTAGGTCAGCTCCTCCATCTATAAGGACTCTTTTCACCCTATGCTTATGAATCAACACTTCTATGTGTAAGGGAAAATTTTGAGGGTGATTAAGGGACATGTCATCTTGTTCAGAAAATGATAGGCAATGGGGTGCAATTAAGTGCCCTACCATATTTTGGAATTTGTCTACCTCCAAATTTAGAGGCACATTAGTTTCCTACAAGGCTTTCTCCAAGATATCCTTGTGAATTGGTGATAATTTGAGCAGCTCAAGAATAGAGATTTGAGCAGGAGTTCTTTGTAATTGATCAACCAAGTTATATTGTTTCGATGATGATGTTGAAGCTTGGTTTGATAACACAATCTTTGGAGCATTGGTAGGTAGGATAATTTTTTATGCTTGCCCCCTAGTGACAACATTTGATGATACTTCCCTTGACTTATCTTTCACTATGATAACATTTATGGTTTGATCCTCTTCTCTTAGAGTATTTATCGTGTTATCATAAGTATGAGCAAAGTTCACTTTCTCATTGCCCTTTTTGTGATTTTGATTAGCATTAGATGACTCGCCCTTTTCATGATTCAAAAAGGGGTTTTTCAAGGCCGTGTGATCTCCATTATTTTGAGGTCCTTCAATTTGAATGGTTCCCTTGTTAATTAAATCTTGCACCAAGTGTTTTAGCCTCATGCATTCATTTGTTGGGTGACCTCTATTTCGATGATATTCGCATTGATGGGCATAATTCCACCAATAAGGTTTAACTTCTGGTTCATAATCTTTCATATCGGGTAACATGATGACATTATTGGTAACCAAGGTCCTTAATACATTCTCCAAAGGTTCACCTAAGTAAGTGAATTTCTTTTTGTTATAAATGGAGTAGGAAGATTTTGATTTGTTCCCATTAGCATTATTGTTGGAATTGTTATTGGAATTATTGGCATTATATGGAGCTTTGTTTGATTGATTAACATTATTTGAAGAATTAGCTCCATATGGTAGGATAAAAGGGGTTGACTTCTAGTTGTGGGTCTCCACAACTCCATCATTCACAAGGTTTTTGTTGTTATTCTTTATCCATGATTTAGATTTATAATTGTTATTGTTGGACCCTTGATTATTGAAATACTTAGGCACATAATTATTGTTATTGTTGTTGTTGTTGTTGGATTTGTTATCTTTAAATAATTTGATTTCACCTCTCTTGACCAAAACATCTTCAATCTTGATCCCATTTTCGATGAGTTTTTCAAATGTTGGGGGACATTGAAGTTGTAATCTATAATTCATTTCCATGGTCAAATTGTTGGTGAAGATTTCCATCTTCTCTTTCTCGGGGATACTTCATGGATACCTTGTGAAAATGGTCCTCCACCTTTGTAGGAATCCTAAGGACTCTCCATATTTTTGTTTAGTATCACACAACTTGAGCATTGTGATTTTTTTCTCAATGTTATAAGAGTAATGGGTTACGAACTTGGAGGCTAACTCCTCAAAGGTCTTTATTCCTAAGGGTAGTTTTGAGAACCACTCCATTGCGGGACCTCCTAAGCTCCTAGGAAAGAGACTCATTAGATATGTATCATTGTGCATGAACTCAATCCTTAGGGCACAAAACTCTCTTAAATGATCCTGTGGGTCTGTTTTACCCATGCACTTATTGTATTTAGGAAAAATGGTATTGAAAGGAAAAGATACCATAGCTAAGCTTTTGTTGAAAGGGAAAGGACACAAAGCTTCAATGAAAAAGGCCTTAGGTTCGCCTACCTTCTTTATGGTATCAATTTGTTCTTGAAAGGCCTTTATCTGCCTAGTCATAACATTCATGGGTTCATCTTGCTGTTGGTCTTTCTTGAGTTGGGCAATATCAAAATCATAAGGCAGCTTTACTCCTTTTTGGGCTAGGTTTAGAAAAAAGTTTTCCCTATCCCTATCTATCAATTTCTCCATGACCTCTAGGAATTCTAGATCTTGGGCAACTCTCTCAACTTTCTCTTTGAGTGTTTCTTGAGAATTATGATTGACATTGTTGGTATTATGATTATGATATGCCGAGTTCCTATCCATCTCTCCAAGTCTTTGTTCAAATAGGTTTGGAAAAATTTCTTCTTGATTAGGATCTTTGAAAAGACTTTGCTATTCAAATTCTTTCCCTTGGTTTGCAACAAGAGTGCTATCTCCTTGTAATGATACCCTATATGTGTGGGACCACGTGGAAATCGACATCCAACAAGGGTTCGATTTGGAATGATCCTTGATTCAAGAATTATTGATTTTATATTGAGGAGATTTAAAAATATAAGATGAATTTTCAATGGATATCTCTCTCACTTGTTTATGTATTTCAAACACAACAATCACACATTCAATTGTCTCTTTTTACCCACTTAACACAAAATGTTTGATTTGAAGAATGTTGTCACGGGTTTTGCACAAAAAGACACTTCAAGCACCTACCTAGCACAAGATTTGGTTTGTAAACATGGCTCTAAAAGGTGGTCTTGCTATTTTATCAAGGATTTAATGTAGATTTTGTTCAAATAGATCTTAAACTTTCATCCCCCAAGTATGTTAAGGGGCTTCCCACACGCACAAAAGTACCGTGAGGACTACTAGAGGAAGTTTGAAAAATTTAAAATCCGTTTGTCACACACCCCATTAAGGAAGCATGCATTTCATTTTATAGTGGGTTGGATTCCCATAGCAAAAGGGAGTGTATCCCACTTTGGGTTGTCCCTCTCACCGACCTCGTTAAGGCAAACTCGGGAGGTGAGCCCACTAATGTTCTAGCATGTTCATGTAAAGCAAGGAAAATGGAGTTAAGGTCAAGCTTTTGGGAATTTGGTTCACCAAAAGGTGAAGAGCATATCCCTAACTTTTCCTTTAGTTCCCAAACACAATTAGCAATGTTCAATTGATTTCACCCACTAACTATAGGGATTTGAGCATTTCTACTCTCTTCCACAAACAAGGGCCTTTGATTTTATGTGCTTGATTCCTTGACCTTTCTTATTAATAAAAAATTTCAACACCTTTAGCTTTTGATTCACTAGAAGAAGTGAAGAGCATAGGCCTAAATGCTAAATTTTTCAAACAAAGATAGGTTTTCATAATTACTAGATTTTAAAATGCACCAATGCCACAATTTAAGGGAAAATATGGACTAGTTTGAGGCTTACCTTTTTCTTGTAGCTAACCGAAGTTAGGGGCATTTTTGAGTGATTTCATCATTTTATCATTACCTTGGCAATAGCTCCTTCCAAATGTGCTTTTCCACCAGCAAGTTAGTCAACACCAACAATCATAATGAGGGAAACCAAATCGAAATTGAAGAAGAAAAGAATTATGTATTGAACCTTAAGCACCTTATTTGCAAATTTTTAAGGGAAAACTTGAACTAAGGAGTAAAAATCCAATTGAGAGATACAAATTTTGTTTTGTAAGCTTCTATAATTGCAAGATAGTTTTGATATACTTGGTTTTCTTCCTCTTGTGATTCCTCAAGCACCGATTTGATATGAGCAAGGTTCTCCTTCTTAATCTTCTTAGCCAAAGCCTTGCCTTCTTGATTAAATTTTCTCTATGGTTTGTGGACCTTTCTGTACCTGCTCATTTACAGTAAAAACATATAGATAGAGAGTTAGGTAATTGAATTTATCAATTTGATAGCAAATTAAAATAATAGACAATAAGCGTCATTGTCTAGCTAATACACGTGATCAACTATTGGCAGGCGTAACTTTAATAACAGCAAGCGTCACATTCCAGTGACACAAGCGATATTAAAAGTTAATCAGGCAGAAACAATTTATTGCTAAGCATAAAGAGTATTGAAAATTGTGTAAAATGATTTATTTAAAGTGATAATTTAACAAATACTAGGCGTGAATTAGCAGATACTAGGTGTGACTCTCTTTGTAAATTGCATAGTTAAAGTCTATCACATGCGGTGACAAATAATAGATCCGTGACACTTCTTAAGTCACAAGTGTGACTTTACAAGCAAAGGCATAACAATTTATCTCACAGGCATGAGCATTCATCTTGTAGGTGGCTAGAAAGATTTTAAGATAGAAAAAGAAGTGATCAACCAGGTGGGAATTATCAGCTGATAGGTGTCTGAACAATGATCTCAAGCATCATCAGAATGACTGTAGGCGTGACTAAAGTATTTGTACGTGTGACTTCACCTGTTGGCTACAGAAAATTCATGAAAAAGTGAAAATACAAGCACACAAAATATGATGAAAATGATGAAAATGATGAAATGAGGCTTAGAGCCCCATGGTGGGTGTCATTTTGTATACTAGGGAAAGTATATTCATAGAATTAAGGTTGAACAATAAATGAAATAGCAACTAATAGCAACTAAATAAACCACAATAGAGCAAATATTTAGCAAATTAATGATCTATTGAGCATCTTATGGCTCTCTAACTAAGAATGTTAATGCAAAGCTCTCAACAAGCTTCCATTAATGACAATCCTAGAATGAGAATGATAAGATAAACAAGTTAAAGCTAACAATTATATCAAAGTAAATGCTAATTAAGCTCTCAAATGTCTTTCTAAACTCAAATTGCAAGAGGTTCAATGCAATTCTCAGATGTGTGGTTATTGATTATGAAGGAATTTGGCCTTCCTTTTATAGATTTTCTAATGGTAGGGGCAGTAGTTGTGTTTGATCATGATTAAACCTTGGTTGAGTCCTTGGTTCCACCCTTTGAAGACAATGCAAAGTTTGTGTCCTCAAAGCTTGGGACAAGTAGACAAGATCAATGGACAAGATTCTCTTTCACTTTGAGTGATTGAAATTGAATTTGGCTTGATCCATGTGAATGGCTTTCCTTAAATCTCATTGGTTGATTGAATTTCCTCTCCTTTTGGGTTGTTGAGAGTAATTGAGATTTATTAATTGATTTAATTGATTTATTTTAGCCATGTACCCCTTGAATGGGTTGAATTTAATTTAATCCAAGACTATACAATTAATTGATTTAATTATACTTTGATTTGATTGCACTTGATTAAAATGCTCTCAATTTTGATTGATCTCGAATTAAGACTTGATTTTTGTTTTGATTGGCTAATTATGCATTATGATTCAATTATGTACTTGATTTTCTTTGCTTTGATCTTTGTCCATTTTTAGGTGATTACAGTAACAAATTTTGTTTGTCAAATCTTTTTATGTCTATGCATACAGAAAGTCTATCTTTATCTCTGTTTGGCCCTAAATATTTCATCTCCTTATTCACTATCCCCTTTTCATTTCCAATGAAGTGAAGGGCCATTGTTCCCATTTAGCATTTGAGCCTCCTCAATCTTGGTAGGTCATTTTCCTTTTGAATGTTGCAAAATAAATCAGATCACCACTCTTTCTTCCTTACATTATGGTGATCCCCATTTCTTATATTACATTTTGGTGAACCTAACTCATAACATCTCCACTTCTAATTTTCATCCCTAGAAATTATTTGGATATCTTTCCTTTTCCCTTGATCTAATTTTGGTAGTTTCATTTTAATTATCGAATTCACTAAGTTGGATTGGCTTGTTATCTCACATGTTATTACTTTTCTCCTTACTTCCATTTATTAGTCACATAAAGTAGATAATTTTTATTTTCATTTCATGTTGCTTACTTTCCTTCATGGTACTCTTGCATATGGAATCATGAGAATTTCCAATATTCTTCCTTCTTTTTGATCATTTCTCAAGATCTTCATCTATACTTCATATAATTTTATCATAAATTTCTTATAGAAAACAATGGATTTATTAACTTATTAAAGGTATTTGTTGAAAATGATAACATTTTCCTAACCAACCCTATCATTTTTTGTGATGAAGATAGAGATCACACTCTTATTCCAACTTCTTCCTTTTATCAAAGTATTTTCAACAATCTTGATGTGAAATTTTTTCTTGATGATTTATCTCCTAGGATAACCTTAAGTCAGAATGAAGATTTTGATAAACTCTCTTCTTCTTCCCAACCAAAAGAGGATGTGAATGATGATAGGATCCCTAATCTTCTTAAAGAAACCAACCATATTGTTCCTTGTAATGCCCTGCCAGGGATCTTAGGAGAAATTAACCTAAAACATGTTACTAAGTTTACAGAATAATTTTTTTTTTAAAACATTACAAACAATAATGAATAACAAAGCTGAATCAATATAACATAAGCCAATACATACTTGCAAATGTAACTCATTTATAGATTACAAATCCCAAAGGTTCCATGACGTAGAGCTACGTAAGTTAATTAATCTACTAAATTCAACAAACAATATACAATCTCTATATAGTTGCAAAAGAATAACAAGTACACCATCTCATAAATGAAATCTAGATAGAAGTGATACCACAAGGTAAACATAATAACCAACATCCATTGCACAAGTCACAGTGTATGTAATAATAAACTAAGATAAAAAGTACAAGTACAATATATGAAAGATAAGAGAAAGTCTCCAATAAGAACACAAAAGGTAACAACAACAAGGATCATCCATCACCATCATGAACGTCAGAATCTCAATGGTCATAGAATCACTACCACCTGACCATGTGGAACCAAAAAGTACACTCCCACTGTGCTCAAGAGATAACAATAGATCTCACTCAAATAACAAACACTAAAATTCAATCACAATTCAACACCTAAGAGAAAGATCATGAAGGTTGTCTATCTCAAGAGGTACAACTCAAAATGCAAAGGTAAACATAATAATCCTAGAGGAAACCAACACAAGTAGGAAACTTAAGATGCATAAAGGTAGGTATCATCACATGAGTCAACTCTAGAGTTATCCTGATAGTCTCTTTGGACTCCATGCCCCTAGTAACTCTATACGGTATCAGTAACCTTTCATACAGACAAGTCTACCAACTATGCATCATCTAATCCATGCAGACAATCGAAATCTTCTCATAAACCATCCTAGCATGTACTAGAACTCAAGGCATGGGTGAGGAACACAAACATATTATTAATTTATTTTAACACTCTTAATGTATTTAAGTTATCACTTTATTAAGTAACTTGCAAAGGATACCCAAGCAGCCACTTCTGGGCTCTAGCACCTCCAAAGCAAGTCACTTCCCCTCTAACACCTACATAGCGTACTCTAAACTCATAAGTCTCAAATAAATCTCATATAAGTACTGTAAGAATTTGCAAATAGCAAAGATTGAACCAAGGATCTAGAGGTTAAAAAAAAGCACAAGAGAGATAATATAAATGCAAAGATGGATTGAATAGATCCAATGAATTCACCTTGAATGATTGAATGATGAATGAATGAAAATGATTACATAATAGGCCTCCTTATATAGGAAGGGCAATAAGAGAGAATGATAAGGAGCTGATAAGCTATCACTTATGCTAGGTGTAATCACATGTCCACCAAATGTGGATCATCCTTCATTATGCAATAAAGTATGTGCAATGGATTAGGATGATAATGTGATAAGAGCATGAAAGGTGGATCTCACACACAACGAGGTATGTGAAGACAACTATCACACCAAAATTGAAATTTCTCCTACACAATGTGCTTAATAGATGTGCACACTCCTAGGTGTCTCAATCACAAACTACTAAGCAATGCATTAACCTAAGTAAGATTAAGTAAAGTGTAATTAAGAATATTTAATTACACCAACACCCCCCCTTAAGTGCAACTTAGGGGAATGCACTTAAACTCATAATGCAAGATGGGTCCCGGCAACTAGGCCATGTTAGGTACCCATGTACAAAATGCAATACATGAAATGCATAACTCTCATAAAGTGGAGAAAAAGGGAAAACCTCATGGAAAAAACCCTTCCCCAAAAAGAGAGAAGAAAACAAGATGCATGGATGGATGGAGTACTCAAGACCCCCCAAGAACTACATACATCATGTATATACAAAGAAGTATCCCCCCATAAGAAGGATAGTTGGAGACATGATATCCTCCCCATAATGTAGAAGCTCCCATGTTGATGAAGAGTGTCTGCAAACAATAGATAAGCCAATGCTTATAAGAAATATGTCTCCCCTTGGGAAGAAATAGATACATCAAATAATGAAGAAGCCAATCCATGTGCAAATGGAATGAGGAAGAAGATGTAGGTCTCCATGCATGAATCTCTGAAGACTGATTAGGAATCTCCAAGCTCAAAGAATCTATCACTTCATGTGACAAATCAAGTGAAGAAGGAGAAGAATCAAGTACACCAATCTCCAAAGAAGGTGAAGAAGTATCTCTAGCTATGATGAAACTGTCATCAAGAGAAAGAGAAACCCCCTCATGTATGTCTTCCAAATCTACATCATGAGAATTAACAAATGTTGAAGATGCATCCAAGTAGTCATCACACTCTGCAAGATCTGAAACACTATGATCATCCTGCT
The DNA here is from genome assembly GCA_027943335.1 of Chamaecyparis obtusa. Lineage (NCBI taxonomy): Eukaryota > Viridiplantae > Streptophyta > Pinopsida > Cupressales > Cupressaceae > Chamaecyparis > Chamaecyparis obtusa. The sequence continues at coordinate 268,426 of BSBK01000431.1, read as the reverse complement.
AAATAGTAGAGCCCATGTTTGAAGAAGCAGGAGGTGGAGGAGTAGGAAGATCAACACTTGTCTCAACAACAAAATGATTCAAGTGCCCAAAATTCTCCTCATAATTATCCCTTGGCAAAGGGATGGGTACATCATGAATATCATCATCATTATCAATAAAATTTGAAAAAGAATACAAGCAGGATGTATGATCAACAACTCCCATAGCTATGACATCTCTAGTCTCCATGTCCCTAATGTAGACATAATCAGGAGTGAACTCAACAATTTTACCTTGTGCCCCATGTGTAATTTGGTAAATAGAAAGGAGATTAGTGGTCAAGGATGGTACACAAAGAACATCATTAAATGTCCCTTCTCCCATAGGAATAAAACCTTTCCCACAAACTCTCATTAATGTGTTGTTACCCATCAAAATATTAGGAGAATTACAAGGCTCAATAGAAGAAAACATATCCATAGAAGATGCCATATGATGTGATGCACCTTAATCAAGAATCCATTTACCTTGCTCAGGATGTGTAGAAGCCATGAGTGCTTGTCCTTTACCTTTATCTTTGGATGATGATGGAGATGTAGAAGATGCCAAATGTGTAGAAGAAGGAGCAGACACTGATGAGGGAAACTTAATGTTGTGTTTCTGAATAATGTGAGTTAGCCCATCAATCTTCTTTTGAAAACACTTATGCTCATCATGTCCTAACTTTTGACAATATGCACATTTATCTCTCTTTCTTCTAGATGATTCCTCTCTTGAAGAGGACTTGGATTCAGTACTTTTTGGTGAAGAAGATTCATTACCTTTGTCATGAGGCTTAGGATCCTTATTGTGTTTCTTTCCTTTGCCATTAGAAGCCTTTGATGTAGACTCACTTGCAATCAATGCTTGATGTGTGGAAGGCTTCAACTGACCCATGTGTGCCAACTTTGCTTGTTCCCTTGTGAGCTGCGCTGCAAATTCATCAAGAGAGGGCAATTTGTATGCACTACCAAGAGCATCCATAATAGCATAGAATGTAGAAACAAAGATTGAATAATCAGGACCAAGCTTGGAAAGAATAGAAAAGATCAATTGTTCATCCCCTTTAACAATGCCACATGAAGAAAGCTTCAATCTAATAGAATTGAACTTAGAGAAAAAGTCTTGAATATTGTCAAAATCACTAGGATTAAGACCTATGAGATCATTCTCTAATCTGAATTTCCTCATTCTATCAGGGTTACCAAAGAGTCCTTCCAATGTGACCCAAGCATCATGAGGATGTGTGCAAGATGCAATATGAAAGTGCAAGTCGCGAGAGATGGATGATCTAAGAGAGCCAAGTGCTTTATCCCTTTGATCAAACCATTTTCTCCTTTCTACAACACCTGTTTGAGGTTCTTGATCCTACCCAAGAGTCATTCTAAGCAATCCAATTCTCAACAAATGATCACTTAAAGATACTTTCCATTCATAATAGTTATATGGAGTGAGGATTTTAACCTTTGAATTATCCATATTGCAACCAAATAATAACTAATAACTACTTATAACTTCTTCAAATGACTAATGCAAATCATAAAAATGAAATCCAAGGATTAACCAAGTGCAATTATAGCCCCAAAATGACCTATTTCTGAAAGTGATATGTCTACCCAAAATCACTGAAATCTGATTGCAGATTTGAAAAGTAGATAAAAAATCATGCATTTTCAAAAAAAAATTCACCTCAAAATGTTATCATATGTGTCCAAACAAAGCCCTAGAAGTTGCAGAAATCAGGAACAGACAAGAAAAGTCAACAAAATCTACAATTTTTTACAAATCAGGCCACCAAAATGCAAAATCAACACCACCACTAGAAAGTTCAAAAAATTCTACCGAATTTCAAAAAAAATTGCCCCCGATTTGGAGCACAGATGACCAAGTTATGGCCTCCCAAAGTCGGACTGTCAAATCAAAACTGCATATGGTGAAGGCAAAGTAATTTCAAAACCCTGATGACGTTAGCAGTCTATGGGGTTAAATTTGACGGTCATACGACCGTCGCAAAAAACCTAATTTTGCCCAGTTTGATGGCTAGATGGCCGTCAATTTTTATGCAGGTGCATGATGACGTCAGCAAAAAATCAAACTCCCTGGATGATGTGGCAGATGAGTTGTATGTCCGTACAGTACGGATGATGACATGTTGATGATGTCAGCAGGTAGACTTGGCAGGTTGCTGATGTGGCGAGTGACATGGCACTGTATGGCAGGACGTCACGTGGCGTCTTCTAGTTGGCTATCATGTGTTCAGGTGGCGGCCAATTAGCAGGTGCTGACGGGGCGGGTTGCTGACAGAGATTGTCACGTGGCAGCGATGAGGCAGATTTGAGGCCATGTGGCAACTGCACTGTGGAGGAGGCTCAGCTGGTGGGGGCGCTAACTGGCCTGTCCCGTGGCACTTTGCAGGTAGCGTTCGGTGGCGTCCACGTGGTGAAGGAGCACAAAGGTGGTAGGGCCGAGCGGAGACAGTTTTGGTAGAGGAGAAGATCTCGCTACCCGGGGGAGTAGCGGTGGGGATTTTTTAATCCCACATTCACTGCGGATGGGGTTATTAAACCCTTTATGAATGCAAAGGCCCGGACAATGAAATGAATGTGCGGTTCGAGGTGGTTTCGGGCTCCCCTTTGGGCTTGGATGCAGGGTGTGTGCCCGATGTTGACTATTGTTGATTCTGACTTGATACAGTAGAATATTCACATCGAACAGTACAAATGGGAGGGCACGTACCAGGCCCAAAACTAATTTTTACAAAAAAAAAACCAAAAATAATTGTACAATATTTTTTTTTTTTTCAAAAATCATACCGCAGAGGTTCAAATCGGGTCGTACAGTCCGATTTGCAAAAAATTTTGCCTCGATTTTGACTTTCACCAAATATAGGTCAATTTATAGTCAATTTTAATTGAAACAACCTCCTGGACGCAATGGTGATGTCAGATCTACTCCAAGACGCCTTTATCACACGTTCGTTCTCAGATCTGAGATTTGGACCTTCAAAGCCTGCATCAAGATCTCTTCAAATCGGCTGATCTAAACACTCCAATGGATCTGATACCATGTAAGAATTTACAAATAGAAAAGATTGAACCAAGGATGTAGAGGTTAAAGAAAAGCACAAGAGAGATAATATGAATGCAAAGATGGATTGAATAGATCCAATAAATTCACCTTGAATGATTGAATGATGAATGAATGAAAATGATTACATAATAGGCCTCCTTATATAGGAAGGGCAATAAGAGAGAATGATAAGGAGCTGATAAGCTATCACTTATGCTAGGTGTAATCACATGTCCACCAAATGTGGATCATCCTCCATTATGCAATAAAGTATGTGCAAGGATTAGGATGATAATGTGATAAGAGCACGAAAGGTGGATCTCACACACAACGAGGTATCTGAAGACAACTATCACACCAAAAGTGGAATTTCTCCTACACAATGTGCTTAATAGATGTGCACACTCCTAGGTGTCTCAATCACAAACTACTAAGCAATGCATTAACCTAAGTAAGATTAAGTAAAGTGTAATTAGAAATATTTAATTACACCAACAAGTACAATGATCAAATATCAGTTCCATAGATGCCAACAAGAACAAACACACTAGTCCTCAAACCAAACATCACAAAATCCATACTGGTCTTCAAACCATACCATCATAAAAACATACTCTCTCAAATAGTTCACAAACTAATGAGTTTAAAATGAACAAATGTTTGGTAAAAAGATCGAAACCATTATCACATTACAAACACTGTAAATATCTATGCAATAATAAAAAGATAAAACTCCAAGTCTCTAATAACAATTCCTAAAAGTCAACTTAATGCAACTCATATCGACAATTAAACACAACAACCAAAAACTCTAATAATAAACACATCAATATTAAATTCTCATCAAATAATAATTAATTATATATCATTATTATTCTTATTTTTGTATTTCTAAAAGAATTTTTGTCTATGATTTTTTTTAAATTTTCTTTCTAAAAATAGAATTTATAAATATAGACTAATGTTACATGTGAATTTCAAAAAGTTGTAATTTATTTTTAAATAATTTTTTTTTGAAAAAATAGAATTTATAAAAATAGAGTACCACTACATGCAAATAAACATATCTTTCTTAAATAACATGCAAGTGAATATATCTTTCGTAAATAATATGCAACTAAATATATATTCCTTAAATAACATACAACTAAATATATCTTTTCTTAAATAACATGCAACTAAATATATCATTTCTTAAGTAACATGCAACTAAATATATCTTCATTAAATAACATACAATTGAATATATCTTTCTTAAATAACATGCAACTGAATATATCTTCCTTGACTACCATTTAATTAAATATATCTTTCATAAATAACATGTAACTGAATATATCTTCCTTAAATAACATACAACTGAATATATCTTTCTTAAATAACATGCAACTGAATATATCTTCCTTAAATAACATACAACTGATTATCTTTTCCAAATAATATGCAACTGAATATGTCTTCCTTAAATAACATGCACTTGAATATATCTTTCCTTAAATAACATGCACCTAAATATATCTTTTCTAAATAATATGCAACTGAATATATCTTCATTAAATAACATGTAACTAAATATATATCTTCCTTTTAAATAATATGTAACTGAATATATCTTCACTATATAACATGGAACTGAATATATCTTTCTTAAATAACATGAAATTGAATATATCTTCCTTAAATAACATGCAACTGAATATATATATATATATCTTTCCTAAATAACATGCAACTCTTATGATTTACATGCAAATATCTATATTTCTATTTCAAAAGCATACCTTTTCTCTAAAAACAAATTCTTTCAAAACCCTTAAAACCATGGAAGGCCATAATTGAAAACAAATCAAAGCAAAACTTTTAAAGAAAACTTTAATCAAATTTTTCTTCCAAAAGATTCCCTAACATTCCTAATTATCAAAGAAACACATTTTTTTAACAAACACTCCCCATGTACACAAGATCTAATCAAACACGAAGAAGACAATGATTTCAATGGACAACTTTTAAGAATTTTAAAACTTAACCTTAATACACAAAGCCGAATAAAAAATCAATTCCAAATTTTTGATGAATAAAGGCATTTTCTATTAATAAAAATACAAAAGTATAGTATTCAAAGAAAAAGGGTCGGGGGAAAAAGTCACCCCGCGAAGAGTCACAACAAAATTTTGAAAACTCAAAGCTTTAAAAAATACCAAAACTTTAATCCTCCAAAAACTTTTCAAGGGAGAATTCTTCAAAACCTGATTGAATCATCTCTAAATGGTCTCCTAACTCTCTTATATAGAAAACCTAGATACTAGAGTTGAGAAAATGCAACTCACAAAACAAGACAAACTCAATTATAAAAATAATAAAAGAATTACTTTACTCAAAATCCAAAAAATAAGAACTCAACTCCAACATTGTTTTTATCAACTTTAATTTATTAAAAGAATTATTTATTTAATTTTCTTCAACTTAAATCACTTTAACTCAACTTGATTTTAAAATGTTGAGTTCTACTTTTATAATAAAGTACTTTTTAAGTTGCATTATTTAATTTTGATTAATTTAAAATGTGCAACTCAACTAATAACCACTTAACTCAAATTGCACATTTGAATTTAATTTTTTATAGTAATTATTAATTTTCTCAATTAATTAATTTTGACTTTACAATTAAATTATTTATTAAACATAGGTAATTAATTAATTCTCATTAATTAATTAACCTAATATTTAATATTTTAATAAAGATTAAAAATGGCTCCGCACATATGCATGTGTGATAAGTGTCATGTTCAGATTTTGAGCCTGAAAGAAACTTCTCTAAAAGCTCTCTTGATTTTTCTCCCTTTCATTTTGGATCGTCTTCAGCCCTGCTCTCTAGGTGTGTGAGCTCCAATGGTACTAGGGGCTTCATGTCTATCTCCTCCCCAGGGCATTATCCCACTACTTTTTTCTGGAGGAATGCAAGTATCTTTACGGTTAACAAAATAAATCATCAGTTTGCTTTCTTTGCTAGAATGAAATATGCTAGGGTTTGACCTTTTTATCCATCAATTTTTCCTGAAAATAAAAATGCTGATTGGAATAAGGAAAAACACAACAAATCCTCCCTAATCAACAACCTTCTTAGGAATAGTCAACCTCAAAACCCCATCAAGGCTCTAAAATTGCATCAAGTTGGTAAACCTATTTCTCCAAGGAGAAACCCTAATCCATGGATTACGGTAAGATCTAGGAAATAACTTAGCATGTAGAACTCCTATTCTCGGATAAGGCATCCATAGTCTAGAAATTGATTAGTACCTCTCCCTACAGAAAATAGATTTCCTCCTTTGAAAAGATGGGATTCGGAGAAACGGATCTCTGATAAAAAAGGATTTACCTCCTCTCCCCTCCCCACTGATATAAGCTTACTCTCCTCCTCACTATATGCCAAATTCTGATAACTCCTCTCATTCATTGTCGACCATTGAGGATTGGGTCACTCTTAATATCCTTGATGATTCTATAGAGAAAAATCAAGAAATATGTAAATCATTAGGGCTCTTTTTAAGATGGAATAGATACGGGGTTCCATCTTCAAAAATCACATATTGGTTAATGGACAAGTACCCCAATCAGGTAAGTACTGCATTGCTTTCAGAGGAATTCATTTTTGTAGAATGTAAAAATCCACTATTAAAAAATAGTATGTTAAATGGAGGATGCCCTAACTTTAACAATGTTAGTTTCTCAACTCTAGACTGGTCTCTTCTTTTTAGTCCTAGTAATTTGTCAGAATTTTTAGTAGAAAGGACGGTTCTACTCTTGGATCTCCCTATCGAATTAAGAAATGAAGATTATCTTAGGAAAATGGTTAACTTATTAGGGAAATTTGTGGGTTTTATAGATTACAAACCTAATCAATCAGAGAATGTTATCATTGTCTAAATGAACATAAAAACCAAATCTCTAAAAAAAATTATGATCAAGAGTAAAAAAAAATATCTTTATGATTTCTCTTATCCTCATTCCCAAAATTATTGAGGCAAAGGAGGAAGATTCAAAACCTTATGATAGGCCCAAAATTGTTGTGACATCTATAGGGAGTGTAGTTAACAAGTATCTAGGTACGTTAGTTTATTTTCTTGATAACATAGGGGGTTTTATATTAAAGATACCATGATCCCTTGTATGGATGTATTAGAGGAAGGATAAATTAAGGAAACTAGTAACCCCTCTGCATCTCCAAAACCTGAGGAGGAATCTATGATAGTAGTCAATGATATAGATCTGGAATTTACTAATAACAAAAGTAAAACTAATAATGAATGTTTGAAGGATATAATAGTTGAAGAGTACAAGAAATCCCTGGAGATTATCCTAGCTTAGGCAGAAGATATGTGTAGAGTAGTTAGGCAAGAATTAGATAACATTAATGAGAATTTGTTAGAACAATTAGGTTTAGATCTCCGACTAATGACTGGTTATCTTTAGGAATTAATTCTCATGCTCTAAATCCACAAGAACTAGAGAAAATGAGTGAGCAGGATTGGATAATTTTGAAGGATTGTCTTCCCCTATCAGTAGGAATGACTAGGAATGGTGAGAATATTGTAAACTCAGAGGACTCTGTTAGGAAAGACATAGATCTCTAAAACAAGGAGGTATCAAGTAGTAAATCTAACTTTTTTGGTTATGATAAGATTTCAAAGATTTTGGAAATAGAGACCATATATGAATTTTTAGGTGTAGATTTAGACATCCTAGATGATAAAGAAGGAAAACAGGCAGCAAACAGGGAGATTGTTGTTAAGATTTAAGAATCTATGGATTATGAGGACTCTGAATTAAAGAAAAGGAGGTTTTCTTAGAAAATAAAGCTAGTAAGCCTCAAATTCTAGGATTAAGTATGAATAATATAGGCAAAGACTCTCCGGACTATGCCAAACTAGCCAAATCAAGAGGCGTACAATCTCTAAAAGAACTAAGAGATGAGGAAGGTCAGGCTTTAGGTCAAGTCAAAATTACAGAACTTATGAATGCGGGGAAGGGGAAGTTCCTTCCCAACTAGCCATGAAGGTTATAACATAGAATGTTAGGGGCCTTAATGCCCCTAACAAACATCATCTGTTAAAAAGGCAATTATCAATATTTGAGTCAGATATAGTACTGGTTTAGGAAACTAAATTAGATGAGGAAGGGTATGGCTCTGTAAAAGGAAAACAAGGTATGTGGGACATATGGGGAACTCCATCGAATGGAGCTTCAGGGGGAGTGACAATGTTATGGAATCCTAGATACTCTAATGTCAATCCTTTGCACACAAATTCCAATTGGATAGGAGGAAGAATCAAGAGTACCAAGAGTAAATTAAGTTTTATATTAATAAATATTTATGCCCCTAAATTCCTTCATGAGAAAAGGATTATATGGAATGAGATAAATTTTTTTTTATCAATATGCATGCTAATGAGAATATCATCATGAGGATATTTTAATTCTATTTAAGATGAAATTGACAAAACAGGGGGATCCAAGAAAATTACACAAACAAATACATAATTTAAAAATTGACTTGAAAACATGAATGGTATAGAGGTTAGAACAGAGAATGGAGCTTATACCTAATTAAATAAAAGGGCGGATGTAAGTTTAATTGTTGAAACAATTGGATAGATTCTTTTTTATTGGCTTTGATGAACTTTGATTTTGGCATGCAAGCATCCATTTTGACCACATCTGGATCTGAACACTTTAAAGGTTCTAGAATGTTTGTAATAATTCAAAAAATGAAATTAATCAAAAGGAACTTAATTACTTTGAATAAAGAATGCTTTGGGAATATTTTTGAGAAGAAATTGAAAGCTGAAAATAATATTAAAATCCTAAATGAGGAAGTCTTTTCTAATGGCATGAATGGAGAAACTTTTAACAAGGAAAAAGAGCTTCTTAAAGCATATGAAGATATTTTAGCAAAGGAGGAGACTTTCTAGAAACAATGTTCTATGGAAATATGGTTGGTTGAAGGTGACAAAAATACAAAAAAATTCTACAATAGCCCAAAAGTTAGGTGAAATATTAACAGAATAATGAAAATTAAGAAGATAAATGGGGATATATTGGAAAACCTGGAGGATATCTCTAGGGAAGCAAAAAATTACTTTAAAAACATTTTAAATAATGAAGAAGGCTCGAATAGGAAAGCTCAAAATGATTTCCTTAAAAATATACGTAAAATTATATCTGAAAGCCAAAATAAAACTCTTAACGCTAGTTTTACAATAGATGAGGTGGAAAAGGCACTTAGAAATCTCCATCCTGGTGAATCTCCTAGTCTAGATGGATTCGCTGCCCTCTTTTTTCATAAATGTTGGCCTTTATAGGTTCTGAGATAGTAGATGTGTTAGAAGGTATGTGAAAATCAAGGCATCTTTTGAAAGAAATTAGTAATACCCTTATTATTTTAATTCCCAAAAAATCTAACCCAGAAAGATTTGAGGACTTTAGATCTATCTTTTTATGCCATACAATTTACAAATTACTGACAAAAAATCTTGCTAATAAAATAAAGATTCTTCTTCTAGAACTAAGTTATAAAGAAGAAACAGGCCATCCATACCGTTCAAAACAATAAAAGACCAAGTATGCTAATAAAATTGGATTAAGGAAGGCATATGATAAAGTAGACTGGCTTTTTTTGTGTAAATTCTTGGAGGCCTTCGAATTTTCCAAACCCCTGGTAAATTTGATCGTTGAGTACATCTCAAGTCCAAAAATTTCTATTTTGTTAAATGGCTCCCCAGTAGGTTTCTTTGATATTTCCCAAGGGTTGAGGCAGGGGGATCCTCTCTCCCCCTTTATATTTATTTTAATAGCGTAAGCATTAGGTAGATCTATGACAACAACATCAAGGGATGGCCTTGTGGACGAAAATAAAATCACATCAAAATTAGAATGATGTACTCATCAACAATTTGTGGATGATAACCTACTCTTTGGTGCAGCCAGTATCCAAGAAGCTAGAGCTTTCTCCACCATTCTTAGCAATTACTCTGTAGCCTTAAGTCAACAGATAAATAAAGAGAAATCAAAGATTTTCTTTTTTAATTCTAGGAAAGAGTTGGAAGTTGCAATTTGTAGGACTCTAAATTTTAGAACAGGCTCCCTTCCCTGTAAGTACTTAGGTCTCCCTTTGGACAAAGGCAACTGAACTACTGATCTATGGAGTAATGTGCTTAATAATATTGACAAAAAAATAGGATCTTGGAAAGGTAAATGGTTAACTAATTCTAGTAAAGCCTTGTTGATTAAGTTAGTCTTATTATCTATCCTGATTTATTAGATGATGTGTCTTAATCTTCTAGAAGGTATTAAAAACAAAATAGTTTCAAAACTAAGGATTTTTTTTTTGGAAAGGTGCTGAAGATAAATCCAGAATGGCCTTGATTTCATGGAAATCGATATGTAAAGAAAAAATAGATGGGGGCTTGGGTATCAAAGATATTAGATTTCAAAATAAAGCCCTTGGAGCTAAACTAGTTTGGAATATGATTAAGAACCCAGAATGGAAATGAGCAAAAATAATTAGATTCAAATACCTAATAGGGAGAGAAGATTTGAGCATATGTAGGCAACTATCCCCCCCTAAAGGTTCAAGAGTATGGAATATTATCTATGGATGTAGAGACCTTATTCTGGAAGGCATCACTTGGGATGTCAAACACAGAGGAAAGATTTTTTTTTGGGATGACTCGTGGAGGGCTTATCCTCTTTTATGAGTAGAGATAAATGATGATAAATCGATAAATCAGATTATATCTACTAGAGGTAGATTCATCAAAGATTATATAAAGTTCCCCTTAGATGATTTGACTATGGGATGAAAATGGAAATCTTTTGAGAATCTAGGCCTAAACAAAGATTTTGTCTCAAAATTTTTTGAAGCTTTGCTTATGAGAAAGATCAATCCTAGAAATGGTACAGACACCATTATTTGGGCAAATTCTAAAAATGGGGAGTATAATTCGAAAGATGGATATGCAATCCTTCAATCATCCACCCAGGTCCCAATGAAGTTACCTATTGATTTATGTTGGAATAAGGATTGTATGCCAAAAGAAGGAATTTTTGCATGGGCTGCCTTACAAAAGAGAATTTAATGGCAGAGTGGTTTAGGAAAATAAGATACCAAGGCCCGTCTAGATGCCCTCTATGTGAGGAAGCTAGTGATAGTATGGACCACTTACTTGTAGGATGTAAATTTTCCAATCAATGGTGGAAATGGCTATTAGGTAAGTTAAGTTGGTCCACAACATTCCAAAATGATATTGTGGAATTTTTTAATAGTTGGCCTAGATTTAAAAGAAGTGATATGTATAGTAAAATTTGGCAAATTGCCTCGTCTATGTTGATTTGGGAAATCTGGAAGGAAAGAAACCATCACATCTTTAAGGAATCCAAACTTAGTATGGATCAATTCTTGAAAAAAGTAGAAGCTTTCATAGTTGAAATGGTTAATTGTAGGAATATGCGAGGTAGGATTGATATCCAATTTTCAACCAAGGATGATGCTATTTGTAAAAAATGGTATTGCTTAAAAATTTAGGCTTTCTACGACAATAAGAAACTAGAAAACAAGGGGAAATGGGCACAATGCTTTTGGAAACCCTCGCATTATGGTTGGTACAAACTGAACTTTGATGGAGCTTCTAGGGGTAATCTTGGAATGGAAGGAGCTAGTTGTTGTATCCATAAGTGGGATGGACCTAGGATTGCTAGCAAATCCATTCCTCTAGGAATAGAATCCAATAATACAACCAAATTATCTTCTCTAATTGAAGGCATGTTACTATGCAAAAATCTTAACTTACATAACATAGAAATTGAAGGGGATTCATCTCTGGTTATTAATGTTGTAAGAAAAAGTTCTATACAAAATTGACATCTCAATGGCCTAGTAGAAAGGGCTATGGAGATTCTCTCTACATTCAATCACTTTACCCTGAATCATATCCATAGAGAAGGAAACAAAGTCGCATATACCTTAGCTAATGAAGGAGCTGATGGAATATCTAAGGAGACAATTTATCCTAGTTTCTCAGATGGCAATGGATAAGACAGGATAGAATCAGTGATAGTTTTAGAGTTTAGCTTATATCCTTCTCAGAGGTAAAAATTCTTAGAGATCTTCAAACAAAACCATCTTACATTATATTAAAAAGGGACCTAAGCTTCTCCATATAGTTCCTAATATTTAGAATTTAGCTTTAGATCTAGATGTCAATGTAATTTGATCGTTTATGCCTCAGGTACTTTGGGTAATTCCAACAAACCTGCAAGAAGGAAAAGAACTTAGTGTAAACATTCAAGGATATATAGAGGAAGTAGGAATTCCCAAATTATCTTAGATACAAGGGGTAAAGCATAGTATCCAATCTAGATATCTTACTCATACTTAGTTAAACTTTAAGACCTCCCATTCTTTCTATATTGAGCGATATAAAAGACTTTCCTCACTCAAGAGAAATGAAAGAACCAAACTGGTTTCTATCTTAGTCACATTTAGAAGTAAGAATTTTTAGTATTAGCAAGGTAGGATTCCCAAGACCTTCCAAATGGATAGGATAGATGGAGGCATTTATACATTTTTTCCTGAGTGATTAGAATAGATTGCACTTCATAGTTCCTAGCCTTATATTGTTGGATTCTTAACCCATCATCTATGACAGATAATTTAATGAAGATTAACCTTATGACTAGTATGTTTCTATATGTCTCTGAATATATATACACACACACACACACACACACACACACATATACATATATGTATATATCTATTATATATGTGTATATATATCCACATATATATGTATTATATATATAATATATATATACATATATGTATATATATAAATTAAATAAAAATATATAAGTATATTTTATATATACAAACTCAAAGATATATAGCATCATATTCTAGTCCTCCTCTTTGAGTAGAAAGTTTTCTATTTTCAAGCAAGTCTTCTACTTATGTGTGTGTGTGTGTGTGTGTGTGTGTGTATAATTATATACACTTATATATATATATGTGTGTGTGTGTGTGTGTGTGTGTGTGTGTGATTGTATATATATAAGTGTATATACTAACCTTGAAATTAATGTCTCATTGAAGTTTTGTGCATAGGTTTGCAAGTTCACAACTTCACACACATATTTTTGGCACGCACTGTGGGGCCTAGCCTTAGATTTCTACCTTATTTTCTCATCAAACTTTGTGTTTTCATGCTTTAACTACCTATTGAGTCGCATTTGGGAAAATTGGGTCACAATCTATTGACAGTAAGTCACATTTGGTGACTAAGTCACATTTAGCTGATCGTGAGTCGCATTTAGTAAATTGAATCACATCTAGAAAATTTGAGCCGCACTTGGGAAAATAGGATTGCGTTTAGAAAATTGGGCCACATTTGGTAGAAAGTTGTCTAAAACGAAGAGTCGCACTTGGGAACAAAGGGTTGATTTCAACATTTTGAATGAAAACTTGATGTTTTAAATTGACAATCTAATGTTTTCCTGGTCTATTTTTAATGTTTTGGACAACTTAACATTGTTTGCAGGAAGATTGTTGAAGATAAACCCTCAAAACAACTAATGAGGTTCATGCAGGTTGCCTAAGAAGAGAATTGAACAAACATTTTATATTCTTAAGCTATTTTTCTTAGGAACATAGATAATTAGTGGATTCACTTGTAGTGGTTGTTTGGGTGTGAGGGGATTATGCTCTTTTCCCTTCTGGAAAATCACAAACCTAGAAGCACCTAAACTTTCACTTAGACCTAAATCTTGGTAATTGAATAACTTTCTTTGTGTCTGGGAGAAAACAACATGGATAGGAGATTATTCTCTTTTCCCTAGTAGAAAATGAAAAATCCAGACTCCTAAGTTGTCAATCCAATTTCATTTTCATGTTAATTGTTTAGGGGGCCTATTGGTTGAGGTAAAAGGCTCTCGGGAATGACCCAAGTGAGGACAAGTAGAAGCCAATCCTTCCACCTCACTATAATAAAGATTCTTCCTTGAGAAGAAAATCTTGAAAGACTTAGTCAAATTTTTCCTTGGAACATTGATTTGATCATTCCTTGGAAATGCTTGGATATTGTGTAGAGACGAGCCACTTGAATCTTTCTTGTGAGACTACACACGCTCAGGTACTCATAGGGATATACGCCTCAATCTTGCCTTGTGCAAGACTATGAGAGATGATTATGAATGGATGCCCAAATTAGAAACTCTTTTCTAGAGACCACCCAGATTACTCCTGAAAGTTCAATCATCTTTGTGTAAGGAAGATAGTAACTTACCAATACACTCACCATATCGTATCTCCCTTGAGATTTTGGAGTCGGATAATACAACATTGCTTGACCCATTGTGTGGTCTTAAATGGTTGTATTTTGATTAGCTCTCGAGAATATACCTAAGTCTACAAGGAAATATTTTCAAACTATTGCCAATTCCTATCAGGTTAGTGTGTGCTTGGATTTCCTTAATCATATGTCCTTGACATGTTTTCTCATTAACAATTCACTAGAAAAAACCTTGAAACACTTCAAAATAATCCAGAAATACATGGAAAACATAAAAGAATTCAAACTTTTAATAGTGGAAGAATCATAGATGAGTCAGAGAGTCGCATCTTGATTTTTGAGTCGCACATTGTCAACAGAAAGTCACATCTAGTAAAAGAGTTGCATCTTGTTTGTATGGAGTTGCATTTGAGAAAGTGAGTCGCATCATGTCAATTCAAATTTGCATTTGGTTGTTTAGTCATACATGGTTCATCTTGAGTCGCATTTGGGGAAATAAGAGAGACGCTTGTTGTGAGACGCATCCAGGACATTGAGTACTTAGATATGTGTCAAATCTTGACCTTTGCAATTTTTTACACCCTTTTGGTCCCTTTTTTAGCCATCACAGTTAATGTAATTGGATGTTATCTCCTTTCTTTCATCATTAATAGATAATTTAATCTGTGTCTTATCAAACCTCTTAGTGTTTTTGATTTGTGTCTTGTCAAACCTCTTAGTGTTTTTATCTTGTCCATATCATATCAACCCTTGCATTATCAAATTTGCATGATCCATCCTAGATTTCATCATTTACAGAACCAATCAAATTTGAAAAACATAAAAAGTTCTAAAATTTTTCAAAACTTTCCTAAAAAGTTTACCCCAACTTTGAGAAGCCATAACTTTTGACTCGGTGCTCGAAATTGTGAATCGTTTTCATCGTTGGAAAGATAATCAAGAAATCTAATTTCAGTCTCAAATTTAGTGTGCCTATGGAAAACAAATTTTTGAGAGCAATGAAAATATCAACTCTAAAAAATGAGTAGAAGACCACTGAAAATGCAAATTACTAGAACCTAGAAAAATACAGAAAAAGATATGAAAAAATTTCATTTTTTATTATTTCTCAAAATGATCATGCATTCCCACGACCTCCTTGGCAAATCATATTTAAGGTCTCAAGAGACAAACATCATCACAAGAGACTATACTTTCTCATAAAGAGACTCAAAACAATCATATCATGGCTGAAAATGAGTGGTCTAAATACCAGGATCATGACAACAATGAAGAAGCAAATTCTATCATGATTCTCACAAAGCAGATTCAATCCTTGCAATCACAAATATGAGACATGAAGGAAGAAAAGGAAACAACATCTAAAGAATACTCATTACAATCAATCTGTCCTTTTCTCTTTGATAATGGTATCCACATGTCCTCATCTTCTTCAAACAAAGAGATATATAAACATGACAATCCAATCTTTGATTCAAAGCTCAAATTCATGATAATCCAATCTTTTATCAAGAAAATGAAGAACATGTTAGAGTAATAAAATGTTTACTTATTAATTAAATCATATTGATTTAATTACTAAGTTACTTATTATCTCTTTCTACTTAAGCTAAACTTTAGGCATATATTAATTAATTGCTTTATTAATTATTATCATGCAACCTAGGTTTGTTCACCCTTTTTAGAGTTTTGATTTCCTTTGTAAGGATTGATCGCCATTGTATTCTTAACAGATTATTCATTATTGAATTGCAACTTTTGTTTTTGCACATCAAAGATTTCTCCTCTCTCATGGATCAATACGTTCAGGCCTTCATATCAGTTTGCTTCTTTTTTCTTTCTATGATAGGTGTTTGCATGCAGATGTTCTTGGGATCTGTGGGTTGTTTACTCATCAACTCCAACATGGTATCAGAGCTTTAGATCTGTTTGCCCTTGTCCTCTTCTTGAGATATTTGGTTGTGTTCATCAGATCTGCATTTTCAGAGGGTTTTTTGTTGGATTTGGGGGGCCTCTCTTTTTCGATATAAAATTCATCTGATTTGTACAATGTTGCAGGGAGACGCAGAAAAAATTTGTGTGTTTTTTGGTACAACCTATGCATGCAATCTGAGGCACTTTTTCTTTGGTCGTAGAACTGCTAGCAGACCTGCCACTAGAACTGTTGTGGTCTCCGCTGCGGTTTTTGTCGCGGTTACCGCTGGTGTGACTACCACAGCTAACCGCGTGGTTACCGTCGAGCATGTCAGCTCTGCCCTTGGTCCCATGGTGACAGGGAGTTAACCCCCAGTGACTAGGTGCCAACTATGTTAGCTCTCAACTGCCAAAGCCCGAGGTCACATGAAGGAGCCAAGGGCTAGACCGCCAACTCCCAACCGTAGCCCCCTAGTCACCTAGATGACCAAGGGCCATTTTTTTCAACCCCAGGGGCCTATTGGACATTTAAGGTGATGGAAAGACAACCGTCAAATTTAAGCCAGTGAAGTGCTCATGTCAGCACTGCATCAACACATTTGGACACCTTTTTTGGCCCTCCGAAGTACCCATTGGTTTTTTCCTCATAACTTGAGCATACAATGTCAAAATAGGGAAAACGAGATACCGTTGAAAATCTTGTTCAGAGGCGGATCTTTTTGGTGTTTTGGATTTTGGATTTTTTTCCTCCATTTGTCACATCGAGAGTTTAAAAGAACTTTTTTTTGCCTTCCAGGGGGCATAACTTGAGCATCTGGACTCTGTTTTCGGCAAACAAGATATCATTGGAAAGTTTGTTCCATGATATTTCCAGTGCTATGAGTCATTTTTCCAGATTTTGCTCCAGGTATATTTTATTCAATTTTTTTCATTTCTACACTCTGGTGGATATCTTGGATGTTTCAGGTCCTAGGATCTCTTCCCTTTAGAGGATGGCTCTTCTTAGGTTGTTCTTTTATTTCAAAAGCCTTTCCTCTTCTTTGAGCAGTGTATACTTCACTTTTGTAGCATTTTTTTATGCACACACACTAAGATAAAATGTCATTCTATTGCATGTATGAGATCTTGCACATGTTGGTGCTCTTTGTACTCGCACTCCATTATAAAGTATCATGGGGGGTTTGATGTTTACCTTTGTTTGTCATCTACTTTTTTCATGTGAGCATTCCTCTAATGACATTAGCCTTAAGTATCTCTATTTGTGTTTGTAATCTCTCTGCACCTTCGGTGTTCCTCGTTCTTCTTCATAATGTAGTTTGTATTGGATGTTCTTTTCAGTGTACTTGTCATTACTCTCTTGTTAGCATTATGGGGGGGTTTTTATTGTTGCTTCCTTGGTTTGATAGTGTGAGCTATGTATTTAGTATTTGATTCTATGTACTAGGCAAATGCAGTGGCTGGGTACCTATGCATTCCAGTGAGATGGATCATTTACCATATGGACACTCTTCTCTTTCTTATTTTTGGAAGCACTCTTCCAGCTTTGATTGATTCGCTCTTCAGACTTTGGTGTTTTTATGTCATCTGTATCTTCGAGTTTAGGTGTTTGCCTTTGTTTGCCTCCTGATTCAAGTAGTATCATTTGAGGGCACTCATGCAGATTATAGTATTTTGTATCTTTGACTTTAGTTGTTTGCCTTTGTTTGCCTCTTGATTCAAGTAGTGTCATTTGAGGGCACTCATGCAGATTATAGTCTTCTGTACTTGGTCATATTTCAATGGAGGATTTTCATATCAGTAGTTACTTCTTGACAGAGTGTACAACTTCTTGCTTCAGTTATGTTGTACATGTTCATCCTTGTTCCTATTTTCTGGAACATTCCTAGTTTTGGAGGCTCCTTCAGTCCTTCAAACTAGTCTTCGTCTCTTTTTGGAGTAGAATTTTTTCCATGTGATTTTCTCTATTTCTCCTCTTTTTGGAGACTCTCTTTTGTACTTGGGTACTTGATCAAGTCTTTTGTTGTCGAAACCCATTTGCTTTCAATAGTTCTTTCTAGGTTTTTAGCTTCTCCCACAGTTCATCTTAAGGGGGGGTGTTAGAGTAATAAAGTGTTTACTTATTAATTAGATCATATTGATTTAATTACTAAGTCACTTATTATCTCTTTCTACTTAAGCTAAACTTTAGGCATATAATAATTAATTGCTTCATTAATTATTATCATGCAACCTAGGTTTGTTCACCCTTTTTAAGGTTTTGAGCTCCTTCATAAAGATTGATCTCCTTTGTATTATTAATAGATTATTCATTATTGAATTGTAACTTATTTTTTGCACATCAATGATTTCTCTTCTCTGGTGGATCAATGCATTAAGGCCTCCTTAGTTGTTTGCTTCTCTCTTCTTTCTGTAATAGGTGTTTGCATACATGTGTTCTTGGGAGTTGTCGGTTGTTTACTCATCAACTTCAACATAACATTCAACTGAGAGTCTTGTTTATCAATCACATGAAAGCAACAAATTAGATCATCAAAAGCTTGAATCTCAAACTTCTTTGTAAAAAACAAGTGAATCTCTAAGTCCATTGGATATAGTATTAACTCCTTTGGGCCAATCTTATGAATCAACATTGGAAGAACTCCTTGAACACAATATCATCATATTGTCTCAATTCACTTCATGTGGTTTTGCATTCTTGAGCAACTACTGTGCCTATCATAGACATAATGAACATTAAACTTCAAATTGCATGGAATTGAAGCATAAAATCGAGGATCTCATAGATGATGACATAATTGAAATTGAAAATCCTAATGAATCATCTAATAAAGAAAAAGATACTACTCTCAAGAAAGATCTAAATTAGGAACCTATGTCTAGGATTGGTTCTCATGCAAACTCCACTTCTCCCAATATACATTCATCTTCTAAAGAAGAAAATCTATGTAAAGTTTCACCATCAAACAAAGAACCTAATGCTTTTCACGCTAACTATGTCTACCATCAAGGGCTACCTATAAAAGAGATCCAAGATAATCTACATTTTGTTGCAAGTCTTTTTCAGGCTTCAAATATCATAGACCCTAAGATTTCATATGCTTTAACACCTATCATGCCTATTCAAAATGATACTCCTCCAACCTTTCAAGATTCTCTCATGTAGATCAAAACTCCTACCTCATTCTTAGAAGTGGCTCCACGTCAAGAGCATAATTCAAAGTGTGAAGAAACAAATATAAGCAATGATCAAGATCAAGATATCATTCATCCTTATCTAACGATTGACCAAAGTCCCATATCCCAAGAGTCCCATTATGATTTTGTCGTCCCCTTCCATTTCTTCCTAGAAGACACTCTTACACCTATATCTTATCCACCTCCCAAGCAAGGTCAAGATATTCTTTCCACCATCTCTAATGAGCCTATTGAAAATCAAGAGAAAAGTACCCTTTGTACACCATCTAAAGATCCTTGTCAAGATTAGAATATCCCATCACCCTCTTGTTATAGATCTCCACATTTGCCTCAAACTCTCATTCCTCCTAAGCCCTTGCATAATAATAAATCCCATCAAGCTTATGTTGCTCCTATCAAAGTTGCTTCTATCAAAACTACTCATACACCCATTGGTATCAAGAAAAATCTTAAAGGTGAGAGCCTTGGCCATACAACTCACTCTTAATATGTTTATATCTCTTTCACACCTCATCTCACTCCATTTGCACATAAGCATCAGCCTTCACTATCTTCCAAATCCATCCTTGGTCCCTATATCCCAAAGTTGAAATCGTCAAACCTTCCATCTATATTGGGTCCTTATATCCCTCCATCCACTATGCCTATCACTGCTAACTTGTCATTCACTTACCCTATTTCCTATCAAGATCAAAAAAGACATCCATTCTTGAACCCTCCATATCAACCCATCCATATGAAACTGCCATATCAGCCTTATTCATCCAAAATTCCCAAGTCTTTGGGAAGCAATTTGGATGTTAAACAAAGAAATAAAAAATCTAAGAATTCGCTTACATATGAAGATGACTGTGTCCAATCTAACCGACATGTGAATACAATGGAGGAGTTATTCAAAAGATCACAAAGTTATAACAAGAAAAGAATGAAATCAAAGAAAATGTGGGTTCATAAATCCCTCATTGAAGAAGTTGTTACTAAAGCATTCAAAAGAAAAGAAAAATCAAAAGCTATGTGAATTCCCAAGTCATTCTTAAAGGACATGGATACAAAAGAAAAATTAGAGTTGTGATCCAAGCTTCCAAAGGCTTTTTCTTCATCTCCTTCCAAACACCTTCCATCCTCTCCTACATCAAAGCCTCAAGCTATTCCGTCCATTTTTCCTCCATTATTCCACTACCCTTCAAGGTGTGTGTTAATGTTGATCTTGTCTTCCTATTCACCAACTCTTACACAAACCTTTCAATATCCTATCCAATATCCCACACTTACCTACTATTTGTCCATCCCCTATCCTTCCATCTCTCTTATCCAATCTATTGCATAAATGCTTGGCTACCATATACCTTATCCTCCATATCATTCCCTACCATCATCCTATTAGCAACATATATTTCAACAGCCTTGGCCCATCATAACATATACTTGAAAGGAGCATTATCCAAAGAGCAAGAGGCTTGAGTCCCTTCCAAAAAAAATTTAAAAAAATACAGAAAAAAAAATTGAAAAGAGAAAAAGTGCCTTGGTAAAAACCTGGTAAACAAGCACCTTGGTAGCAAAAGTAAAGAGAAATAAATTTGTTCTATGGTGAAAACCACTTCTTGTGGCATCTTGGGCAAGTATCATGATGAAAACCTGGCAAACAAACACCATGCGTAATTCCTTCTTCTTGCACTTGCACTCCATGCTATCGTATTCACCATAGCTTCCATCATTCACATATCCCACTTACATCCATATTCTCTCTCTTACCTTTGATCTTTACAAGGCTAAAGATATCCATGAGCATCATGCTTCCTGACATTTGTTATCCTTTCCATCAACTTATTCACCTATTACATCCATGCTACCCTATCATGATCTTGCTTAATCCGAAGCCAATCCTCATTATCCTAAGTATCCTTTCCATAATCCCACACCATTCCCTCATAACCTCCATTCACCCCTTATCCTAATCATGTTATACTATCCATATCTTATCCAAATTGACCCCTTGGTCTTGATCAAGAAAATGAAGAACATAAAATGCAAAATAGTTTTTCAAAAACTTCTTGACATGTCCACTCTTTTAGGCCACTTGTTTTCATGACATCGGGTCATTATCCTATATGTTATCTAATACTGCATCATTGGCTTTCGTTTCCTATCCAAAACATGCTTCACATGGCTATATCCTTTTTCCCTAGCTTGGATAATCTTGAGAAAAATATCCTTGAAGGTTGCATTCATGTGCTTCACCAATCATAACCTATTCTTTTTTTCTCCATCAGCTTGCTCATCCATTTGCTAATGTCCTACACCTTTCTAGACATTGGAGGCAGTTCAATGTCGTCTTTTTTGAGAACTAGTAATCTCTAAAAATCCAAAAAAAGGTGAGAAATGTTCCTGAAATAATCCAAAAACATCTTAAAAGTTTTTTAAAAAATCCAAAAAAATCTAAATATCTTTAAAAAAACTTAAAATCTTTAAAACTAAAAAAAAAAAAAAAGTCAAAATCACAAAATCTTAGGTTCATTCTTGTGCATATTTGTCATAGCTTTTGCATCCTCTTACATTTCTATCATAGCTTTTGCATCAAGTTCATAGTCATTATGTGGAGTTAATTCCTAGTCAACGCCAACTATCTTCTTGAGTGGAGTCCACCACATTACCTCACAATTATAAGGTGTTCTACTACTAACACAATGGTGTTTCTCAACACCCACCTTATCAACATACAACGATGTTTCTTAACACACACTCAACACACAACGATGTTTCTAAACACCCACACACTCAAACATTAGTGTTTCTCAACACTCATCAAACAAACAAGGATCGTAAATGCAAGATAAAATTGAAATCACCCAATAAATAATGTTTCTCAACACCACTAAACAGACAACATCTATCTACAAACAAACATCAAAACAAAATAACAACTAACACAAACTGGCTTGAAGTATGTTGATCATGTCTTTCTAGACGACTCAATGATGGCCACAGACTAGAGGATTGAAGAAAATATGAAACTTTCTTTCTTTGTTGTTTGTTCTTATCAATGTTTTTTTATCATGTCTCTCGAGTAACTCGATGATGTCTATGAATTAGAGAAACAAGGACATGGGGCATGATGTTTTCTTTTATGGATGTATGTTTTCATCAAGCAATTTCTTAGTATTGTGCAAAATCAAACAAATCTACCCAATGATATGAATGTGAAAGGGTCATTGCAAGTACACCAAAAAATTAATCCAAGGATATGAACGTACGAGTCATTGAGGGAAACACAATCATTGCACAAGAACAAAAGGAACTCTTTTTTGTTTGGTTGCTTGTAACTAACACTAACATAAGTACTATGGTTCATCATCGGCTCTGAAAGCCACTAATGTTTGTACTTACTACTAACAAAAGCTCTATTATGAGAACAAGAATAACAAAAAGATCAAAAGAATAACACTCATGGAAGATTACATATCATTCTAGTGGCACTCATTTCAGTCTTGCATTCATCTAACTTGATCAAATCACCTCAAGGAGGGAAATATATATTCAACATGGTTGAGTATCACATGTAAGATCCTTCATGTAGTAGCATGGTTGATCACTATCTTTGCAATATCATTATGAGGAGCTTAATTGAAATGGATTATAAATCAATATCTTCCTTCAATCATCTAGATCAAATCAATCTTCTAAATCAAATCAACATCTTCTCAAATCAAATTTTCAAACATCAATCAAATTTCTTCTATCACATTTCAATCTTGCTCCCAAGGGGACATCATAATCAACACATCCTTGCATATGGATCATTAAATAACTTGTTATCAAATCTTATCATCAAGTCAATTTGAATCTTACAACATCATCATTGAATTAGAGATCATATTGAAGCAAATCAAATCACATCACTAAGGGCATCAACTTCATCAAGTATCATATCAAGTTGATGGTCTAAGATCAATCAAGTTATCAATCAATTTTGGAACAAGTAATTTTATCAGGACCCATATCAAATTTCTCGATATTATTGATCAACTGGGGCATGTTAGTTTCATCATACCGCATCAAATTGACATTGTCTGTATCAGGTAATTGGTTTCATCAAACCTCATATCAAGTTAAGTATCTATATCTTTTGATCAAACTTAGGGTTCCAACCTTTTTTACCATGTCCAATTTCATCACTTCACATCAAACTGAACATTCTAGTATCTCTATCAGTCTTCATTCGATCAAGTTCAAAACTAGTATCATCAATTTTTTGATTGACTTTCAGAAATAGTTTCATCGCTTCACATCAAACTCTTCTCTGATTCTCTCTAATCCAATGCCAATCTATTCTTTGAATCAATTTTCTGCTCACACATCAATTCAAAGAGGGGCAAATGTAATCACCCTAAAATGGGCTAGTCTAGCCAAAAGCCCTATTTCTCCTAATTCAGAACCAACTTCTTAAATATGTTAATCTGATTACCTGATTACTGACATAACTCATCAAAATCATCAAAATGAACTAATCAATCATCAAATTTATTAAATCCCCTATTAATTACCTCTAGCCTAATTAATTAAATCAAATCTCAAAATCCCATGGCCAAGGAAGCTAATTAATTTGATTTAATTAATCGTCCTAATTTCTAACTGAACTCACAAAAGGACAAATCAGTCGAATCTATCCATTGAGCTTCAAATACATGGATTACTCAAAGTTTTGATCTCAACCCCTCATTTGGAAATACATCTCAACCATTGAATTCAAATTCAAATCAATTTCTCTCTAATTCTCACAATTGGGAATCTATAAATAAACACTTGATCAAGGCATTTTCATAGATCTATCATTTATGTAATTACATGTTAAATTGAATTTAACATTAAATAATAGCAATTTACATCATTCTTAGCTTCATTTTCATTAATCTAGATCATTTATATCAATTCATCTTAATTGCATTCGGGTAGATGTTGGTGGATAATTTTCTAGTAAAACAATATTTCTCCTACCATCAAGTTGTACATTCTTTGATTAACTTGTTCTTACATCGCCAGAACATTTCCTGATCACCTCATCAACATAAAATCCACCAATGATTCTATCGGGCGTAAAAAAACATCGGCGAAGACAAGTATCAAGCGCTCTGATCCGCAACTAATGCTTCAGGATATCTTTTGGTGACAAGACTATTGGAAGAAAAAGGAGATCAGCAAGGAATAATTTTGTGCATCTCAATCACCGATGAATTTATCAGGGAGGCTTGTAGTGATAGTTTCATCGAGAGGATGTTTATTTCGGCAGACGAAGAATTCTCCTACAAAAATCCTTTGAGAATCTCCTTCTCTTGCAAAAATCCTTTGAGAATTGCCTTTCTCCTGCAAAATCCAATGAAAATTGCCAAGGGTGTGAAGAAATTAGGTCTTTATTTGTCTCAAAAATCTTGTTAAAGTCCTTAAACCCTACCCTCGTTCTATTTCTTCATTACTTTTTTGGTGTAACTTAAGTTCCTTTTTGGCACATGCCTTAAGTTGTCAGACGGGGCCAAGCTCTTAAGTTATTTACCTAGCGGGCATGTTAATATTTCCTAAGCCTAGGTCCCCGACAATATTTTCCTAAGTCTTAGCGTGAATTAAAGGATAGTTAGATCAAGATTGATCCAACAGTCGGCGCGTTACCGCTAACTGAAGTTGCATGATGGATATTCTTTGCGATCGTGACTAGGTGACACTTGTCCTATGTGATGTTAGTGGGGTCGGGGTCAAAGTTTAAAGAAAAAGATAAAGATGCATTAGATCTGGAGGATCTAATGATGGGTGTAATGCCTTGATCCAGACGTGCTCACTATTTATCCATCAGGACATCGCGCCTATGTGACACATGTCTTCGGTGATGTCATGGTTCCCTTTCTAAAGGTAGGTAATGTTCTAACAAATCTTTTTGATCGTGCAGTGGGTGTAATGCCTCAATGAGAAAGTGCTCGATGGTTAGTGATCATGGGATCACGCCCTGCCGCCATGTGTCCAGACCGATGAAGATTTTAAAAGGTGGGTCCTTGATGCTAGGTATTGCTGATGTGTTCATTTTTTATTGGTCGTCGAGGAAAGTGATGTGGTAAATAATATTTTGAGTCAAACAAAGGTTTTGTTTGATTATCTTGAGCCACATGATGTGTCGGGAAGGGTGGAGATCGACGACTGCATTTTAAACTGGTTCATTATCCGTTCATTAGTTGTAATTTTTAAATTTTTGAATTTTGAGTGAGGGTTTTTCTGTGAAAAGGAAGTTGGTGAGCCAAAAATGCCAAATCAAATAAGATTTGATTTTTCTCAACTCATAAACGACGGAGTTGCAGTTGAGAATTGAATGGAATCTATGGTAGTTGGGCCAGATGTGATCAGATATTATTTTATTGCCGCCATGAGTCTGACATTTTGTATAGGGTTTTCCTTCTGGATAAAGCAATTATGATTTGGGACAAATGGCAAAGAATTCAAGTCCCTGGTATGCGTGGTAGATGAGATATTTTTTAAGATATGTTTTCTACAGGGACTCAGGATAATACCCTAATTTTGCAGCTTGGTTGTTAGGGTTTTAATTGTATAGAATATCAGATTTGTTTCTGATATTTTCTGATTGTTTTAGGGTTTTCTTCCTTGTCACTTATGCAATAACTCAATTCCTTATTTCATGTTGTTGTCGTTGATAGTGTTCCCCTAATTTTGCCCTTAATGATCCTATGCTTTTTGCAGTCCTTGTTCTTATAAAAGGATTCCCAAGGTCATTTGATGGTTGTCTTTTCCCTAGTTAAAGAACTGGTCTCTTCCCAGTTGCTCCTTTCTCCGTTTGTGGATTGACCTGCCTGCAAAACCAAATAATAGAAAAAGTTCTACTTCTTTTCAGTCAATAATTGGTAGAAGAGGTTCTTAACCTCTTTGTTTCATAGAGATCCTAATGAATCATACAACTTTCTTATTTATGTGTGGAGTATTCTATGTTCAATACATCACTTTTGTATCAGTTTCATGGTAACTAATACAAAGATTACAGGAATTGCTTTGAATCTTGTCTCCTACTTTAATGGTTTGTAATTTCCTATTATCTTGTGAATTGACAAGCTCAAGTCCATAGCTATAGATTTAGTTTTGTATGTCTTGATATGCTTTGATGTTAACTCAGGAAGTTAAGTAAATTATTGGTGTAACTTGGTAGAATTGTAGGGTATTAAGGAGGATTATTGTAAGTAATGAGATTCTTAGTATAATTTGATTTTCATTTGCAAGGTGAATGATATGAATCAACAATACAATGAGGAATTGTTCTGAATATGCCCAATGGATAAGGCAATGATCATAGACATTTTGTTAAATAGATGTTATTTCTTGTCTATCAATTCTACCCCTAAAACATAAAATTCCAAATCTTAAGTCAATAGTTGTGGACTTAATAGCAAAATCCCTTGCTTTATTTATGAGTAATTTGGAAGTGTGTCTAGGTTCACATTATATCCCTTTATTTCACAAATAACAAGAAGTATTATGGGCACCTATCTACTTTGTGAGAATTAGTGGAAAAGTGAAATTAAGAGATCCTAATCCTATGTACACCCACCTGAATTCTGTAGAGTTCAAAGTGTAGAAAGCCCTTGTGCTTTGTTAATTAGTCCTTGTTCTTGTGTGAATGTATTGATTGTGGGAAGTAAGCTAACCCATAGGTGCATCTCTGCATTTCCAAGGTAATTAAAATCTTGCTAAACCAAGAGCTAACAAATGCATTCTAGTTTGGATCTTCTATTTTGTGATTGTCTATTCAATTAGATTAAATATGAATTCTAAGAGCAATTTACTAATCAATTGAATCTTCACAATTAGGAAGCAATGAGATGCTCTTCATAGGTTATTTTCTTTATTTGATTGATTGTGAATGCTAACCTTGAAATTAATGTCTCATTGAAGTGTTGTGTACAAGGTTGCAGGTTCACAACTTCACACACACAAGAATACTCTATAAGATCTTTACAACATGTTTAATGTGTTGAACACATTGCGGGACTAAGAGGGTTGGGGGAAATTAGTCTAGACAACAATAATAACCTTATTTTTAATCTTGATGTACCTTGAATTACCATAAACATTTAACTTTAATGAAACAATTAAGTAGAAAGCATAATCAACACATGAACACCAAATTTATGTGGAAAAACCACGATGAGAGTTAAATTCACAATATAGATGATTTTGTATTACAAATTTTGGGCTCATTGTCAAAACTTGCACAATTGGGGCTCAGTGCCTTAGGGAAAGGTACAAAGAACTTGTACAACTAAAACTTGCTATCTCAAAACAAGATACAAAAAGATTTGCCAAAAAACTCACTGTCATCGAGCAACATGAATCTTAGAAATGAAAGAAAAATTTTCTAAACATGAATCAATAACACATGGTCACTAAAGATATTTCCTTTCAGTTCTGACTTCTCCACATTTCCTTTTCTTCTTTTCGCAATGCGGTCTTCTCCTTTCTTCCTTTGTCCACCACACTCCTCTCTAACCTTGAATGTTTTCCTTAAATAGTAGATTGATCATTAAAAACTCTACTATACGTCGACCACAACCAAGATAGAACTTTATTACATAAAATAGCTCATCCAGACCCAAGATACATGAAATGGTCCAGTCTAGGAGGAGAGGACCCAAATATATCACAACAAATTCTCCTAAGATAGATCCAACAATCCACACACCAACCAAAGCCATCTCCAAAATGTAACATGTGTATAGGCAATTAAATTTTGTAGAACAATTGGCTAAGAAACATCTTCTGAAGCAACCTTGAAGCATGTAGATCTCCATGCACCAAGGAGGGACCCAAATTAACATTCCAACAACAATTATGAAGTATATCCATAGCAAAATAATGATCCTGATTTAGGTAGCACACTCAAATACACAGAAACATAGCATAATTGAACTTATTGAGTATAGATCATCAAAGCCTACTTGTGAAACATAAATATCACCAAAAAAACATATTGTATGACCACACATGATAGATATTACCATTCAACAACATTGTAACATATCTAGAGGAAACCTAAGATACTCTGGATCAGACTGACAGAAAATGCCAACACTTTCAAAGCATCAAGCTTGTCTTCAACTACAACAAGGATGTTACCACAAATAGTAACAATACATAGACTATATTATGCAAATTCTAAGTTACAACAAAACTGGATTATCAACTTGATATTGATCTTTTCACATCTTTTTCATCAATCAACATCTCAATCTTCTAATATTATTAGAGTCAAATATTAGTGTCGCACTAAGGATGAATGACTTTAAAGACACCATAAACTATAATGTTAAAAAGAACAAACCCACAAAGGCAACTTTTGAGAAGCAATGGGCCAACAAACATCTTCTGAACCAAACTGAACACCAACAAATTTTGAACCTTAGCAGACCAGCAAACATCTTCTAAACCAAACTAAACGTTACTACGCAAGTAGTAACATCACTTTGAAAGTACATCAAGACAATATTGCAACTATATACTAATCGGAACTAAACAAGAAACACATTAAGAATATTACCAAATGTAGACATAGGTTCCAACACCACAACAATAGTATCTGAAACACAGCAAAAATGCTTGTAAGAACATCTTTCAGACCAAAGGAACATAGGTGTAGAAGATCAACACAAACAAGGTAGACTTGACTAACCATACTATAGACACCAAAAACTAGGCAAATGTCTTAGAATCCTTCAAATCTATAAATCTTAGCCAAATGCTCTAATTTCCATCAAAATGGATCAAATCAATTTCAAATGGTCATTTATTAATAAAAATTGGACAAAATCATTTAAATCAAACGAAAAATCAAATCATGACATCAAATAATTAAATACAAGCTTAAAGGGATCAATCACACTATATAATTGATTTTAATCAATTAATTGTATAGATTTAAATCAAAAATCAAATTGAACCTATTCCCCTACATGGCTAATTTAATTAATTGATGGAATTTAATTAATCCTAATATCTTTCAACATAATTTGAGCAACCAATAAGAATTGAGAACACAATGCACATGGATCACTCCAAATTGTTGAATCTCAATCACTCATTTTCAACTTTGAATCTCAATCACTTAAATTTGTCTACTTGTCCAAATCTTTGAGACAATCATTTAAATTGTCCCCCCATTTAAAAACATTTCAAAGTTTTTGACTCAACCAAGGCTAAACCATGATCAAGTAACTCTACCCCCTACCCTTGGGATTTTAGTATAAATAGAAGTCATTTTGAGAGCATAAGGATCCTAGAAAATTTGAATGCATAGCATCATCGCTATAGGCAATTTAGGAGCAATTGAGCAATATCTTGAGCATTTTGAGAGCAAATAGTGAGATTTGAGAGCATTGTCATGAGCATTTGAGTTAATCTTTGTATCAAATTGAGAATTGAGAGCTAGATTTAGGAATTTTATCATAATTTTCTCATTCTAGGATTGTCACTAGTAGAGAATAAGTCAGAGAGCTCTACTTACCAAGCTTAGATAGAGAACCATGAGATGATATGGATGTTAAATGCAATTCTTTAGATTAAACTTTCATTGTTTTTTTATATAATTGTTTCTAATTATCCTAATTTCATGAAGGTGTAAACACTCACACACAAATGGCACCCACCGTGGGGCTTTGAGCCTCATTTCTATCATTTTTATTAAATTTTGTGTGTTTTTGGCTTCACTTTTACGTCAATTTTGTAGAAAACTAGAGAAATGACGCCTATGAAGGATTTAACGATGCCTATGAGCATTCTGACAATGCCTAGAAGGAGTTAACTGATGCCTAAAAGATTCTTTATATTCTATCTTTTCTTCTTCTAATGTCTGCAAAATAAAGTATCATGCCTGAGAGCGTACAGTGTCGCCTAAGATCTGAGAAACGATGCCTTTTAGTTGTTCTTTTCTGCCTTTAATAGTTTATCTTATGCAATTTACAGTTATTTATATTGCTCAGCAGCTAAACTTTTACGCTTAGTAGATTTTAAAAGCCGCTTGAGTCACTGGAAAGTAATGCTTGTGAATTTTAAAATCATGCCTACTAGCTTTTAACTGACGCTTACTAGCTACTCTTTGCCACCTTTGACATTTTATCTCACGCAATTTATAGTTCTTTGTATCGCCTGTAACACCACTCCAAACATTAAAGAGCATTCACAACAATAGAGAATCTCAACTAAACACCACAAATTTTTTTTTATTTAAACAACGCAATACAAATTTCATCAACTGTAATACTCTAGGATATTCAATATCAATATTGTCAACGTACATAAGAATTTTTATCTCAATATAATGATTTAACCATTCCAACAAGAGTACACCACTTTTACTATAGAGCCAAATGCTTATTTCAGTTCAAGAGAGCAATCCAAGGCAAGCCTCTTATTCTAGATTGGTCCATCTCTAACAGAACCTGAAAACACCACCAATACAACCACAAAGACAAGAAAAGGGCTCAGCATATATACACAAAGGAACAACCGTATGCCACCTGCATCATTGGTTAGTACCATATAAACATGATATCAAAATAATCATATTGCAAACACAGTACTAGAAATTCCACATGTAATCAAATATTCCAATAATCGACAATGCAGAAAATAACTTTCAAAAGAATAGCGAACCATTGATACACCTATCTGCTGTGGTGTCATTACTATAGTTTCACGTTTTCTACATTCAATGGAATGCTTGTGATAAACGTACAGTGAAAGGTGTCTGTTGTACTCATTTTAAAAACGTAACAGTACCTTAGCCCCATACTCCGAATTTGACCATGTAGATCTCAGTCATCGGAGAGGCACACTTATTTTTTTAGTATTAATTCCCAACCCATTAATTTTAAGGATTATCACTTGAAAACTGAACTGGTTATCCAAATTCAGCCACCTATTTATCTGGTCATCAACTGAATTCTTATCATAATAACTGAAATATCCAAATATGTACATGTAAATAGAAATCAAATCTATTATTCCACATGATTCTTCATTCTGGTAGTGGAATAGATCAGAGATACAAAATTTATATCTACTTTCCACTTCATATTTCTCATCTATCCAACTAACAGAGTGGCAGAACAAATAAGGAATTTAGTAAACAGTGTATCCATGTATTAACTCCATCATCATTCCACAAGATACAAATTGGTACCAATGGGTTAGCATTAGGTTTATATCACAAACCTAATATCAATAGCATATAAGCTAATAATCTGTGCTCACAACACTATTAGTTTATAGACTATTTAAATTAGTCTTGTGAGCAAACCTCAACACTAATCCACATCCAATTGACCATTCCATTATAATAATCAAATAATAATGAAACTTCACATCATATAATACGTGCTTCATATTATGGTCATGCAAATAAAAAAAATCTCGCTCATAATCAAACTCAAGGTAACAGCAGACAATTATTACATATATCAACATCTCGCTGTTTCAAATATAGATTTCCAAAATTCAAGCATGAGTTTCTCTATTGTACTTCCCTGTTTTAGAAATATAATCATATTTTAAACTGAAAGACATAGAAAAGTCTCATATGAAATTATTCAATAATAAACCAATCTCAATCATTTTATTCCACAATCTCAATTTAATGTAAAAATGACTTGTTGATTAGTGTATTATTTGTTTCACACAATAGTGAACACTTCATTTATTTTCAATGTTCATAAGAGGTAACTGTCATAACTTTAACCCGATTGTAATAAACTAATTTTCATATAAATGAACTTGCTATTCCTTTTTTTAAAGACAATAGAATCTAAAGTTCCCAATTGTATATATAATCAGTTATAAGCATTCTACTGTTTTAAAACAAATGCAGCAGTGTAACTTTCATTACATTCTAACCGAAAGATACAATGCTCAGCAAAAACATTGAACAATATTATTTGCTATTAAGGAACCCGATACTATAAGTGAATTACAACCCTTTGTGATCCCATTACCAACCCAATGTTCCTATCGAAGACAGATTTGAATATGATGCCAATTTCGAAATTAACCTTTTCTACAAATGGCATGAAAATTACGGATCCAACTAAGTGTCAAATGAACTTTTGACCATTATACAACATTCACACTTCTAACTAATCTACAGTTCGAGTTCAATTTCCCCAAAAGACCACACAAGCTGACTTAACACTCTGCCCATAAATCCAAAACTAAAAGTCAAGAGAATCCCATCTACGTTTCAGCATCGACTCTCAAGCTGGCAGATATAAGTATTTCTATTTTAACCAATATGAAATGATTCACCCTATATGGTCATTCAACCCTACAGGAATGCAAATGGGTTTAAAATACTGAACCACATATTCTATAAATTTTCTGAGATAGTTGAATCTACAAGTGCCGAGGCTGTTCACACAGAACCAAATCATTGTTTCACATTAAACAACATGAAAAGTCCAATGAACATGTTATCTACTAACAGTGTTTCTAACGTTTAGCAAAAGACTGATATTACATGTTTTAACTACCTATTACATAAATGTAGAGATTCTCACTAACTTGCATTTCAAACCCTACAGCTATATATATATATATATATATATATATATATATATATATATATATATATATATATATATATATATATATATATATATATATATATATATATATATATATATATATATAAGACAGCTCAAAACTTCTTCCCATACCAGACGTAGCTAACAAAGCTGTCCAAATCATCTTTTAACAATAGAGATTCATATAATTTAACGGTCATAGTTCATAGCAAATACCCATAATAGTAAATGTCATACTCCGTAATAACCTCACTGTTTTTCAAAGATTTTGAAGTTGAGTAAACTCTATGCAATCAAAACCTCTTTCTTCGGTTTACATATTACAAAACCCTTTTTAAAACTGAAAGTAGCAGAGCACGCAAAATGGAGTTTATACATAGAGTTAATATAGAACAAAATGTTTATTCCATAAACATATAAGGTAAGGGTTAGAATGTTGGCCCTGACCTTTGAAAAAGCAGAGAGTATCAAAACTTGATACTACACCGAGCTCGCAGCAAGAAGTGGAGAAGTTGTTGTCCCTCCAAACCAGCTCGCAACAGTAACCAATATCCCTTCAAAGTTATGCCAGAATCAATAGAGCATTGCTCAAATCAAAGTTGTCAAAAGCAACAGAGAAGGAAGCCAAATTCACCAAATCCCCAAGATAAAATGTACAAAACCAAATGAGTTCACAGAGAAGAGTTCTAAGGCTGCGAGTATAGACTGGTAAAGCCATGAATAAAATGAGGAAAGAACCCTTTGAATCCACACACCAGCCAAGCATATAGCCATAGAGATAGCCAGAGATTGGCTTAAACTAACAAACTGAAACAATGACATTAGTGATTCCAAAACTGAACCGACATGATCCAGAGAAGAACTCCACACAAATGGCGGCAACTCCCAGATCATTAAAGCTCCTTAATGATGCCATATCCACTAACAGTTTTAGGCGGCTTTGAATATACTAAAATATGCAAAGATCAGTTTTAAAATAATAAAGGAGCAACTACCATGCCATGACCTGGCTTACGGTAAACAAGCCATTATCCCCTTCATACCATCGCAACATCAAATGTGTTTCCCTTTGGCAATGCCATAGACCGTGGCTAGTCAAAATGTAATTTGTTAAGTCTAAAAAGCAAAGCTATACAAAATTGAGATTAATCACCATACATATGTATATGTGTGAACTTAAATTCACACACACACACACACACACACACACACACACACACACACACACACATATATATATATATGGTAAAATCCAATTAGCTATGACCAATTTTATAATTCAAGAAATTATTTTCACATTGGAATCTATACCAATATGTATATATGTATATGTG
Source organism: Chamaecyparis obtusa (assembly GCA_027943335.1). Classification (NCBI taxonomy): domain Eukaryota; kingdom Viridiplantae; phylum Streptophyta; class Pinopsida; order Cupressales; family Cupressaceae; genus Chamaecyparis; species Chamaecyparis obtusa. The sequence goes on along the minus strand of BSBK01000431.1, from coordinate 233,937 downwards.
TGATTTCAAATTCACACACACACATATATATGTGTAATTATCACTTCCCATTATATTCCTATGTATATGTATATATGTGAATTGAGATTCACACATTTATATATATATGTGAATATCACCATCTTATTATATTTAAAATATACTTTCAATTCTCATGTGTATGTATATGTGTGAATTTGACAGTTCAAATTCATACATACATACATATATGATTAAACTCTTATAGCAAAGTCCATGCTAACTTCGAACATAATCAATTTACAAGTATATGTATATGTATATGTATGAATTGGTCAATTCATATCTATATATATAACCTTTTAAACACTAAACATACACATAATCCCAAACTCCACAAGAAATGTTACAATTGAACAAATCTTATGCTTACAAAATCAACAGTTTAAAACCAGTGTTTGATTTTGATACTATTCGGTATCATAAATGAAAAGCTGAGAATTCTCAAAACAGTGTCTAGCTCAACATCATTCCAAACCTTATTGAATTCAAAGTGTCATGTCAGGACATAATCAAATTAATAACGAACAAGTAGCAATAATGTTATTTATACAAATAGGTCCAGAATTCTAAAGAATCAGTGACCCTTTAGGCCTAATAACCAACACAAACTCAAAATCAAACATACAGAAATCAAGCATAACTGACTAGTCACCAACAGGGGCGTGACATCGCCTAGCAGATAAATGTTTACGCTTAGTAAGTTTTAAATGTCACTTGAGTCACTCGAAAGTAACGCATGTGAGTCTTAAAGTCACGCCTGCTAGCTTTTAACTGACGCTTATTAGCTGATAAATATCGCCTAGTGTTTTCTGCTTAATTTTGATGTCAGATTATTAAATTTTGTTTTCTTATTCTTTGTCTATGTTTTTCCTGCAGATGAGCAGACACAGAAAAGTACAGAAACCAGAGAGCAAAGAGGTAAGAATTCAAATCAAACATCCAAAAGAAATCCATAACGCTTCAATTCTAGATAGTTTGGGATTAGAAGAAAAACTTTATGTGCATTACATTAAGGTGTTGGATGCTTACAAAAAGAAATTTCCTACTTTGAACTAAGTTGTTGAATTTTTCTTTGCAAAATCTTGTTAAGAACACTTCATTACATTTAAATTTGTTCATTTTGGTTTCCTTCACTTTGTATGGTTGTGTTGACTAATTTGTTGGAGGAGCCGAAATGGGAATGCTAGCCACTAGGTGAGTAAGCAAATAAAAGCCAAAAACCTCAAAAAAGAGCCTAGCCTTTGCTAGCTACAAAAGAGATATTTTTCATATCAAGCTTACATTGCTTAAATTGTGGCTTTTCTTTGGATCTAGTTTAATAGGAAAAGCCTTACTATTGTCCAAATTGAACAAACATTAGGCATATGCTCTCCACTTTGCGAAGTGGATCAAAAAGCCAAACGTGTGAGTTCAACTTGGTAGAAAGAAAGGGATGAGGAATTAACCAAACATTTCATTTATAAGAACCTCCTTGTCAAGAGGTTGAAAAAGAACAAATTTTGCTTGAAGTGTTTGGAACAAGGAACAACAATAGGGATATGCTCTTCACTTTCTAAGTGAACCAAATTCCCAAACTTGTTGAAACAAGTTCGATTTCTTGTTTTTCCATATATGCTAGATAAATTAGATCTTTAGAGGGCCTGCCTCCTGAGAATTGCCTTACGAGGATGGTGAGAGGGAACGACCCAAAGTGGGACACAATCGCTTTAGCCGCGATACTATCTGACCCACTATAAACAAATGCACTCTTCCCTAATCAGAGAGTGACTAGGTTGTGTGCAAGTATTCTTCACTTCCTCGAGTAGTCCTTTGGGATTGCGCCAAATCGTGCTTTCGTGCGTGTGGGAAGCTCGCAAGGGGGTAAAAGAACTTGACATGATCTAGAACGAAGGTGTTCATTAAAAATCATGTTAAGTAGTAATCTGCCTTTTAGAGCCAAACGTGTTTAAAAGCCAAATCTGAGTCTAGGTAGATTGCTTGGAAGACATTCTTGTTTATACTTGTGAAAACAATCAAGAACATACACTTTTAGTGTGGTTTTAGGGATATGGTACAAATTTGACGTGTGTGTTGTGTTTGTACTTTATTTTCAAGCAAGAATATTCTGCAGACCTGATCTTAAAACTTTTAAAAAATTGAAATTTACAACCTGATATGCAAAGTGCCACCTACACACAGAGGAAAAATGCTTATACACAGTGAAGTCACGCCTGTGACATTTTTAGAAATGCATGTAAATGGTGAAGTCACGCTTGTGACATTTTAAGAAACACCTGGAAAAAGTTAAGAAATGCCTATCAACAGAAAAAATCTGCCTGCTCACCTGCAGAGCACCGCCTAGGCAAATTCCAGTAACCGCGTACTAAGTTTTAAGTCACGCCTACACACAGGAAAGTGACACCCAAAAACAAAGAAGGGAAAATAGTGTATATTTCTTGGGGGTTTCAAAAAAATTGGATTTCATATTTGAATACCCTTTTGGAAGTTCTATCTGCTCCAATATTTCGACTGGTCAAAAATCCTGGTTTTGAACATTTTTAAAAATGTTGTAAGGATTTGACCACAAGCAAGTGAGATAAAGCCTATTTCCAAGGAATTTATGCTCATGTTGGCTTTCACTCGATCTTACTACGTAAAGAAAACCTTGCAATTAGACGGAACATATCTAAGGCAGGAACTTCCTTGTCCGAGTGACACATTTACCTCCTCAAGAATACTACAAGAACCCATCCAAGAAGTAGAAACCAACATGATTTTTCCTTCTGGCAACTCAGATTCAGATCAAACCAACCAAGTTAACCATGATAATAGCAACAATGGAGGAGGTATTGACCCAAACAATCTAGGGTCAAATAACAACAATGGAGGAGGCATAGACCCTAACAATCAAGGGTTATACAACGCTAACAATGGGGGCAATGGTGAACCAACTACTAAAGATGCAACCAATGAAAAGGTTAATGAAGCCATACAAAGCCCATACTTCATGAAGCTCATGGAAAAAGTGTTAGGAAGAGATAAGAAGTATTTTCTAGACCTAGCCCAAGCAGGTCTTAAACTCCCTCATGACTATGATGTCAATCAACTTAAAAGAAAGGAAGTTGAAGATAATCTGATTGATATCATGAACAAGCAATTTAAGTTATTCCAAACGCAATTGGACACAATAAAGCAAAGTGGAGCTCCAAAACCCTTTTCAATAGAGACGTTGTGTCCTTTCCCATTTGACAAGAGTTTAATCATGATACCATTCCCTAGTAATGTGGTCTTTCCTAAGTATGACAAATACAAAGGAGCATCTAATCCCCAAGATCATTTAAGGGAATTTTGTGCATTAAGCTTGGAGTTCATGCAAGACACTACTTATTTAATGAGGTTGTTTCCTAGAAGTTTGGGAGGCATAGCCATGCAATGGTTTTCAAAATTACCTTCGAGCATCTGAACTTTTGAAGAGTTAGCTTCAAAATTTGTAACACATTATTCATATAATATCAAACATGAGGTTGCAATGATTACCTTATGCAACACCAAGCAAAGAGAGGGAGAAGGATTCCTACTTTTCTTACAAAGATGGAGAGCAATATTTGCTAGATACCCTCAAAGTGTACCGGAAAAGGAAAAGATGGACATCTTTATAAATAGCTCGAGTAATGAAATGAACCATCGATTGAAGCTGCAATGTCCTAGGTCTTTTCAAGATCTTATTCAAAATGGAGTGACTATGGAGGAGGTATTAGTTAAAAGTGGAGAACAAAAGTTGTATAAGGAGAACAAGAATTACAACAACAACAACAATACCTCCAACAACAATAACAATCAAAATAAGAATCCTCCTAACAACTATAACCGATTTGGGTTGAGGAACAACAACAAAGGTGTGGTTAATGATGGGGTTGTTGATGCTAATAATTTGAAAGTCACTCCTTTTACTCTCACGAGAACATCTACTCAAGTGAATAATGCAAATCAAGATCCCAAAGTGTCTTTTAACAACAATACCAATAATAACAACTTTGGGAACAATCAAGGGGCTAACAAGCCTAAGTCGTTCTTTGCACCATCTCCCAAGAGGACATTCACACCTTTGGGTGAACCCCTTGAGAATGCATTGAGAACTCTCAGTGCTAATAAGATTATTGATTTACCTAGAGCTCAACCATATGAACCACAAAACAAGCCCAATTGGTGGAATGAGTCTAGCCGTTGTGAATACCACAGAAATAGAGGACATACAACAAATGATTGCTTGCAGTTGAAAAATGTGGTACAAGATTTGATTGACAATGGTGTGATCAAGATAGAAGGGCCTCAAAACAATGAAGATCACACAACCTTCAAACAACCTTTTTATAACCATGAGAAGGGTGAATCTTCCAATTCAAATAAACAAGGCAACAATAATGTCAATTTGGCTCATCATTATGATAACACTATCAACACATTATCCAAACAAGAACATGTTGTCAATGTTGTTGTAATCAAGGAACAACCCAAAAAGGAAACATCTTATGCTATCACTAGGGGGCAAACTTTAAGGATTACTCTACAAGGGGTTGATCTTAAACCTATTGGTCCTACACAATCAAGTATTTTGGCTAAACAACCATCTACAACAACAAAGCCATATAATTTGGTGGACCAATTACAAAAGACTCTGGCTCAAATTTCTATTTTGGAGTTGTTAAAATTATCTCCAAATCACAAGGAGATCTTGCAAAAAGCCCTATTGGAGACTAATGTTCCTATTAATTTGGAGGAAGAAAATTTTCAAAACATGGTGGGACACCTCATTGCACCACATTGTCTTTCATTTTCAAATCAAGATGATATGTCCATCACTCATCCTCAAAATTTTCCTTTGCATATAGAAGTCCTCATTCAAAGACATAGGGTTAAGAGAGTTCTCATAGACGGGGGAGCTGGTATTAATATTTGCACTTTAAACCTTGTCAAGTCCTTAGGTTTATCCAAATCTTCTATTGATCCTCAGAAGCAAATTACCATTAAAGCTTATGATGAGGAGGAGAGATCTTCAAAAGGCATGATTATCTTACCTATTCAAGTTGGGCCCATCAAAAAGGACACCATATGTCAAGTCCTAGACATGAAGTTAACTTATAACATCTTATTGGGGAGGCCATGGATACATGAAATGCAAGCAGTTCCTTCTACATACCATCAATGTATCAAATTTCCACACATGGGAGAAGAAATCACAATTGGAGGGGATTCAAATCCATTTCAATATTGTAACACATTGAAGCCTCTTCATTAATTATTTATTCCTCATAATAGAGAAGGGATTGTTCCAAATACTACCATTGAAGAAATTAAAAGTGATGATCCTAAGTTAACATCAAATGTTACCTCTACTTCAAACCCTATTCAAACTAACTCAACTACATCAACTAAGGGAAAGGAAAAAGTGAGTTATGAGGGTCCAAGTTCAAATGAGGATTCAGGTAGAACATCTACACTATAGGTGGAACTTTCTAAACCTGCCAAAGAGGAGAGAGACAAAGCCAAAGAAGACCACTATAACCAAATGAGTGAGATGATGCACAAGTTTGAAAAGAAATGCAGAATTAATTCTAAAGGAGTAGGGGAATATTCTGTTTCCCTATTTGATTTGCCTACTTCCCCAAAAACACATGGAAAACCTTCCAAGGCACATCCTCCTCAAAAATACAACTCTCATTTTGTAAAGAGAGTGACAAGTCAGTATTTGAGAAAGAAGACAATGAGGTTCTACAATGGCTTTACAAAGATGAGAGTGATACTTCAAACAACCCCATGGAAAGAATTCAACACATCAATATCCAAACCGACCAATATGGAAAGGGGTTTGAAATTATGCAAAAAATGGGGTATAAGGGAAGAGGACCCTTAGGTATGAGAAATAGAGGTTTGCTTGAACCTATTGAACCTTCTTGGAGATCAAAGGAAGAAAAATCAGGAATAGGTTATCAACACAAGGGAGAAAGTTCTAGCCCTATGCATGATTTTTATGAACAAGTCAACATGGTAGAATCCGATATTGATAGTGATGATTCCAGAGAATATGAGTGAGATTATTTATCCGAAGACTCTTGTCATGACAAAGAGATTGTCATAATGCATTCTTATACTAATGTTCCTAAAGAACACACTCAAGATAGTGAAGATTCAAAGATACTTCCTACATACATGCAACCCGATCCATAGGAGTCTAACATAGGGCAAGCACACATTAATCATCCATGGGTAGGTGAACCTTGGGTACCTTCGTGGGAGGGTGATTTGAATGTTAGGTTTAACCCGCATGTCTTCTTTCTCGTAGAAGTCTTAGAGGACTCAAGTGAAGAAGACTTCGATCCTTCTTCCATGGATCAGCTTCAGCAAGCTCATGTTATTGACCCTAACGATACAATGTATGAACCATCTAATGAAGTCATGTCCTTAAACTCAGCCAATGACAACTCGCCAATTGAATCTTTATCCTTAATGCATCTCGAGCTTATTGATTGGGACTTAGCCGAACCAAATGATTTACTATACTTTCCCAATGACCAAGCAATGACACAATACCTAAATGTGGTTGAGCCCTCTTCCACCGATGAGTTTAATCCAAACATGATGAGAAAGGCAGGGGTCCAACCTCTTAATCCAAAAGAAAAAAGGATAAAAAATAAAAAATTGAAGAGTTCTAGTGGTGAAAACCACCATGTGGCAGTACTACAACCAAGAAAAGTAAAAATAAAGGATATTTCTAACGGTGAAAACCCAACTGCAGCACCTAAGGAAGAGAGGTTGGATACCTTACCAAGACATGAGGAAGAAAGATCATCAGTTCTTATAGAGCCAACAGAGAAAGTCAATATTGGAACCGAATTGGAGCCCAAATTCATACATTTAGCAGCTTCACTTACAATTTTAGCGAGAAAGGATTTCATCAATTTTTTCCAAGCAAAGCAAGTGAATTTTGCATGGTCCTATGTTGACATGCCGAGATTAGATCCAAACTTCATCATGCATCACTTGAATGTCAAACCAGGGGTTAAACCTGTCAAGCAGAAATTGAGGAAAATGCATCCACACATAGCTCTTTTAGTTAAAGCAAAATTGGAGAAATTGTTAAAGGTGGGGTTCATAAGAGCAATTGCTTATGCGAAATGGATATCAAATATTGTACCGGTTACCAAGCATGACAAATCCATTTGCATATGTACGAACTTTAGAGATCTAAATCTTGCATGTCCAAAAGATGACTTTCCACTTCCCAGCATAGATGCAATAGTGGACTTAACAGCTGGTCACTCCATGTTTTCATTGATGGACAGTTTTAGTGGATACAACCAAATTAAGATTGCACTTGAAGATCAAGAAAAGACAACATTCACATGCCCTTGGAGAACTTTTTGTTGGAATGTAATACCTTTCGGCCTCAAAAATGCCGGAGCTACTTACCAAAAGGCAATGACTACCATTTTTCATGATATGATGCACACCTTCTTAGAAGACTATGTAGATGATATATTGGCTAAGTCACATCAAAGAGAAGACCATTTACACATTCTAGAAAAGATATTTACACGCTTGGAACCATTCAAAGTAAGGTTCAATCCAAAAAAGTGCGCCTTTGGTGTTCAATCCAGGAAATTATTAGGATACATAGTTTCAGCAAAATGCATTGAAGTGGATCTCAAAAAGGATCAAGCAATCATGGACATGGAAATTCCTAGAAACATTAGCCAAATGCAGTCTCTTCAAGAAAAACTTCAATCAATAAGGAGGTTCATTTCTCAACTAGTTGAAAAGTGTCACTCATTCACTAGATTGCTCCAGAAAGACACCATTTTTACATGGGATGAAGAATGTGACAAGGCTTTTACTTTGTTGAAGAATTACTTAATCAATCCACCAATTCTAATGCCTCCTATCAAAGGAAAACCATTGTTTTTGTACATATCAACAACTAAGAGATCTTTAGGAGTTCTTTTGGCATAAGAAGATGATCAAGGAAAAGAGAGAGCTATCTATTATTTGAGTCGAACATTGATTAAGTATGAATTAAATTACACCTTCATGGAACGAGCATGCCTAGCTGTTGTCTTTGCTTCCCAAAAATTGAGACACTACATGTTGATGCACAAAGTGAAGCTCATTGCAAAGATTGACCGTTTGAAATACTTGCTTAGCAAAACTGTCTTAACGAGAAGAATAGCAAAATGGGTCATCGTGTTAAGTGAGTTCAATATTGAATGTGTGGATATAAAGGCCATTAAAGGACAAGTGATAGCAGATCACTTAGCTGAAAATCCATTGGTTCCTACACATCTTATTCAAGTAGAGTTTCCTGATGTAGCAATTGTCAATATAGAAGCTAAGACATGGAAATTGTACTTTGATGTATCATACACACAAGGAGGTTCCAGAGCCGGCATATTGTTGATTACCCCTCAAGGGTATACTATTCCTAAATCATACAAGCTTTTATTTCCATAACCAACAACATAGTCGAGTATGAAGCTTTAGTCAATGGCATCAAGATGGCTTTAGAATGGAATATTACCGAGTTACAAGTGTATGGTGATTCTCAATTAGTGATCAATCAAGTCAATAATGAGTACAACACAAAAGATGAAAAGTTAATGCCTTACAAGACAATGATGCTTGGAAAAAATACTTTGTATTGATAACTTTTGAGCAAATTCCAAGAGAGAAGAATAGAGTTGTCGATGCAATGGCTACCTTGGCTTCATTACTCCAAAAGCCTGATCAAAATGAAAGGTACGAATTCTTGGTGGAGGAGTTGGCAAAACTGGCATTTGACCTTCCTGATACCCAAATTATTGCTTTACTTAATGGACATGACTCACCTTGGTACAGTCCTATTTACACATACCTTAAAGACGAAGTATTACCCTTAGACCAATCCCAAGCCCAAAAACAACACTTCATCAGACAATCGGCTCGTTATACTATCCTTTCAGACACATTGTATCGTAAGGGTCTTGACGGAACTTTGCGTAAATGTCTAGAGGAAAAAGAGTCTAAGGTAGCTTTACGCGAGGTCCATGAGGGCATTTGCAGATCACATTCAAGCAGTTTAAACTTAGCTAAGAAGATCCTTTGCATGGGGTATTTTTGGAAAACCTTAGAAAAGGATGCTTGTCACTTTGTTAAGATATGCACAAAATGTCAATATCACAGTGATATGATATATGTACTGGCTCAAGAACTACATCCTTTTGTTACACCTTGGCTATTTTATCAATGGGGGTTTGACTTGATTGGCGTGATTTATCCACCTTCATCTAATGGGCACAAATACATTATCACGGCTATGGAATACTTCACAAAATGGGTAGAGGTCGTTCTTTTGATCACTGCTACAGGAAAACAAATTTCTATGTTCATCCTTAATCACATCATTTGTAGATATGGTATTCCTCATGCCATAATTATCGAAAATGGAAAACAATTTAAGAACAAAGATGTGGATGAGCTTTGTGATACTTTTGGAGGTTAAAATCCCATCCCTAAGAGTATCATTGCAAGGATTAATAACGGATGAGGATTATAGGGTTGCCCGACTTCAACAATTGGAATTATTAGAGGAACATCAAGCACAAGCCTACGAACATTTGAAAGTTTACCAAAACAAGATTTCAAGGAAATATAACAAGCACATTAAACCAAAAGTCTTTCAAGTGGGTGATTTAGTGCTAAGGGAGAACCCTAAAAATCAAGCGAAAAGGGAAGAGAAGGGTAAATGGGAAGCAAATTGGCTTGGTCCTTTTGTCATTGTTTCTTCTTTTGGAACGGGGACTTACAAATTAGCCAATTGTGATGGGGAAGAATTACAAGAACCCATTAATAGCATCCATTTAAAGAGGTTTCATACCTAATCAAATGAGAGAGTATCAGAAGAAAGAGTATCAGACAAGTGTGTATCTGATGACTTAAGCATCACTTTTGTACACGAGAAAATCAAAAAGATCAAAAACATTGAAAAAGAGAAAAAAAAAAAAAAAGAAAAAAAAAAAAGTGCCTTCGTGAAAACCTAGCAAATAGGCGTCTTGGTAGCAAAAAAAATGAAAAAAGAGAAAAAGAGCAATAAACCGAGAAGGTAAAAACTTGGCAATCAAGCACCTTGTGTTCCCTAAGTCTTTCCTAGTTGCATGTGTACATATTGCATTTTCATCATCTCACTTGTAAATCTTCATTGCATTCGTCATTTGTGCATAGTCATAATAAAACTTTTCAACTGCATTGTTAGATTTTAGGTTTTCTATTGCCCTAAGTTTTTTGTCACACGATCACATTTATCACTTGGGGGCAAAAAATGATTGGATTTTTGGTACAAACGGATTCAATAGTGCTATTTTCGATCACATATCAGAGAGGGAATTTTTCAGAGCTTCAGAAGAGAGAGAATTTGTTGAACCTTTGATTGATATCATTGTTCACAACCAAGTATTTTGATCCTAAAACTTGATCATTGAGCCTTCATTGACTTTATTTTTCAGGATTAAAAATTGACATCACTTAAATGATCAAAATGTTTGGAAGTTCTTTTTGAAAATCTTGATACATTGCAAAACACTTGAAGCTTTTTTTTATTGAATTGACTTTTTATAGTGTCTTTTTAGCTGATCGATGATGTTCCGATTAGATTGGCGATGATGGAAACATGATTTGTTTTTCTCTCTGAGTGACTGTCTTGAGGGAGATCCACCTACTTATGTGAATTCGTCTAACGACATGGTCATCAAAGAACCATCGAGGACTTTCATATAAGGTGGAGGGTTGACCTTTGTTTGTTTACGCAAACAGATACCTTGGCTATTTAGATTTTCCATGTCTTAATACCAAAATCCAATTGCAACATTGAATCCATTGAAACTGGTATTCATACTCCCATAGTTGGTCATTCAACTAGTGAGGGTTGTACTAATTTCTTAAAAGGTTACCAAAAGCGATTTAAAGCAATATTCATATCATCATGATGTGGTTAGTGACGGTTGTACTTGCTTTCCGATCCCACAATGCTCAATGATGAAAATATTTCTCTATGGCATTTCTTTGCTAAAAGCTAGTGACAATTAGTTGCATTGCATTGCATTTTCATGTTAGATTAAGTGCATGGTTGGAGGTATTTTTCCAAGGGAAAGGGGGTTCAATGATTCATTAGCTTGATCAATCATTTGAGGGGGGTTCAATTAAACACCTTATCCTTGGTTCAAATCAACAATGTGAGATTATCTTTTGCATCCATTCATAGCATTACTCATTATTCATTATCCTTATATCTGAAAAGAAAAGAAAAAAAGATTCATTACTCATTACTCCTTTGCATACATTTAGTTCAAGATTGCATTTTAGGAGTTGCATACAACAAAATAAAAAAACATAGTTGCATTCATTATCCATATTTCCATTATAAATCATTTGCATCCAAACATTGAAAATCAAAAAAACATACCAAAGTTACATTATCATTTGGATCCATTTATATATATCATATGTAAGATACATTGCATCCATAGCATAATCAAAAGTAAATGCATCATAAACATCATATAGAGCTGCATATAAAGATAATCTCACATAAACACATCACGAGAATCAAGGAAAGTCCATAATCATATAAATGTCCATAACATCAAAGATCCATCAAATCTGTATATCAAAGATACAATATCATCGATAAAATGATACATTAAAGTCCTGATCAACAAATATAACATGATACAAAATCATCATGAAGGAAATCATCAATAATCAATCATTTTGATTAACTAGGGACAACCTCATCATCTGATCAATTAGGGGCAACCTAATTCTCTTCATTACCTATATCTACATCTACACCTTATTCATATCAAATGACCCTATCTATCAGCCTCCCACCATTAATCTTCCCATCAAATCATATCAAAACAAATATCAATCAGTCAAATCATCCAATTGATCATCTAACATCAATCAAGTTATCCTATCATCCATTTGCTCATCTTGAGCGCATCAAATCTCCTAACTCTAGATCTTGAGGAAGGAAAATCAACATTTGTTCGTATCTCTAGATCTTGAGAGCGAATTATCAGTTTATCCAATCAATCCATCAGCATACCTGTTCTATCCAATTGACATCAATACAACATCAACCAAGTGATTCTGATTGACATCAAGTGATATCCAAACATCATCAACTTATCTCAAACATCAACAACATTTTATCAATCATCATTGGGGCAGGCTTTGTTGCCAAGATCATCATCACTGTTTTTCAAAAATGAAAACATATTGAATCTATTTTCAATCAATTTCATCATATTTTTCTATCTGGAGATCAATATGTTTCATTTCTGAGGGGGAATCATCATTAGAGTATCAAATCTGCATCAACATCAATATTGAATCTGGGGCATTAAAATTTCGAACTATTATCAGTGGGGCATGTTTTATCAAATTCAAATCAGGTTTCAAATCAGTTTTGTATTAATCAATCAAATATCGAATCAATGATCAGGACATGAAATTTTCTTTGAATCAATGCGCTACGCACATCAATTCAAAGAGGAGCATTTGTAGACACCAAAAACTGGGCAAGTGTCTTAGAATCATTCAAATCTATAAATCTTAGCCAAATGCTCTAATTTTCATCAAAATGGATCAAATCAATTTCAAATGGTCATTTATTAATCAAAATTGGACAAAATCATTTAAATCAAATGAAAAATCAAATCATGACATCAAATAATTAAATACAAGCTTAAAGGGATCAATCACACTATATAATTGATTTTAATCAATTAATTGTATAGTTTTAAATCAAAAATCAAATTGAACATATTCCCCTACATGGCTAATTTAATTAATTGATGGAATTTAATTAATCCTAATATCTTTCAACATAATTTGAGCAACCAATAAGAATTGAGAACACAATGCACATGGATCACTCTAAATTGTTGAATCTCAATCACTCATTTTCAACTTTGAATCTCAATCACTCAAATTTGTCTACTTGTCCAAACCTTTGAGACAATCATTTAAATTGTCCCCCCATTTAAAAACATTTCAAAAATTTTGACTCAACCAAGGCTAAACCATGATCAAGTAACTCTACCCCCTACCCTTAGGATTTTACTATAAATAAAAGTCGTTTTGAGAGCATAAGGATCTTAGAAAATTCGAATGCATAACATCATCACTATAGGCAATTTGGGAGAAATTGAGCAATATATTGAGCATTTTGAGAGCAAATAGTGAGATTTGAGAGCATTATCATGAGCATTTGAGTTAATCTTTGTATCAAATTGAGAATTGAGAGCTAGATTTAGGCATTTTATCATAATTTTCTCATTCTAAGATTGTCACTAGTAGAGAATAAGGTTGAGAGCTCTACTTACCAAGCTTAGATAGAGAACCATGAGATTATATGGATGTTAAACACAATTCTTTAGATTAAATTTCCATTGTCTTTTCATAGAATTGTTGCTTATTGTCCTAATTTCGTGAAGGCGTAAACACTCACCCACAAATACTAACCATACTTGACTAACTGGTCTGAATACATCAACACAAACAAGGTATCATCAAGTCTATTAATACTTCAACAATACATCATCCTTCCAACAAGTTTGCCACCAACACTTCATTCTCCAACAAGTCTGCCACCAATACTTTATCCTTCAACAAGTTTGACATCAATGACAACCAACATGCCATATTTGCTACATAATGTTGCAGCATGAAATGCTTGTTGTATGACTCTATAGCCCTTATTTTGGCACTGGTTAATCTTATGCACATACTGCTTTCAGTTTAATCCCAAATTTCAAATCAAAATCTCTTTTACTTTCATGTTCAATTATTTTAGTTTTCATTGTCTTCGTGGAGTTTAAGGGTATAAAGGTTATGTTTAAAAGATATATATTATCTACCATTCCTTTATGTCTTTGAGATGGAGATGTAAATGGGGTAGCAAGTTCAGTGTGATTACCCTCGAAATAAACTTCATGGTAAAGTGAACCAGGGTTGGAGCCACACTGTGATGGGTGACCTCCTAAGAAGGTTTGATCCTTCATCTCCGTGAACATCACCTAGATGTAATGAGTGCTAAGTGTTCTATTCATTCTCATGAGAGATGGGTTCTTGTGAACCACTACTCTTGAGACATGGATCAATGAGTTTGACTTAAAAACTACACAGTTGAATCATGTAGCAATATCATAGTGTGTATGTTTTGCTTAATATTTAGGGCAAATGGGATTATATTTGAGAATGGTGGAATGTAAAACACCCATTACTCATACATTTGAGAAGTATCAGCTTTCATAGGTTTATAACTTTTTGTTTGGCAAAAGTTTAACATACACTTAGACCAACAATTAAGAATATCCTCCTAAGTCTTGTGGAGCTCAAAGTGTAGAAGGCTTTCATAGCCTTGTTCCTTGGCTTTTCTAGCCTTTAGTTTATTGATAGTGCAGATTCCATGTTCTAGATCCCTAATCCTATGGTTTAGGAATTGTGTTTCTCCTTAGGATTGAAGGTTACAAGAAAAATAACCAACAAACATTTTCTCTAGTTTAACCTAAAAACATTATGAAGGCTCATTTTTTAACCAAAAACACCAGAGGTTCAAATGAATAGATATTGGGCTTATTCGATCATAGTTACTTTACAAAAGTCAAGTAATAATTATGTGATTTTTTATTATTTAACTATTAGAGATGAAAATAAATGAACATAAATGGTGTGCTCAACACTCATTACATATAGGTGATACTCATATGAATCCAATATTATTATAACTCAAATATTTTCAACCATAAAATTTCCTCAAAATCAAACCCACTTTAACTACAAAAGAAAAATATTCACAAATCATCTCACTAAAACTCTAAATCTGACTTTAAATCTAATATTTTCACATTAAATGATTTTAACATTTTAAATTATAAGCCATGGTTGAATATATATTATTATAATTTAAGATAAAACTTAAACAGTTCCTGCATTGTTTATTCTTTTACAACTCTTCTCCATTTAGAACTCTAATTACAAAATAACAAACGTATCTATTATTTACTTCTAAATTTATGGACCCCTCTTTATATAAAGAATTAAAACCAGAACTTAATCCCCTAAACCCTCTCTATACCAACAGCCCTCTCACAGTGGGTTTTCATTTTCATTATCTACGTGTAAAGAAACTCAGCATTCATCATTCTTCAATTTTACTTTATATTTAAGTCCCGGCGGCTGAAAATACACAATGGGTATGGATATGGATGATGAATAATTGATTGATATAGGGCATCTTTTCATTTTAATTACTTGGACAAGGCACCTGCGGTTTAAGTGTCCACCTGTTGTTAAAGCTTTCCCTGTGTTCAGCGTACCCTACAACTAGCTGTAAAGTGTACTTACATTCATCATCAGCCAAACTTCTAGAAATTTGAGACAAACAGATCCACCTTAATATATTACCTCTGATATAGCAATACAGACAACAGTGAACTTGGTTTTATGTAGTTTAAAAGAATAACGAACATAAACGACACTAGAAGGTGAGAAAGCTATAAAACAATGGAGAGACTGACACGGTATTGCTATTTGCTGGATAGCTATAAGACTCAAGTTAGTGCATGCCAACATCAAACTTTTTCGTCTACAACTTTTCTTCAAAGAAACATCACGTTTTCATGACCAATAAATGACTGTTCCTGGGTTGACATCTACACCACGTATGAATCTATAGTAGAATATCCTTATCAGCTAAATAAACAGGCTTCGAACCGATACGTGCAGCATGTGATTGAAGGAAAGTTAGGTTTTGACTGTAACTAAGCTATCCTTCACTATTAATATTTTGCCTTTTTGTCTAGTAATGAATGTACTAGAAAGGTCTGGATGTAAGGAGAGAAGGAGATTAGACATAAATGCAAAGAGTTTCTGACTCCCAGACATCTGAAAGCTAAGCTTGAGCAATTTGAAGCAGTGAAGTGTTGTTAGTTGTGGTTGTTTCTCAAGAAGTGTGAGTCGATTGATAAGAAAAATGGGTCCTGGAGGACCTGGAGGACCAGGAGGGCCTGGAGGGCCTGGTTGGGGTCCTGGAGGACCGGGAGGGCCTGGTTGGGGTCCTGGAGGACCGGGAGGACCTGGTTGGGGTCCTGGGGGACCGGGAGGGCCTGGTTGGGGTCCTGGGGGACCAGGAGGACCTGGAGGGCCTGGTTGGGGACCTGGAGGACCTGGAGGACCTGGTTGGGGACCTGGAGGACCTGGTTGGGGGCCTTTCTGTTGCTTAGATCAATGGTATGCCTTATTATTATTCAAATATAGGATATGGCTTGGTTTTGTATTGATCTTGTACCCAGTTCTCTGATTTAACGTTTGATGCTTTGCATGCAGTATGTGGTTCCTCTGCTGCTGTGGATTGCTGAGAGGATGCTGTGGATTTTGCTGCCCACCTTTTGGGCCTCCTCGTTAGTAGAACTAATGAGATCTCTAGATCCTTAGCCGAGTTAATGTTTATCATTTATATTGTTCATTGTAGTGTGTTCTGTAGAGTGTAATTTTTGAAAATATCAAACATTCTTTTGGATTGGGTTTGTTATTGTAATTTTTCTCAAATGGAAGCTTGAAAGGACATGTTTACCTTTCTATTCGTTATGGGCTTTCAAATTAAATGGTGCCGTGGAATTTCCTCACTGGAAAGACTGGTGCATATGGAGCTCTACCAGATTTATGTTTAAGTTCCCATGAGCTGAGAGCCACTTGCTTGCTTAGTATAGAAAACTTCCCCTTCATTGTAAATAATGATAATAAGTATAACAAACAAAGTTATGCCATTCGGGTTTCGTTTTGCAATGATAAGAGTTACTACAATAACCACCTCAAAAAACATTGAATGAGAGTAAGTTTTCTTGTA
This sequence comes from Chamaecyparis obtusa, assembly GCA_027943335.1. Classification (NCBI taxonomy): domain Eukaryota; kingdom Viridiplantae; phylum Streptophyta; class Pinopsida; order Cupressales; family Cupressaceae; genus Chamaecyparis; species Chamaecyparis obtusa. The sequence continues at coordinate 216,995 of BSBK01000431.1, read as the reverse complement.
CATAAAAAAAAAAAAAAGCAAGGACTGTAGAGCAACTAAGACCTGAAGCTTGAATTGGTGGTCTGTGAGAAGTTGATGGTACTTTTTTGGTAAGACAACATTTTCATATATATTTTCATAATAAGTACCTGCCAAAGATAGCATTAGTGATCTGAAAGAAATTGATGGTATTGCTTTTTGGTATAGAGCAAGACAACACTTTTATTATAATAATGTATTGTAAAGATGTTTCTTACAATGACATGAAAATGGAAAAATTCCCAGTTGGATTAGAAACATATTTAAAGAAAGAAAATGGACCTTACATTCACCATTTACATTTAGCCGTTAGGTAAAACAAGGAAAGAATTTAATGCAAATATATGCCAGACAGGCAGTGTTCCACAAAACTAGTTCAATTTTGATGCTCCTAAATTTAAAAGGAGAAAAAAAATGCCTACACGTGAAAGGCCAAAAACAAGATTCTTTCCCTCAAATGATAGGAAAAAGATTAGTCTGAAGCCATAAGAAGAATCAGAGCACAAAATGCAAATTCTGCCCAAATGCCAGGAAGATTTTAACTATAAAGACACAGTAAAATATCATGAACCTGTCTAATTTGAATGTCTCAGTTCATGTCTATATTGTTTGGACATTGTCTTCACATTTTGAAAAAAATGTGTTTTGTGCTTTGAATGCTCATTTTCTTGAATGCAATGTTTAAAACCTTAGTTACCGGGTACAGCCTTAAGGCATCCTGCACCTGTACTGGGTACATTCAGGTACGGGTTCACCTGGGAGTGCACCTGGGTACATACCCGAGCATCTGGGTACACCCAGGTGTGTACCCAGGGTGTACCCAAAGGAACTGAGTGCCAAAAGAAAAAAATACTGTTATTTTTTTTTCATCCAAAAACCTAAGTACACCTAAAATGCCCCTAAAAGCATCATTTCCCCAATACAAAGATCATTTTGCTCTCTTCACTCTCTTTTTCTCATTTTCTCTATAAAAAATTGTTGGGTTTTTCTCACATCTAACACCTTGGGCAGTTTATCATTGCTGCCCCTCAAACCCATTAGGGTCTCCACTCCAAAACCCCCACTAGTTAGTGGGATCTCTTGTCATGTGAGAAATTTGATTACAATGAAGTGATCTGTGAGTGGAGACCAGAATTTAGAACTTAGACAACTAAATATTTAATATTTATCTGTATCAATTGGCATTTAGTATTTATCTTTATCAATACCATTTTGGTATTTGGCCTTGATCGATGATGAATTATCATACTATCATAGTTTATCCCAACCAGCTAATCTCACAATATTGACATCAAATTGTAATAGACCAAAAAGGATTCCCAAAAGCATCTCTTTCATTTAAAAGTTCATCTAAAAAATTTATAGCAGCTTCACTTCTATTCCCAGGATCTACAAGATTGAAAGCAGCCTAGTCAAGCAACTTTTTCACTGCTGTTCAGCTAACTAGCAAAGACATGTGAACAGAAAGAATGTGCATTCCACATTTTGAAATTTCATTGAATTGCAACTCTGCCTGTCTCTCTTTGTTGCCAGTGATCAGAATCTATGGATATGCTTCCTTTCTTCCAACTCCATAAAACATAAGATTTAAGTCTTAATTTTCTTTTTTCTTTTCTCAAATTTCAAATGGAAAACACAACCCAAAAAAATCAGTACATTTAATTCAAAACATACAATTTTCTTGCTGAAATTGAATTGGAATTGAAAAGATGAATCTTATGAAACATGTTAGGTACCTTACATTACTGTCATGTTTAAGCTCTGTCCAACAGTGATCTGCCTCCACAAAAAACAAGAAAATACAGATTAAGGGAATGTCTCTCCTATAAAAAGAAAACAGAACTGGAGTTTACAGAATGCCCACCTATATTTGCATTCTTGTGTTCCATCTCAGAAATCTCCTATGAAACCAATTTATCAGCTGCACAAACACAAGCCTATGAAACCAATTTATCAGCTGCACAAACGCAACCCTATGAATAAAAATAAATTCAAAAGATCATGATCAAGACTATGAAGCTTCTTCGAGACAATAGATTGAGGAATTATGTAAAATAATACCATCAAATTCATTGAAAAATTCAACAGGATTTACCAAATTAAAGCAACAAAAAGCAATAGGGGAAAAAAACATAATATTAAGAAAAATACATATTTGGTAGCTTGTGTATTCAATGGAGTCTATCTCAGAAATCCCATATGAAACCAATTTATCAGCTGCATAAACACAAACCAATGAAGAAAAATAAATTCAAGAGATCATGATCAAGACTGTGAAGCTTCTTAGAAACAATAGAGTGACGAATTAAGCAAAATAATCACATCGAACTCGTTGAAAAATTCAATAGAATTAAACAGAATGCAATAGGAAGAAATAAACATGCTATTGAAAAAAAACACATGGTATCAGCTCATGTATTCGATGGAGTTTGTGGCAGAATTGCATTTTGATTCCTCTGAATAATATGCAGCAAAACAATAGAATGAGTTGAAAGCATAGTTCCCAGACTTGGACTCAGCTCGAACTTGGCAAGGCGGACTCGACTCGTGACTCGGCTACGACTCGGCAAAATGAAAAAACCCTTGAAATTTAGAGATTTTTAACTATTTAAAACTTGTTTCATGCGCCCATTATTGAAAACATTTGTCTACAAAAAAAAAGTAGAATTTTTCTTGTGCTCTCTTAGAATGGCTTTACTGATAATGCTTTTGCATTAACATATATAAAATTGTGATGTCAATTTGTGCTAAAGCAAAGTACAGAAAAAGTCCCTTTGCTCCTAAGATAAGTCTCATTCACCAACTTGGTATGCAAGTTAGGTTTGTTCCGTAAAAAATTAGTTTTACCTGTTGAATTTTGGTAGCAGCGACAGAGACTTAATTCATATTACATGCTTATGTATTTATGTTACTTTTTATGTAATCGCATAACAGGCTTCAACCGTCGCTGGTGGTTGAATTCAGTTGTAACCACCAAACAACTGTCAGGTTGCTTTATGTCATCGTGTTGGCTCATTACTGTTATGTGTTTTATTTCCCACGCGGTATGTTGCTCCATGCTTCACCTTTGGCATGCGTTTCTTAGCACGGGCCCTCTTCTTCTTTGGTAACGGTCACAATGGTGATGCTTCACCTTGCTGGCTGTAACGCCAAGCAAGGTGAAGCGTCACCTTACTCGATGCCTTGTTTCCGATCGCACTCTCTCTCTCAAAAGTCTTCTCTTCATCTATCACGGATAGTGAAGTTTGTAACGTGAAGCAAAAGGGCCTCAAGTACGAGTTTTGTGGAAGTCTGGACTGTGCGTGCATCCGGCGTGAGAAGCTAAGTTAGTTCCACTGCATGTATGCGCTCGTGTGTGTGGGCTATCTGATATCAAACTCACGGCTTGAACGTGCTCTCTCCCTCGAGCTCCTCTAGATTCAAGCATGATCAGTGTAATCTGTATATTGGTATGTGCTCAATCAATGAGCCGGATCTCCTGATGTATGTTCATCTTATGAACTGTGTTTACGTGTAGTTTATCTTTGTGAACTATTTGTATTATTGTTTACCATCTCTGCGGAAGACTTCATGTATTGCATTCCATAATTTATATATCAATAAAGGAGTACTGTTTTGTGGGCTGGGTTGTTTCCCTCTGCCAAGAGGGTTTTTCTCAGGGTAATTGGAGTGTGTCATTTGCATTCTGTTTTATGCATCTTTCTGGTTCAGATTTTCAACATGGTATTAGAGCGCCAGGTTTAGGCATTTCGATCCAAAACCAAATAGACCTCCTCCGTCACATTCGTTCATTCTCCTCTCTCCATCATGGTTAACGGTTTAAAGGTCGAGGATAGACTTGATGGTTCTTCCAATTTCTCCTCGTGGAAGTTTAGAATTCCGATCGCTCTGGAGGAGAACGATCTTCTTGCTTATGTTAATTCTGACCCAGAAGAACCTTCCGATGATGCTAAGAAAACACCGTGGAAAAAGAACAGAGTGATGGCTAAGAAAGTTCTTATTGATTCAGTAAAGGATCATCTAGTCCCCATCATTTCCAATTTGTCAACAAATGAGATGTTTCAGACCTTGAAAGATCTTTATGAGTTTAACAATACAAGCAGAGCATTGGCCTTGAGACGTCAGATCCTTCACATCAAGATGGCTCAAGGAGAATCAATTATATCCTACTTCATGAAAATCACAGAACTCAGGGACCAGCTTAGTACCATTGGTGATTCCATCCCGGACAAAGACTTAGTTATGCTTGCCATGAATGGTCTCCCTTACTCTTGGGAATCGTTTATTCAAGGCATTAGTGGACGTGACGATCTCCCTAAATTTGACAAATTGAGAGCTCACTGCATTCAAGAAAAATGCAGACTTGAGGCTAGGGGAAATGGTCACAAAAGTCATCATGAAGATGATCAAGTGCTGGCAGCTCACACCTCTAAAGGAGGAAAGAAACCATACTTCAAGCGATCTAGGAATCACAACTCTCATCCAGATTCTTCCCACAAAAGAAAGAAAGTTGACATCTCAAAAGTTCAGTGCTTCACATGCGACAAGTTCGGCCACTATGTGAGGGATTGCACCTTAAGGCCGAAACCTCAAGCCTCCACTGCACGTGTTGAAGACTCTTCTCCCAAGACAGAATCATGTGATGAACCTGAAGGTTTTAGTTTCATCTCTGCCTTATCCAGCAACATACCTAAGAATTGTGACACCTGGCTGATTGATAGCGGAGCTTCACGTCACATCACCGGTTACCGAGATCACCTTTTCAACCTCAGTGAAAAGGATTCACACCTTCAAGTGATTATTGGAGATGATGCTAGTTATTCAGTGAAAGGGGCTGGCTCCACTTCTTTCCAACTTGATTCAGGCATTCCTCTTCATCTAAGTTATGTTCTATTTGTTCCTTGCATTAAGAGAAACCTGATTTCAATTTTAGCTCTTGAAGACAAAGGATATCATGTATCCTTCATTGATGGTAAAGTCCTGACTTGGAAGAAGAACTCTAATTTCCTATCAGCTCATGAGATTGGAGTTCGTCATGGCAGCCTCTACACACTTTCAGCCCGCCCTATTCAGGCTCTCTCTCTTTGTTCCTCAAATCCAAACATTCTTTGGCACAAGAGATTTGGACACTTAAATTTCAGAACCTTGACATCGATGGACAAGGCAGTCGTTGGTCTTCCTAAACTGAAGAAGGATCATGAAGGTATATGCAAGGGATACGCTCTAGGTAAGAATACTAAGAGTACATTTCATAGCAGTGAATCTAGAGCTAAAGGTATTTTAGATTTAATTCATTCAGATTTATGTGGCCCCATGTTTGTTGCATCCCTTAGCGGGTTTTGGTATTACATTACTTTCATTAATGATTTCTCTCGCAAGTGCTGGATATACTTTCTTAAGTCAAAAGAATCAGATGAAGTGCTGTCTCATTTCAAAACATTCAAGGCCTTGGTTGAAAATTCCACTAAGAAAAGGATCAAGACCTTGAGATCCGATAATGGTGGAGAATTTGTATCTGGAGTCTTTCATAATTTTTGTGCTAATGCTGGGATCAAGAGGGAGCTTTGCGTTCCCTATAACCCTCAACAAAATGGTGTGGCTGAAAGGAAGAATAGGACCATTGTTGAAGCAACGAAAGCAATGATTCATGATCAGAATGTTCCTATGTTCTTGTGGGCTGAAGCTTGCAGCACAACTGTCTTTATTCAAAATCGCAGCCCTCATCAGATTCTTGGTAACATGTCTCCTGAACAGGCCTTCTCAGGATCAAAGCCAGATGTTAGCTTCTTCAGAATTTTTGGCTGCCCAGTAGTGATTCACATTCCAAAAGAGAAAAGATCAAAATTAGAACCTTCAGGCAAGAAAGGATTCTTTGTTGGCTACAGTGACTCTTCTAAAGCTTTCAAAACTTATGTGCCTGGTCAAAGGCAGATTGAGATCAGTAGAGATGTAATCTTTGATGAAGACGTTGCTTGCAATCTTCCCAAAGAATCTGACGTTGTGGTTAATGAGGAAGATCTTGAACTCCCTCAAGATTCCACCATGGCTGATTCGAACTCTCCTTCAGAGGTTGAGAGGGAGTGTGAAGACCTTGTTGATCCTGCTCCTCTTCCTACACCAGTTGATCCCACAGGTCCCCACTTTTCTTCCACCAATAAGAAGAGACCCCAATGGGCTAGAAATATTGTGGAAGAAGCTACACCTTTCGCAGCTCCTCGAGGGACTTTCAGAGAAAGCAAACGGCCTCACAAGTTTGTTGGTTATGTTGAATTGATGAATCAAATTATTTCTTCTGAACCTTCTAATGTTGAGGAGGCCTCCAAACATCAAGTATGGCAAGATGCTATGGTGGAGGAATGTCGATCCATCATACAGAATGACGTATGGGACATTGTCCCTAGGCCTCAAGACAAATCAGTTGTCTCATCTAAATGGTTATTCAAGATTAAACATGCAGCTAATGGGAGCATAGACAAATACAAGGCACGATTTGTAGCTAGAGGCTTTTCCCAAAAGGAAGGTGTTGACTATGATGAGACATTTGCACCAGTAGCTCGCTACACCTCCATCAGAACCATCATTGCCATAGCTGCAATTAAAGGCTGGAAACTCCACCAGATGGATGTGAAAACAGCATTCCTGAATGGAGTCATTGAAGAAGAAGTCTACTTGGAACAACCAAAAGGATTCATCATCCATGACAGAGCATCTCATGTGTGTAAGTTGAAAAGAGCCTTGTATGGACTCAAACAAGCATCACGTGCTTGGTATGAGAGAATAGATAAATATCTTTTGGGTTTAGGCTTTCAAAAGAATGTTGTTGATCCTAATTTATACTTAAAGCTTCAGGATGATAAAATTCTAATCTTGGTTCTATATGTAGATGATTTGTTTCTCACGGGCAATGATGATCTCATCATCATGTGTAAGAAGGAGCTAACTTCAGAATTTGAAATGAAAGACCTTGGCATGCTGCACTATTTCCTTAGCCTTGAAGTATGGCAGAACTCAGATGGCATCATCCTAAGTCAAGGGAAATACGCTATTGATATTCTGAAAAGGTTCGGTATGTTGGACTGTAAATCCATGACAACTCCTATGGAAGTGAATATGAAGAGGCTTCATAATGATTCAATTAATTCAGATTTGATTGATCCTTCCATGTATAGTCAACTCATTGGTTTCTTAATGTACTTGGTCAACACAAGACCTGACATATGTTTTGTTGTCAATACGTTAAGTCAATTCATGTCTGAGCCAAGGCACATTCATTATATGGCAGCCAAACATGTATTGAGGTATGTTCGTGGCACCATTGGATATGGACTTAAGTATTCTTCTTGCACCAAGCTAAAGTTGCAAGGATTCTCTGATTCGGATTGGGCAGGTTGTGTGTCTGATAGGAAGAGCACTTCAGGTAGCTATTTCAACCTTGGTTCCGCTGTGATTTCCTGGAGCAGCAGGAAACAGTCTTGTGTAGCTCAAAGCACAGCTGAGGCAGAATATGTGGCAGCATGTATGGCTTCGCAAATTGCTTGGAGGATTGTTTGGACAGCCTCTCGAGCCTTTAGTAATCATGTGTGATAACCAAAGCTGCATAAAGCTTTCAGTCAACTCAGCATATCATGACAGGTCCAAACATGTGGAAATCAAGTTTCATTACTTGAGAGACATGGTACAAAGAAATGCAGTTGAATTGAAATACATTCCTACTGAAGAACAAACTGCGGACATCCTCACCAAGCCACTTCCGAGAGTGAAGTTTTGTTACTTTTGAGAACAACTTGGTTTAGAGGAAAATGAAGCTCTTGTTGAAAAGGCACCTCAGGCAGGGTGTTCCACCCCTTATATGCATTCTTCTCTAGGAGAAGTTTGAGGTGAAAGCCCTTGACCCACCCTCTGCGTGTAGGCAAGGTGGTTAATGCATTCTTCTCTGGGAGAAGGTTGAGGTGAAAGCCCTTGATCCACCCTCTACGAGTAGGTATGGTGGAATCACCCTCTGCGAGTAGGCAAGGTGATAATACATTCTTCTCAGGGAGAAGTTTGAGGTGAAAGTCCTTGACCCACCCTTTGGAAGCAGCCATGGTGGGAATCACTTATGTGAACTCTAAAATTTTGTTATGATCTTTGAATGATCACGTTGAACATTTTGTTGTGATTTTATGCTATGATGAATGTTTTGTCATTATCATTCTTTCACCCTCTGGGATTAGCTATGGTGAACTTCTTTGGTTGAAGATAACTAATTTTCAACGTACATTGAGATTATCTACTTATGTTGTTTCTTTGCAGCTGAGTGCATTTGTCCAGGTAAACTTCTCCGGAAGTCTCTCTCTCGCTAAGAGGGAGTGTTGAATTTTGGTAGCAGCGACAGAGACTTAATTCATATTACATGCCTATGTATTTATGTTACTTTTTATGTAATCTCATAACAAGCTTCAACCGTCATTGGTGGTTGAATTTAGTTGTAACCACCAAACAACTGTCGGGTTGCTTTATGTCATCGCGTTGGCTCATTACCATTATGTGTTTTATTTCCCACTTGGTATGTTGCTCCGTGCTTCACCTCTAGCATGTGTTTCTTAGCACGGGCCCTCTTCTTCTTTGGTAATGATCACGACAGTGATGCTTCACCTTGCTGGCTATAACGCCAAGCAAGGTGAAGCGTCACCTTACTCGACGCCTTGTTTCCAATCACACTCTCTCTCAAAAGTCTTCTCTTCATCTATCATGGATAGTGAAGTTTGTAACGTGAACCAAAAGGGCCTCAGGTGTGAGTTTTTTGGAAGTCTGGACTGTGCATGCATCCGGCGTGAGAAGCTAAGTTAGTTCTGCTGCATGTATGCTCTCGTGTGTGTGAGCTATCTGATATCAAACTCACGACTTGAACGTGCTCTCTCCCTCGAGCTCCTCCAGATTCAAGCATGATCAGTGTAATCCGTATATTTGTATGTGTGCTCAATCAGTGAGCCGGATCTCCTGATGTATGTTCATCTTATGAACTATGTCTTTACGTGTAGTTTATCTTTGTGAACTATTTGTGTTATTGTCTACCATCTCTACGGAAGACTTCATGTATTGCATTCCATAATTTATATATCAATAAAGGAGTACTGTTTTGTGGGCTGGGTTGTTTCCCTCTGCCAAGAGGGTTTTTCCAGGGTAATTGGAGTGTGTCATTTGCATCCTATTTTATGCATCTTTCTGGTTCAAATTTTCCACATTACCTAGTTTAGGGAGTCTTAAAATATTTATCTGTATATACTATTGACAACAAATCAATTGTAGATGTTTTCAAGACTGCTGCAAACTAGCTATAAGCTAAAGGATCATTCATGCCATTAAAATCACTGAAGCAGATAAATATGATTGTTTAGTCATTAGTGTATATCCAGATCATAAGCTCTTAATGGTGCAGGATGATTGACTTGTTCTTGGATTAATTTGAAGATGATGTTTACTTTGATTGTTAAAAGTTTGTCCATAGGCAAAAAGCCCAGTGGACATTTAAGACAGCTGTAAACTATCTATAAAACTGAGAGCATTATTCACAACAGTGGAATCACCCAAGCATAAAAACTATTAAAAGATATACACAGACTCGAGTCATGTGAGTGATGAGCCATGACTCGCCGAGTCATGGCAATGGGTTGTTATGACCCATTTGCCTTGACACGGCTAGTCAACCTGGAAAACTCGCAGCGAGTCCAAGAACCCTGATTGAAAGCCATTCAACCCCTTAATCACTACCGTAATTTGTATCAATTTGGTAAACTGCAAAATCCCAAAACTTCAAATCAAACAAAACAAATATATCCAAAAGATATCCTTCAATAATAGAGATGAGATATGGATTTAACAGCGGCACATTAGAATAGCAGTATGTGATACCACTGCAAATGGTGACTTGAGAAAGAATGGCAGAAAGAAAACAATTAATCTAAATGTGACAACGTTTTTTCATTAATCACATTATAAGGTAAACTACAAAAAGGTTGTGAATGATAAAGTATTAAAGAGTATTTTTTAAATTTTTTAACCAGTTTGTCTATATAATTTATGAGGTCACAAACAAATGGCCCAGCGCTTTGACAAGAGTGATATTGTGTCAATATGCCCAACTTGAAATCCTGCAAATTACATAGCAATAGCACCTAACCTAAAGACTGGGTACACTCATTTGTTATATTACCATTGAAAGGAACTATATGTTAATTTAAGTTTAAAAACATTTATCACTATGCAGAACAATCACAAATAGACATTCTCTTCACCATTATGTCATTTTCATGGGTAAACCTAATAGAACCTTAATCCTGCACATTTCAAGAGTGTTTATTCCCAGATATCTAAGAGGGACCTTAATCTTGCATCTTTCAATAGAGCTTATTGTTGGAATATTAAGGTTTACTTTTATAGAAAAATACCTTAAATACTTGTCATTAAAATAAATACTTCATTTCCTGTAGGCGGTTTGAGGTAGTTTTGAGAATTTATGGAAAAAAAATGCATTACAAACATTTGTACAATTCCTTGTATATCTGTGTATAAATTTTATCAATATTATTATGTGTGTTTATTACTGTACAAATGTAGATACTTTTCACTTTTCCATTACGGTGCAAAAGCCCATGGCTTAAATTATTGGGTGCAGCAGAAACACTAGACATAAAGGCAAGCCACTGCTTCAGGATAATAATCAAGTTGGAAAATATCATCTGCAGGATTAGATTTTCAGATTACATATTCCGTTATTTCGTCATATAGGATATGTTCATAAATGTTGAATAAAACAACATTTATTTGTCAAAGCCTATTCATGATTTAACTCGTATTGTTTGAGGGCACAAAGCTCAGTTAGAAGGTTAACCGTGGGTAAGGATTTTTTCAGTTTTTTTTCCTATAAAGTGGCAGGAATTTTCAGTCAAATTTGCCATATGTATTTGAAATTTTGAACATTGGGATAGTTTGTATAATGTCCCCAACATTATTAATTAATTTAATTAAATTAATTGGTTAAGTGGTCCCATATTTAAATAATATCATACGGACTACTTTAATTAATTGATTTAATTATAAAATAAAAAGTAATAAAATAGTAAATAATAAGTCATGTCGACCTATGATAACCTTCCAGAATCTTCTTAAAGGCCTTTATAAGGAGGTGGCTGGCATTGTAGGAGGGCATCGTGGAGTATTATTTTCTTGTGTATTTGCGATTCCAATTGGAATTGAGTTTTTGTGTGCCGTTTCGGAGGTGGAAGACCCTCCCTAGTCTGGCGATTGCGTTTCGGTGGTTTGCAGCCCCTAGTCTACCCATTTGCACAATTTTGTGAAGTCTCCGTTGGAGACAAAATCGTAATAACTTGATATATTCTGCTCGGATTTGGAAATATAATTTGCAATGATTATTCATTATATTTATACTCTGTCTATCATTCCATTAGTGTTCTATTGGTGATATTGAGTTGACATCGAGTAGTCGGGTGCTGCCTGTGTACCAAACATTGCCTTACATTGTGAATGTTTGACATTGCTGTACGGGTATGACTTTAATCACTTCACATATAGGTAAGGGCGTAGATGTTGGCAAAATGGTCAGCGCTCCCCTCAGGATTCGTGACATGGCTTAACCACCTCCTATGTCTTCTATAAGTCTAGTGGTTGTATCGGGCATTAACAGGTCGATCTTTTGGTGCAATAGCAACCACTACTTGTAACAAGTGGTATCAAGTCTTGGTCACAGGTTCAAATCCCCTTGGGTAATGCTAAGAGGGAGATTGTTGGCAAAATGGTCAGTGCTCCCCTCGGGATTCGTGACATGGCTTAACCGCTTCCTATGTCTTCTATAAGTCTAGTGGTTGTATCGGGCATTAACAGGTCGATCTTTTGGTGCAACGGCAACCACTACTTGTAACAGTAGAGACATTTCTGTACCGGTATCTTGCCATTGAGTGTGGGTGTGGTGAGAAGTGATGGCCAAGTCGTTGTACAGATCTGAAGTGTAGAAAACTTGCCATATGGTGGAATTGAAGAACTTGAGCCGTATGAAGATATTTGTGTGTGAATGGAAGTGGAGACCGTACAGGTAATTTGGTCATACGTAAGGAGCGAAAACACCGTACAGGTGGAGCAGCCTTGTCGTAAGGTACGGTTCGTAGACTATTGTCGTACAGTACGGTCCATGTGTGGAAGACTAGAGAGTCATACAAAAGGCATCGATACATTATAGTGGTATCAATGCTAGTGATCTTGGCAACTTATTGGAAAATATTGGATGATGAGGAGATCCCAATCATTGAATAGGATAGGGGAGTTAAGCATGGAGATGGTGACATTGTTACGAGAGTTAACAAGAGGACAACAACAGCTTAGTAAGACTTTGGCAAAAAGACAACAGCAAATTGGTGAAACACTTCGGCTTTTGGTGGAAGTAAGGACACAAGGAAATCATAATTGAAATGGGGATAATTTTGTCAATGAGAGGCCCCATACAGAACATTCCCACACATGCCCATTGATGCCAACATTTCCTCAAAGGACTGAACAACGTGAAGAACAAAAGCATACCTTCTTGGAGATGCGAGATCAGTTGAGACAAGATTGGTTTGATGTTGGATTTGGAGTTGGATTGACAAGATTGGTTTGATTGGTTGAGATCAAAGACTATGTGGTTGTGGATGAGATATTCTAAGAGCCATGGCCATCACAATAATAACATCAAGCAGAAGATCGACAAGCAAAACTTATCTACTTTTGATGGGTTTCGAAAGACATCAACAAGAGCATGGGGTACAAAAAGCAGATAGCTACTTCCAGCTCAATTTGATGCCCGAAGATGAAGCAATTAAATTTGCAGCTCTACACTTGGAGGGAATTGCTCACAAATGGTGGCACCATGGGATGGTCACCCTCGGTCATGACCAAGTCACTTCATATACTGATTTCATGGAGACTCATTGATTGCTTTGATGGGAAGGATCCAGAACTCAACTTCAAGGAGTTGGTACAACTAAGATAGACCGGACCGGTGGACAATTACATCTCAGAATTTCAGAGACTGTCAATGTTGGTTACTAACATTTTTGAGAGAAGACTTGTAGTACTATTCATAGACAAATTGATGGAACCCCTCAAGGGTTGGGTCAAAGGTTTCAACCCCAACAAACTCACTGAAGTGATCAAGAAGGCACATGACATGGCTACCTCATCTTCTTCTTCCAGGAGTTACACACATGCCAAACCACCACTTGCACACAAGGAAAAGGATAAGAACTCGGTCATGAAGAAGCCATCACTAGACGAGGCCACAAGACAAGAGCTTAGGAGAAGGAAGCTTTGTTTCACATGCAAGGAACCTTGGGAACCAAGTCATTGATGCCTCAATAAGGGTAAGATCCATTACATTGAGGTGGTGTCCAACAGCGAGGAAGAAAATGTAGAATCTGAGGTACAAGAAGAAGAGACTAAAGAAGAAACTAACTGCATAAAGAGGATTGCCACACTTGTGAGAAGGGGAGGCACCATTGTTGCACTATCTAGGACCCCGAGGTGCATTATATTTCAAGTCTGAGGCACACTCCAGGGGCAACAAGTGGTAGTCATGCTTGATAGCGAAGCCCACTCAATTGCATTAATTCATCACTCGTCACGAGGGGTTTGCATACGATGGAGCATAAAGGATTCAAAGTCAAGGTGGCGAGAGGAAATTTACTACCATGTACTCATTTGGTCCCGCAATTGAGCATTACCATGGGGAACTACATAGTGACAGATGATTTCTTTGTGGTAGATTTGGATGATATGTAATGACCCTTACTATAAAGGCCACTAAAAACCACTAATACTGAACTGAGAAAATTCGTCAAACAGTTGGCATGCACTGAATACACTACTGAAAGAAAAATACTGAATATAGGAAATTATTTTGCAATACATGAGTTCGCTGTCCCAAAAATTTCAGAATAATAGATAGCAACCAAATACCATCTAAAACACTATCAATAATGTAGGAAATTGATCAAAACCATATGTCATTCATATATCAACAATTTGCAACAATGCCATACATTTTTCAATCAATGATATGATCATCAAACCCTAGGTTTGCAATATAGATAGACTAAAAATTGCAATGCCCTTTCACTTGCAAAAACCTAGCCTTCCTTTGTTACCAATAATGCCAAATGGCAAACAAAGACAAGTACAATGTAAAATAGTAAAGTGCTGAAGCTATATTTTGTACTCAGCTGAAAACATACATTTTTCAGAAAATATGCCAAATGCCAAATGAGAAATGAGGAACCTGATTGTAGATGGCTGCAATAATTTTTCGGACTGCTTTTTCGGATCTGCTTTTTCGGACTGCTTTTTCGGATCTGCTTTTTCGGATTGCTTTTTCGGATCTGCTAAAAACAGCCGCCTATAATTTCGGCCCTACTAAAAATGCCTCCTGAAATGTTGTTTCAATCACAAACAAACCCTTACAACAAATTCTCAATGAAGTACCAATGAGATGACTGAGTACCAACTCCAAACTTGCAACCCTTCAGTAGATATTTCACTACCTCAGTTATGCCAATCTAGGGGAGTGATCGTTCCCAAAGATCGAATAGTATTTGCAGACCACAAGGCTACAAATTGCTTCACAATGAAGAAGTAGAAAAAATCCCAAATCCAAGCATGTCCAAATGAAAGCCCAAGCCCTCTATTTATTCTTTTCCTTGAGAAGTTGCTAGAACTTCTAGAAACATCCAATTATAATGTACTTTATAATAAAATAACATTATAATAATAAAGTACATTTCTCAACTCAAAATTATAAAAATGTAGGCCCAAATGTCTCATAACTGAATGTAGGCCCAACTAAGACTGAACGTAGGCTCTACTACAACTGGATGTAGGCTCAAACTGGATGCAGGCTCACTCAGCAATATGCAATCAAATGATCAACATAATGACCCTCTCTCCAAACCATTTGCCTACGAGAGTCGATGATAGGCAAATTTGTCATGCCAAACGATGTCAGCCAAAATGGGGACATGACATGATACGAATGTCATATTGGGCATTCAATAAATGGAGACTCTCGACCCTTATACACAAAGTTTCAAGAGAATGGAGTTCTCATTTGAGGTGGATGGAAAGAAGGTGATGTTGAGGGGAATGTCCAATGGGGGCTCGAGGGAGATCTCAGCGAACTTGATGGAAGCAATTTCAGATATGATGAAGTCGTTTGGGCAGCACAATGTTTTGTTTCAACCAAACCTTTGAGTGCACAACAAGCATACTACCGTGATGATGAGCTTCAAGCAGCGTTGGGCAAGCACAATCTGGTCTTCATAGATATTCTGCCAAGTGTGCCCCCACATAGAGGTTTTGAGTACACAATCAAGTTGTAGGAGGGAGCCAAGCCAGTCATCACTGCTCCCTATCGCCATCCCAAGAAGTTCAAGGAAGAGATAGAGAAGACAATCCAAGAACTCCTTAACAAATGTTGGATTAGACCTACCTCCAGTCCCTTTGCATCTTTAGTAGTTCTAGTGAAGAAGGATGGAACTCTCAGGATGTGCATTGATTATCGAGAATTGAACAAGAAGACAATCAAGAACAAATACCCCATCCCAAGGATCGATGAAATGTTGCATGAGCTACATGGAGCAGCTTACTTCTCCAAGATCGATCTTCGTTCTGGGTATCACCAGATTTGCATGAGGGAGCAAGATGTACAAAAGACAACATTTCGTAACCACTATGGACACTACGAGTTGTTGGTCATGCCATTTGTATCGACCAATGCTCTGGCCACTTTCCAGTCTTGCATGAACCACATCTTCAATGGGCAGTTGCATGATTTTTTGTTGGTGTTCTTTAATGACATGCTTATTTACAGCAAAACGTGGGAGGAGCATCTAAGGCATTTGGACAAGGTATTAGGGATTATGGAGTCACATTCATTATTTGCGAAGAGGTCCAAGTGTGAGTTTGGGATGACCGACATCTTATACTTGGGACATGTCATCAGTGCCCAAGGGATTTAGATGCATCAAGAGAAGATTTAGACCATTCTTGATTGGCCCACATCCAAGACACTCATGAAGCTGCGTGAATTCTTTGGATTGTGCAGTTACTACAAGAGGTTTGTGAAAGGGTTTTTGCAACTAGGGGCACCATTGATAGATCTCATGAAGAAGGGAGCATTTCATTAGGATGAGGAGACACAAGAAGCTTTTGATAGGCTGAAGGAAGTCATGAGTACGTTTCTAGTGCTAGCACTGTCAGACTTCACTAAACCCTTTGTCCTTGAGTGTGATGCGTCAAGAGAGGGCACTAGCGTAGTCTTGATGCAAGACTGTCATCCCATTGCCTTTGAGAGTCATAAGCTCTCAGGAGTTGAATGCTTGTACTCGATTTATGATAAGGAGATGCTTGCCATCATGCACACACTGGCCAAATTTTAGCAGTACCTTGTAGGGGCAAGATTTTTGGTGACCGACCACAACTATTTGAAATATTGCTTGGAGGTGAAGGATTTGAACGAGAGGAAATAGAAATGGGTGAGAAAAATCCAAGCATATGATTTTGACATTGACTATGTGAAGGGGAAGAAGAATGTGGTGGCCAAGGCATTGTCCTGGAGACCCGACATATGTTCACTACCACGGATTTCAGTTGACTAGAAGGCTCATTTGTTGGTCAAGTACTCCAAGAACCTATTTGCTTGCCAGATGATGGGTGGTTAGATACAAGATGATAGGTATAAGGTGGTGGATGATGTTATCTACTACAAGGATAGGATCTATGATGCAGAGGAAGTTGGTGGTATCAAATGCACAAGCAAACTTAGAAATTTCAGAGGTTTATGGCACTTGGGCCTATCAACAACCTTCAATGCTTCAAAGACTTGACTTGTCAAGGTCTGTCACAATACTTCTAAATGATGATTCTGGTTTTATAGACTCACAACTGACTTGAATTTAAGGAATCCTAGGCTCTAATCCAATCCCCATACTCCCATTTTGTCAAGTTTTCACAAACTGTCACAGAGACCTAATTCAGTAACCTAGTAGCCCTGCAGCAGAACAAAAATGGAAATAACTTTGTTTTTACTCAAACCACCTGACAAGACATTTGCATTTACAAGTACCCTTTTAGGAGTACTTCAACATATCAAAAGCTTTTGTATTGTTAGTTTGGACAAACACTGCTAAACATGACTGATACCCTGTTTTTATGCATAAAAGTTGACCTATTAACAAAGGAACTGCATGACAGACTCCATCTGGCACTTCCTACTCTTGGACAGTGTTTTCTCACACCAACAAATGGTCAATTCCAAAAGGAATTAGTCCCAAGGGTTCTGCAACTCCCGATCCCCAATTCTTGACTCCAAACCCTGTTTATTAGGGCTTTCGCAATCTCTGGTCACAGCTCACCCCCACTTCAAATTGGTGATTGAATCACCTTTCTTACAGCACAATAAAACGTTCTCCAACACCAAATCCACTCCTTATTGGTTAGATTGCTCACTGCTACACTTGAGCATCCGTTTTCACTAGTTTTCTCTCTGTCCTGAACCGTGTACACACTTGCCTGCGCTGTTCTGCATATACATTGTTAGAAACATCTATAATACAGGTTAGTAACTGTCATTCCATGAATTAGGCCTGAATATTCATGGAATGACTCTAATCATTCCTAAACTTCTACTGCAACAGTGAATTAAGACAAGGAAACGCTGTTAGACTGTGTCTGGCGCGACAGTAGATTCAATGAAATAACAAACTCATTCAAGACTGTTAATCTGAATAGATAAACTGTTTAATTCATAGATATTTCAAATCAACACAAACAGAGATTCGAAGGAATGAACCAATTTGCAAACCAGAGAATTTTATTGCTTTGTTTGTCACCAATCATACACCAGTCTTTTCTCTCTGTCCCGTAACAGAGACTCTTTTCAGCTTATACAAATTCTTCAATAACCAATTTCAACCAACTTTCGTTGAGTTGAATGTTTAAAACTCAAAACATAACAAACTAAAAACTTCCCTCATATTCCTAAACTAGCCGTTTCCCTTCAAATATTTGAATTTTTAAATAACCAAAAGGCTTTATTTGAATACTCAATCCTTTTCTAAAGACTTAAACTCCCATACTAGCCTATTCTAGACTCGTTGGACCCCTAAAACATACTTTGGACATCATTACACTCTAACCTTAGTGCTTGGACAATCTCAGTCCATTATAATCAAGCTTTTAGTCCTTTTAAGGACATTAAAAACACATTTGATTCACTACATCAATTTGATCAATTAACAATCATTATAGACTTGAGGATTTGCCAATTAATCTCCTGACTTAGATTAGACTTCTGATTTCCTTTGGATGTCTTTGTAGTCTTCATAGTCTGCATCTTTGGCTTGGTTGTGTGTGGCGCTCCTGCACCAATCTATTTGGTGTCGAAATCGAAGATGAAGGGGAAGATCTTGAGGGAGATTCTTGACTCACCATTGGCAAGACACCTAGGATATCTCAAGACTTATCGACAGATTCATGAGAGATTTGCTTGGAAAGGCCTCAAGGATGACGTACTATAGTATGTCAAGGAGTGTGCCACTTGTCAACAAAATAAATCAAAGCATACTTTTCCAGCCGGGTTACTTCAGCCTTTGTTGATTCCTGATAAAAAATGGGAGAGTATCTCGATGGAATTCATCGCTGGACTTCCCAAGGTGGAGGATAAGGATTATATTTATGTTGTGGTAGACCGGTTGACCACATAAGCTCATTTCTTTGCCATATTGATGGAGTTTCAGACAATCCAAGTGACAAAGTTGTTCTTATGAGAAGTGTTCCGTCTGCATGGCCTTCCGCGGAACATAGTCAACAATAGAGATAGTTGTTTCCTCAATACCTTTTGGATGGAATTTTTTTGGTTGGCGAGCACAGAATTGTCACCAAGTACAAGCTATCACCCTCAGACAGATGGTCAGATAAATATTGTGAACAAGTGGTCGAAGGGCTACTATAGGTACTACGTAGTAGCGCAACAGAAGGCGTGGATCTGTTGGCTTCATTTGGGAGAGCACTACTACAACACTACCTATCATATGTCTATAGCTATGACACCCTTCAAGGCACTTTATGGATATGAGGCTACACCATTCATGGTGCTGAGAAGCTCAAGCCTCATTTCTATGGACCATACAGAGTGGTCCGTGTTGATGTGAGTTTTGTTTTGCTACAACATACAAAATTGAATACTCAATGTTTCGAGATGAAACATCAAACACTCTATCCTCTCTTGATATAAGGTCATCTCTCATGCTAAGCTTACAAAGTAAGATCACGAAATGACTTCAAGGTTCCATTAATGGTGGATACTCACTCAATGAAATAATGTGATTTGTTGGTAATCACATAGGGGACTTAGCTATTCATTCAATGGATATCAACCGCTTGCACTTCTAAAGATTTAGCTTCACAATGTGCAATGAAATATGGTTTTGATTTTCCAACTTCCACTTCAACTTAAACCTCAACTTGCTAACCTTGACTACATCCGCCCCTATTTAGGAATGCAAGGAATCATGGATGACTTGGACTCTATTAGATGTAGCTTAATTAGCGACTCCACCCATCTAGTGCAAGATTCTAAGGGACACTCGAATGGTTTTCAAATCAATATCCCCTCTCTAATCCCATCAAAAGGATGCAAACTAAAGATTGAATATTGATGCAATCAAGGTTGGGGAATCCAATGAAGGACTGACCAACCTTGCAGCCAAACCAATACGCAGCGGAAATACACAATAATAGTAACAAGTTTGATATGAAAAGGAAATCTTTATTCATCAAATCACCGATTGCATGCAATGTGTAGGGCTGTAAGGCCTTCTCGGTTGCGGCTAAGTACAAAGCAAGTAACAGTCTACAAGATCTCACAAGATCCAAATCTTTTGACAACATCAACATTCAGCTAGCCCAGGTCTGTAACACATAGTACACTGGAAGGCACCCAGGAAAGATCTAAACTTGTACTCAAACTTCCAAGCAATCTTCATGTTCCTAAGCTCGCAGGCTACTAACTCTTCCCCCTAACTCACTTCCCTAAACAACTACCCAAGCATCTACATAAATACTAAATCCTAGCCACAAGTCGACATAGCAAGATATACAAATATTAAATGCCAAAACATCAGTCGGCCTCAAATAGCCTTACAAAATAAATAAAACTCTTCAAGATGGCCCCAAACGGTCATTAGATCCGCATAGAAGAATGCAACATGCCAGATCTAGGTACACACATGTCCAACGGTCAATCCGTAACTCGAGGAGCGCGACCCAAATTAAATGCACCAATCGGCCAAGCTAATTCATCCAAACAAATCCAGTCGGTAAGCAAGAACACCGAGCAACAGAGGAAATAATAGAGCGCCAGTCAACTGACCACGCCAAGCATGACCGAGCAACACAGTTATCACCAAGCAATCAGGAAATCGACGCCTTTAGTTGCCGAGCATTCTTCAAAGACCAAGCACCCCGGCAACCATAGAAACCAAGCAACCAGTCTCCCAAACCGAGCAAGAATACCATCAAACCAAGATCAAAACTAACAATCTACCTTCAAAGACAAACATATTTTTGGTTGATACAGGATTGCCAAGTGTTAAGTAAATATAGATCAGAAGATAAGATATAACCTGAATATATGTAGTAGATTGCAATTGCCTTGGTTATTGATTGAATCTACATATTTGAATATCTATATATATGTTGAACTAGCAAATGTGAGCAAGAAGTGATGTGACTGTTCACATTAGAAATGACATGACTAATCATAATAATTATCGGTTTGATTTAATACAAACCGCAACTAATGTTTTAATACAAATCGCAGTTTTAAATATAAGGTCACTATCGTGACTATTATGTATTAACAGTCACGATAGTATCGTGACTGTTAATACATAACAGTCACAATACAAATCGCAATTTGATTGTCCAATAATGCTCGTCATTGAACAAGTCACCCGATATAATATGGAATACTCACCCGATATTAATCGGGGTATAATATGAATATTCATTAATGATAATCGGTATTCATGATATTCATACTACAATATAATTTGATAATATACATTTATATATGTATATTAATATATATAATATTAATGACATTAACATTATATATATTAATATGCATATATATAATGTAGAATAATAGTATCTCATATTGTTAAATATAACCAATACAAAATGGTATTAGTAAGGTTGAACATTAATGATGTCTATTTACTCTAATATTATAAGTATGTATATTAATATTATAATAATGTCCATCATTATATATATTAATATATTGCATATAATATTATGATCATTTTTATCTGATCAAAGCTATAAACATCAACACTCCCTCTTAGGGAAGATAAAATGCAACTCACAATAAGTTCATAAATTGTGAGGGTTAGTTCCCAGGTGGATTGCCTCTATTGACAATTCTATCCACAGTTCCCAGGTGGATTGCCTCCATCGGCGATTCGATCCAGAAGCTCCTGTGTGGATTGCCTCCATCGGCGATTCTATCCACAAATCATGAGCTATGGTGTGGATTGCGTCTATCGGCGATTCTATCCACAAGCTCCTGTGTGGATTGCCTCCATCGGCGATTCTATCCACAACTCATGAGCTATGGTGTGGATTGCCTCTATCAACGATTCTATCCACAAGCTCCTGTGTGGATTGCCTCGATCGGCGATTCTATCCACAAGTAAGATATATCTATTACAAAAGAAAAGTTATTGCAAGATCGTCACCTTCCAATAACTTTAACAAATACAAGTGTTAATCATTTGGAAGTCGTCACTTCTTTATGATTTACACAAGGCCCATATAATTATAAATATCATTAACATAATAATCAATAATCATTACAAGTTTACCTTAGAAGTGTTCTTATCTTTATCAGTGAACTCCCTCTCAATCATAAGGTATCTTGAATTCCATTTAGAATAAACATTTCTCTGAACATACATTTGAATTATTTACTTCAGCAAGGGAAGCTTGCATTCTAAGTCTGTCGGGACACTTTCTTGTGCTGTGACCATATTTGTCACATCTAAAACATTGCATTGAAGAGTAGTCTCTTGGTTTCTTGAACGACTGTTGATCATATGTCTTCTTGCCCTTTTTCCTTTTTGAACCAGTGACAAGAGCCTGAACATCTTCTTTAGTGGATTCCAAGACTCCTATGCAATCTTCTCATGCCTTAGCTCAATCGCACTACATAACAAGTCATCTGAGCTTTTCGCGAGGTCCTCCCTTTTGTTTTTCAGATAATTTTTTACTTCTGATGTCTTGGCACTTGCTTCAGCTGTACCGCTACCTATTGCGTAAGCCCAGAGAAAAAGGGTTTTTTCTACCTCAAAGCTGCACTTGTCTAGCAGTAACTGAGCCATATTTGTTGGGTTCTGATCAATGGAAAGTTGCGCAGCATAATGAAGAGCACTTCTGCCATCAGAGTTGTGTTCACAAAGAGGCCTCGCTCCCCTACTCAACAGAAGCTCCACGGCCTCTACATGGCCTCCTCTCGCCGCATCTAGAAGAGCAGTTTGACTGAATACATCGAGTCGGTGGACAAAAATAAGTCTAGATTTTTCAATTTCACAAGGACCGAGTTCTCCTTGATCGAGTGACTTAGCTTGAGAATTTTGTATCTGTTCCTTGGACATGCTTATATGTGACAGCACAATTTCGATCATTTCTTTAGCACCCTGAGCAGCTGCTTTATGCAGAGCTATCCTCCCCTGGGCATCTGCTGAACCAATTATGCTCTGAACTTCCAATTCACACAAAAACTGATCTTGATCTTCCTTCAATCTGATCGGATCTTTCTTCAAGTGGTTAGACTTCAACGAAGGAATTTGGCTCTGATACCATGTTAAGTAAATATAGATCAGAAGATAAGATATAACTTGAATATATGTAGTAGATTGCAATTGCCTTGGTTATTGATTGAATCTACATATTTGAATATCTATATATATGTTGAACTAGCAAATGTGAACAAGAAGTGACGTGACTGTTCACATTAGAAATGACGTGACTGATCATAATAATTATCGGTTTGATTTAATACAAACCGCAACTAATGTTTTAATACAAATCGCAGTTTGACTGTCCAATAATGCTCGTCACTGAACAAGTCACCCGATATAATATGGAATACTCACTTGATATTAATTGGGGTATAATATGAATATTCATTAATGATAATCGGTATTCATGATATTCATACTACAATATAATTTGATAATATACATTTATATATGTATATTAATATATATAATATTAATGACATTAACATTATATATTAATATGCATATATGTAATGTAGAATAATATTATCTCATATTGTTAAATATAACCAATACAAAATGGTATTAGTAAGGTTGAACATTAATGATGTCTATTTACTCTAATATTATAAGTATGTATATTAATATAATAATGTCCATCATTATATATATTAATATATTGCATATAATATTATGATCATTTTTATCTGATTGAAGCTATAAACATCAACACCAAGAATCCTAGGATGCTCCCATTCTTGAATCTAAGGGACACTCGAATGGTTTTCAAATCAATATCCCCTCTCTAATCCCATCAAAAGGATGCAAACTAAAGATTGAATATCAATTGAAGTTAAGTGTTTTCAATCATTGGCTTACCACACAAGGCACACTTACCATCAGCAAGAGGCTAGTGGCCCAGATTTGTCGAGTCAATCAAGTAAACACCCACAATTACTTCCATTCAACTAAACTACTTCACCATGAAAAGAAATCTACTCCAAGTGAAAGATTGGGGAAACCATGCCACACTTCAAAGCAACATTAAGTAATCCACCATGAAAAACCAACAATGAACTATCCATTACTTTGAAAGCATCATAGCAACAATTTGATCAAGTCTCTCCCTTAGCTAGCCTACTCTACTTCTATCTCTAATGTTTCTCCTCTAATCTAATGAATCTAACCTTCTAACCCCTCTCTAATGAGTCACAAATGAGAAGGCCTTGGCCTTTTATAGGTGTTGAAATACAATGAAGGGCCAAGATCGATTCAAGATCAAGGGCCAGGATTCAACCCCACAAACCCTAATTACGATTGCCAAAATTCCCACCAATTACATGAAGGCACCAATTCATGGGCCAATAAGAAAATTACAAAACTTTTACAACCAATTAGAAAATAGGACACTTGGCATGATGTGATTGCCTAAGCTTGAATCTGGAATTTTCTAATTGGAGTAGACAATCAATTGACACCTCATCAACCTTATCTTGTAGATCTATTTAAGAACATGTTCTTGGAGTTTTGGCTTGTGGAAGGTATCTGATAAAACTGCAAATATTTCTTGCTCGATTGTTAGAAAGTAACTCTTGATGAAGAAAATCTTGATTTTCAACCTTTCTAGCTTTGATTAACTCTTCTGAAATTATAAATCTCCTTGAAGATGATTATGATGGCATTTTCTCGAATGGCTCACTTTTCAAATCTTCTCCAACCTTTAGAGTTTTTCATGGCTTGATTTGAATTGGCAACTTGAACTTGCAAGCTTGATCTATCTTGAACTTCGAATTGGTGAAGTCTTCATGCAGCCTAGATCCTTTCCAACAACTTGAGTTTGATAGAATTTCCCTCACTTGTAAATTTTGATTTCTTCCATCTTGATCTTGACTTCTGAATTTGTACTGGATTGGATCTCCTTCTCATTTGGAGTATTGAAGCTTGAGCCTGGGGCAGCCACCTTGCATTTCCAGCCTCCTATAACCTTGCAAAACAACGGAGCAAAATGTATTAAATTCATACGATGACAAGTGATAGACAAAATGAAAGAGATCTTAAAGCGTGAAACAAAATTGCACTATTATCAAGCAAGAGAGAATCAAGTTTTCTTTCTTCTTGCATATCCCTAGCTCCGACTTTGTGGACTCCTCTAAAAAAAAACTGGGGAAATAAACAAGTTTTTCATCCTTGACAACCTCAGATTTCATTTTTCATGCCGTCATTATCTCTGATTTTTGAGAAAATCTGCTCCTATGCGCCCAGAATTGCTGCCCTTAAAATGATTTATTTCTCCCCTATTGTTGACCTGCTGTCATGTCAATGTTTCACCACAGGTCGCTGCCCTCTTTTGGAGCAAAAATTGCTGCCAATTTTGATATGAAATACGCTGTCAACCTGGATACAGTTTGCTGCTCCTAATTGCAGAGCTAAATTGGATTTGAAATGATGTTGCAATGAAATGATTTGGTCTTCTTATATAGGCAATTTAAAATATGAAAAGGCATGACTGTTTTGGGGCCGACTTGCAGCTTTATTGGCCAATAAGATAATCAAATTTAAGTCTTTTATACTGGCCAACTTGTAGTGCATTGTTTTATTTATCAAAAACCCATGCTCACACCCCCTTGTTGTCTTGCTTGCTGAAGTCTTATTGCTGGGTGGAAATGGCGAGAAGTTGAACAAAGATTTCCCAAAGGGGGGCAGGTTCCCTGATTTTGGGGCATTTTCACAAAACACAAAGTCCTCTAACTCAAAAAAAAAATAAAAAAATCATCAATTCACCCATTTGATTGCTTTGTTTTGCTAAGTTGGCATTGAATTAGATTGTTACCACAGAATTTCCATCAGATTGCAGGGTGGAAATTAGTGAAGTTTGGGAAAAAATTGCCCAAAGTAGGTCGGATTCCGACCCTACTTGGGCATTTTGTTCAAAACTCAACCATTTTTATTGGAACTCCAGCCCCTTCAATGACATTTTTTTTTCAAATTTTGGCAAGTGATTAACATCTTTTGATTGGCATCAAAGAATTTACCCAAAGGTGAGGGTCGGAATCCAACCTCTCTTGGGCAATTCTCAGTCAAAAACCTCAGTCACTTCCACCAAAAATCCCAGCTTTTCTTGGTTATTTATTCATCAGATTTGCTAAGCCATTCAATGATTTTGCTTGGCACCAAAAGATTTTCTTTAAAAGTAAGGTCGGAAATCAATCTAGTTTGGGAAATAATGCCCAAATAGGGTCAGAATCTGACCATTCTTGGGCATTCTCAGCTACTTCATCAAGTTTTTGAGTCTGAAACCATTAAATCTACCCTTATTCCACATCTTTCTTCATGTAAGTTTGCAAGTTTTGCAACAAAGTTTGGTGGCACCAAGAGATCCTGCTGGCTGGGTAGGGGCGGAATTTGGGCAATGTTGAGCAATAATGCCCAAAGAGGGTTGGATTCCAACTCATCTTGGGAAATCTCAGCCAGCAACTCAAACATTCCCACCAACATTGCTAGCCTTTCAAGAAGCTTTCTCTCCAAATTTGCCAAGTCCTCACGATTCCATGTTAACATCAAAAATTTGAGCTGAAAGAGGGGGCGGAAATCATCAAAGTTTGGGCAAAAAATGGCCAAAGAGGGTTGGAATCCTGTTGATGTTTGTAGCATCGGTCAAATAAATAATACAGACTACATGATTATTATGAGAAATGATATATATATATATATATATATATAAGTTAGATCATAATTATTCTCATAATAACTAAATAGTAATTTGGTTAAATAATAATGAATAGACATGTCCCATGAAAGGACATGTATCTCAATGTGTTTTCCCAATATAAAAGAGAGATCACTGCTCTTGGAAAATATATATCGAAGAGACAATGTTAATACATTTGCAGCGATCCTGATAACTCAACATGGTATCAGAGCCAGACTGCAAATACGTCATTGGCTGAAGGTTGCCGTCCAGAATGATATAAGCCAACGTCCAGGCATTGGCCTATTGGATAGATTGCTATCGGGAATGAAGGATCTTGCTAGAGTCAGTATACAGATGGGCCGCATACGAAGATTGGATCTGTGTGGAGTCCTCCGAGTTGAGGGGTGGAATACAATACAGGATGAGCATAACTCAACACCAGATTTCATTTCTTATAAAATAGAGGTAGTATCTCTGGTGAGGGCCGTACATTACCCTGACAAGCTGTGCAAGCATTGAACAGATATGTACCAGTCATTATTTATCCCCAGCAAACTGTAAACGTTTGGGAATGAGCTATATAATGTTGGAAGTGCTGCAGAAGGGGCTGTACAGGTTTTATGACAGCAGCTGGTGCAGTAATTGCTATCAATACACTTGGGCGTCATATTATGCTGGTAAACTGTGCTATTGCTGAAGCTGATTTCTATGTCAGATGTATTGAAAGATGAATAAACTCGCATGGATGGTAAAAATTGACAGTCACGACACATGATGATATGTGTTGACCTGAATAAGAAGCCATGTCATTTATTAATAAAGCAAACGGCGGACATTTGATTTAAAAGGCTATGTTTGATAATTATATGCAACGGTTTCTGCTATTGGTTGACACGACTCATTATGAAAGTCAGGAATTTTATTTGGTATAATTCTTGACACATATCTAATTGCAGTACCAGAACTTGATTCTTAGATGATTGTTCCCCACGAATTTTTGTGTCCAATGTTGTGGAATTTAGGAAGTGATAACAAGCAATAACTTTGAAAGGAGGTTTATAATATCTTGAGAACTATCTTTATTTACTTCTTGGAGTTAATCTCTTATTTGTATTTCTATACATACTATAAGAGCTATTTGCCTTGATCTTTTCTGAAGATGCTCTTGTAGGAAAAAGAGAATTGACGTTAGATTCAGAAGGACTCTGATGCTCCATCAGAAGCATCATTAATGAGGAGATTAGATGATTGATATTCAGAGGGAGCGGATGGTTCAGTCAACTTGTGACAATCTTGATCATACTGATTGAGAGGGAGTTCACTATTGAAGGTGAAACACTTCTAAGGTAAACTTGATATAATTGATTATTATACAAATGAATCATAAATGTTTTTAATGGGCCTGCCCCCTGTGTTAATCATGAGGAAGTGCCGACTTCCAAATGATTATCACTTGTATTTGTAAAAGTTATTGGAAGGTGACGATCTTACAATAACTTGATCTTCTATTGTGATAGACATCTTGTGATGGCTGAAACAAATCATAATAGATGATGTAAATGTTCTTATGGTAAGTGCACATTACCTATGAACATCTGTTGAGTACTTGGTGGACATCATGTGACTTGATGTCGGTAGGCCATTACTCTAAGTACTTGGTGGACATCATGTGACTTGATGTTGGTAGGCCATTACTCTGAGCACTTGGTGAATATCATGCGACTTGATATTCTGCAGGCCAATGCTCCTGATATCATGAGATGATATCTTTGTAAACTTTTGAGTACTTGGTGGACATCATGTGACTTGATGTTGGTAGGCCATTACTCTGAGTGTTTGGAGAATATCATGTGACTTGATATTCTATGACAAATACTCCCAATATCACAAGATGATATTTTTTGAGTTATGGTGAATATCATGAGACTTGATATTCTTGATCAAACCATATCTCTGATATCATATTGAGGTGATATCTAAAATAAACTTTCACAATTAACCTTGTGTTTCTCTCTTGGATTGACCTATTTATCCTCCCTAGCTAAGAGGGAGTGTTGATGTTTGTAGCATCGGTCAAATAAATAATACAAACTACATGATTATTATGAGAAATGATATATATATATATATATATATATATATATATATATATATATATATATATATATATATATATAAGTTAGATCATAATTATTCTCATAATAACTAAATAGTAATTTGGTTAAATAATAATGAATAGACATGTCCCATGAAGGGACATGTCTCTCAATGTGTTTTCCCAATATAAAAGAGAGATCACTGCTCTTGGAAAATATATATCGAAGAGACAATGTTAATACATTTGCAGCGATCCTGATAACTCAACAAATCCAACCATTCTTGGGCAATTCTCAATCACAAAAAAAAGTTTCTAAGTCCACAAACCATTGAAATTGCCCCCTTTTCATACTACCTTGCTCAAAACTTCAAGTTGCCATTATGCTATGCTCAAAGGCCAAGTTGGGTGTGGGCGGAAATTTGGCCATGCTGGGAAATAATGCCCAAAGAGGGTCAGATTCCAACCCATCTTGAGCAATTTTCATTCCATCCAAAAAAATTCTAAATGTCAAAAGCCATCAGATCTGCCCACTTCACATTATCTCATCAAAATTCGTAAATTCATCAACATGTTATTCATTGGAGGCTTGATTGAAGGGGGGCGAATTTTGCTCGTAATGGGAATAATTTCCCAAGGAGGGTCGGATTCCCACCCTTCTTGGGCATTTGCTTGCAAGTTAACTCTGCAATTCAACACTTGGCCATTTTCAGCTCGGGAGGCGGTAGGATTTATACAAATATAACATTTAAGTATAAGTACTTTAAGTTATATTTGTATAAATACTATCAAGATGTTTGAGATAGGTTTCAGCTTCATAGGAGTTATAATAAATATTCTATATTTTGGGGGTTTTCAAAAAATTTCAGACTTAGCCAAATTTCAAGATTCAACATGCCTTCAACAATGTTGCCTCCCTCAACCTTTCTTGACCTTCTAAGGTTGAATTGAAGCTAGAACAAGGATTTTCCAAAGGTTTTAACTCATTTCATCCCAAATCCCTTGGTTTCAATTATATATTCTTGACAGACTTAGCTCAACTCTTGCTCACACCCCAAACAGACATTACTTCCTAACCGGCCAAAATTGCTCAAACTCACTATCGGACTAGGAGACTTGAAAATGTTGCCAACTAAACCTACCTAAGACCACTACAACTACCGCTAAAGCAAAAAGAAGGGGTCCCCATTTGCAATGGGGCGATGGTGTGAAAACCTCACAATAGTACGGAGAGTGGGAGAGGTTGCCTACGAGTTGAAATTGCCGAAAGGGAGTCAGATTCACATGTTTCATGCCTCAAGAAGGTGGTTGAGCAGTATGTTGCAGTCTCTGAGGAGCTTCCACATATGATGAAGAGGGTAGACTCGCTTTGGAGCTTGTAGAGATCATTGATGTCAGGGAAAGGAAGTTGAGGTCACACACCATTAAGGAGTACCTAGTATGCTGGAAGGATTTACTAATTGAAGATGCCATTGGGGAGAGCGAGCAGATTTTGGAGCATCTAAGTTTGCAATTGTTTGAGGGCAAGCAACCATCAGGTTGGGAGTCCGACTGTAATGTCCCCGAAATTATTAAATAATTTAATTAAATTAATTGGTTAAATGGTCCCAAATTTAAATAATATCATACGGACAACTTTAATTAATTAATTTTATAAAATAAAAAGTAATAAAATAGTAAATAATAAGTCATGTCTGCCTATGATAACCTTCTAGAATCTTCTTAGAGGCCTTTATAAGGAGGTGGTTGGCATTGGAGGAGGGCATCATGGAGTTATCTTTTCTTGTGTATTTGCGATTCTAATTGGAATTGAGTTTCTTTGTGTTATTTCGGAGGTGGAAGACCCTCCCTAATTTGGCAATTGCAATTTTGGTGGTTTGCAGCCAGTGTAACACCGGCGCGGGGGTACATCAGGACGGGGGACACTGAGATGAGTTTCAGGTACAGGAAAAAAAAGGGCCTCAATTTCGGGACGGCGGGGGTACGGGGGGGGAGGAGGGGGGGCTGCATACTATACATATATAACTTGAAATGTTAATTATGAAAAGATGTTTCAATATAACATACCAAATACTTGAACATAGCAAAATTGCAACACGAACTAGAACCATTGAACACTCAACATAGTAACATAGTAACATAAACATACATAGTAACATAATGAATCATGTTCTAAACTTCTATCAAAGATTCAAAATTCATTATTCAAATATGAAATATGATATATCAAAATGATCATGATTACAATGAGCACAATAGCATGATATGATATAATGAATCATGATCAATCATCAATGCCAAAGTCTTCATAACTAGGTCTTAGGTAGTCTTTGTTGGTGGCTGTTTTAAAGTCCCTAGGTCCGGCAAATGAGATTTGAGTGATTTTGGCCTATTGGGAAGTCATGTCTATCTGGGATTTGGATGAGAGCTAAGCTAAATGTGTCATAGAGATGGGGTCGAAACCAAGTGATTTGTGATAAAATGAGTTAAAACCCTTTGAGAATCCTTTTGTCAGCTTCAGTTCGACCTTAGAAAGCCATGATGGATTGTGGGAGGTAACCCTGCTGAAGGCTTGCTAAATCCTGAAATTTGGCGAAGTCTGAAATTTTTTGAAAACCCCCAAAATCTAGAATCTGCATCTTAACTCCTATGAAGCTGGAACCTATGTCAAACATCCTGAAAGTATTTATACAAATATAACTTAAAGTATAAGAAATTAAATAAATCAAACTTGTACTTAAATGTTATATTTGTATAAATCCTCCTCCCGCCCCTGAACTGAACAATTGGAAACTCACAAATATTAAAAAATAATTTACGAAATTGCTTTTTGGGCATCCCGGGTGCAGTTGAGAACCATTGGGGTAGTCCCCAACTACCATCCCCCAGCACCCGCGCGGTGCGGGGACAAGTGCAATTGCAGTGCGGTGGCCCTCAAGCTGCAGAGGGGGTGCTCGGGTGCGTGGAGTACCCGTCCCAGGGATGTCCCCGCACTCGGTACTTCATGGTTTTGGCCCAATGCACGTCCCCGGGTTTCACTGTTTGCAGCCACCCTAGTTTGGCCATTTGCACAATTTTGTGAAGTCTATGTTGGAGACAATATTGTAATAACTTAATATATTCTGCTCGGATTTGGAAATATAATTTGCAGTAGTTATTCATTATATTTATACTTTGCCTATCATTGCATTGGTGTTCTATTGATGATATTATGTTGACATCAAACAACCGAGTGTTGCCTATGTACCAAACACTGCCTAGCATTGCGAATGTTTGACCTTGTCGTATGGGTACGACTTTAATCACTTCATGTACGGGTAGGGAGGCTGAGACATTTCTGTATGGGTGAAGTTTGGTACTCATTAAACGAGTATCCTGCCATTGAGTGTGGGTGCAGTGAGAAGAGAGGCCAAGTTGTCATACGGATCCAAGGTGTAGAAAACTTGTCATACGGTGGAATTGAAGAACTTGAGCCATACGAACATATTGGCATGTGAGTGGAAGTGGAGACTGTATGGGTAATTTGGTCGTATGTGTGGAGCGAAAACATTGTACTGGTGGAATAGCCTTGTTGTAAGGTACAATTCATAGACTAGTGTCGTACAATACAGTCCGTGCATGGAAAACTAGGGAGTCGTACGGGAGGCATCAGTACATTACAATTTTCGGCAATTAAAAAAGAGCATGACAAAAATGGTAGAGGAAATAATATTCAAACCCCTTTTACTATTGTTTACTAAATGCTTGGAGTAGAGTCGAAAATACATCTATATTGAAATGCAATATGCTGATAAAGTTTGCCTACATTTGAAGGTGAAAAGAAAAAAAGGATTTGAGTGGTTATTTGTTGTCACAACTTAAAAAATGAATTTTCTTTTGATAAAATTAAAAAATAAAAGCAATTGTGTCTTGTTTCTCCGTGAGACTTCTCTCATCTTGATGATGAATCACAAAGTGTTATCTGAAACATTGATGCAAAAAACTACACAATCAAAACCAGAAGTAACATCATTAATAAAATATTTCTCAACAATGAAACAGGAGTTAGTGATGAGGCTATTTTTAAGAATGTGAATGTTGGAGGTTGTTGGTTCAAAATTCAAATTATTGTTTTTGATTAAGGTAAAAACAAGTTTTGAAGGGGCCCCGAAACCCTCTACAAGGGAAAAACATAAGATAGAACATTAAGAGCTCCCAAGAAGAAATAGACCAGCCAGAACAAAAGGCCAGAAACCCCAAATAACAAACAAAAAGACACTGCCAAGGTAAAACATTGAGAAACAAGAGTCCAAAGGAGAAAAACCCTTCCTACTATACAATCTATCCATTAGTACCCTTCTTATGGGACTGAAGGGTCATGTCGAAAGAAGAGGAGGATCTCTTTGGATGTTTACCTTTAACAGTGATCCAACCTTCTTCAACTTTAGCAACCTCATCCTGCCAGCACAATGAATCCAATACAAAAGATCTAGCACCCAACAAAGGTGTTGAACCAGCCAGCGGCACATCCAGCACAGGGCCAGCTTTGGTCCTAGTAAGTGGGACAGGAGAACCAGCACTCACAGCATCCAAGACACTAGTAGAGCCAGCAGAAGAAGCATCCACAGAACCGCCAGCAGGGAGCCTGGCATCAACCAGCGAAGAAAGAACAAGTCAAGAACCAACAAAAGGATCAGAACTAGCAGCCTCAGCAGACCCAAAAGGAACATCAGTAGGCAGAACAGGGCACGAACCTTCCACCTCCATAGAAGGCACCTGAGTTCCCAAAACAGGAGCAACCTCCTTCTCATGCTGAGAGGAGTTTTTCAAGACTGTATAATGTTGGATGGAAGCACACTTCCACCAAGAAGGAGAGGATTTCTTCTTCTTAAAATCAAAGCCACAAAGAGCAGCTATATGACCAGTCTTACAACATTTTCGGCACCTAAAAGGAATACCTTTGTAGTCAAGCTGTTGGATCCAAGATCCCAAAGATGATTCAATTTTAATTTCAGCTGGAAGACCCTGTGTGGTATCAAAATCTACCAAAATATGGGCAAAGGTAGAATGATAAATATTAGAAGAATCATGATCCAACATCAAGAACTCCCCCAAAGCCTCACCCACTTCCTCAAGGATAGAATCATGCCATAGATGAAGGGGGAGATTAGGGAGCCTAACCCAAATAGGGATCTTGCTGAAGGCTTTAAAGGAAGAATTAAAATCGGGGTGCCAGGACTTAACCATAAGCATAAATTTGTCCTCCTCCTAGCTAAAGAAATCTTCACACAGGATCTTAGATCTATCCTTAGCACTATCAAATTTGGCTACAAAAAACCCTTTTGTTAAAGGAAAAATATGAACATTATCTGATAATATTGGTTCCCATCTTCAAGACACTCACTCATGCAGTTGGGGAGACTGGGCCAGAAACCTCGAAAACGGCATATAAGTCCATGAGACTTGAACACCTCAGTACTGTGCTCCAAATCCCCATCAGCCACAGAAGAAAGCTTGACAGAAAGAGAGCCACTCATAGGAATCAAAGCGATGGTAGACGCAATGCCAGAAGATCATTGTTATTGTTACATCATTTTTGTGTTATGAATTAAAGTTTTTCATTTTCTATGCAATCAAAGCTTATAAGATATTTCAGAGGCATAAGGATAGTTTTTGAACTTATTGTGAATGGGTGTTCTTTGGGTTGAAACTGACATCCTAGTTTATGCATATGGATACATATATATGGGTGTGGCAGTCATTGAGGAAATTCATGTTATTCTTTGGAGTGCTTCCACAAAATCACGTGTTAGATTAAAGGATAAAGTGTAACAAGGGTATATTGGAGGCTAGACGATTTTCATCGTCTTGAGTCAACTTCACGCTCAAAGATGGTGCTTTGTTTGAGAAGCATATGTTTTTTGTTTTCCTTTTTGATGTTGATAGAATTGAAGAATGCATATATTGTGAAGTTCATTTGGTAAAGACAAAAAGGGATTTGGTGAACTCAATATGTATCGTTGCTCAAATAGTTTGGAATTCTTGGGAATTATACTCTTTTGGAGGTCATGAGACAACTTGAAAGGTGGCAATTTAAGAACCTGGGAACTCAACTTGGGAGCTACATCCTTTCAAGAATTTGTTTTTCCAAAGAACTAGATTCTAAAGAAAATGAATTTGTTTGTTTTGGTCAGCATATTTTGTCATGAAAAATGTAAACCCTTAAGGGCATTTGAATATTATGTTTACATATTGTATGAAGACAACTTAGTGATACATTATTTACAAGGTTGCATGGGGACGGGGGTACTTGGGTACTTTGGTTACGGGTACAGGTACGGGTACGACTATTTTTCAAAATAGGGGACGGGGGTACTTGGGTACATCAAGTTTTTAGATTATATAATTTAATATTTTATAGAAAGTCTGAAAATATGAGTCGTGACATTGAGTTTTCAAATCCAGAACAGTGATAAAGTTTGCAGATGTAATGTATTGTTTTCAGTTTCAGATTTGCAATATGTTTGTAAAAATATATATTTTAAATGTTTAGATGCATAACAGAGAAAACAAACTTTAAACATGAACAAGAAGATCATAAATCATATAAAAATAGCATATTGCAAATGATAAACTTCTGACTTGAATAGTGATAAAGTTTACTATTAATCAGTATTGCATTAAAGAAATTTTAATCAAGTTTGTTAGCTATGATGCTCTTCACCAAGTACCCACACCCACTGAGTACCCGGTACATGGGTACATGTACCAGGGATGTGGGCACAAGTACCAGGTGTGGGTACGAGTACCCATGCAACCTAGATTATTTATTATTATTATTAAAATAAATAACTAGTTTCTTATCGGCAGATTTGGAGTGGCTGTAGAAAATTATAGAAATGCAATGCTTTATAAGCATTTGCACAATTCGTTGTAAATCCCCATAATAAACTTTGATCTTACTATATCTGTTTATTACTGTCCACATATAGATGATATTCAGTTTCTCAATATTATTTCCAGCATACCCAACAGGTACCCTAATTTTGCACCTTTCAAGGGAGCTTATTGCCAGCATACCTAACAGGCACTAATCTTGCACCTTTCAAGAGAGTTTATAGTTCTCACATGCATTCATCCTGTCTTAATTTTCATCCAATGCATTTGTACTTGCCAAGCATTTCTTGGGTAGTTCATTATTTCTAAATCAAAGTGATCTTGCCATGTCATTTGGAGCTCTTAGCTAGGGTTTCAACATAGATCTTCCAACTCGTGATCCTCTGCCTCCACCGCTCAACTCAATCCGTCCAACAAAGTCATATATCGATTGGAGGATTTTTGACTCCGGACCCACTCCTATATTGGAAGATGTCATTCCTCTCTAATATATACACTGGACTCCTATTATTCTTCATACTTGAAAAATCCGAACTTTGGAACCTCTTTCAAATTGATTTGACAGGGATTGTTCAGTTACATAATTTCTTTTATTTTTTGTATAAATTGTCATATGAAACCAACGAAACAAACGTTCCATTACAGAGAAAAAAAAAGTAAGAAATGAATAAGCTGGAGCTCTGACCCGGATACAAAATGAAATGTCTGAAAGATGACCACAAGCAACAGCAGCGGCGGGAGGGCGAAGCACCAAATCTCACGTGCGGGCTTCTTGGTATCGTTCTGGCGAGAGGTACCAATGCCCGGGAAGCTGTCTCTTGGGCATGACCGATTCACGGAAGAACAACCGCAGTACTCTCCCACCGATCCCCGAAACTTCGTCTCAAAAAATTGCTTTGCTGATGCCATGGCCACCAAGAGCTAAACAGCATTCCCAACATTAATTCAAAATAAATTTACTTCAAATATGTTTCCCTTATTTAAAAAAATAAATAATAGCATGTAAAGAAGATGGGTGTAAGTTTTGCTTTCCATTTGACATGTTAGAGACATGGAAGTATGCCCTAATAAGAGAAGCAAAGAACCTAACATGGGTGAAGGGGAATGACATAGTCAATGCTAATGGAATGACTAATGGAAGTGTTTGCAGCTTCTATGGCTTGGTTGTATGTAATGGAATGAAAAGGTTGTATTTTAGAGGTATTACTTGTAAAACATAAAATGGGCAAAGTGTTCATGATTATGTTTCATGTTCTTAAGATTCTACTTCTAGACTATTAGATTTTAATATTGGGACCTATCCTTTTGAGCTGAAATTTGGAATATATAATTATAACTCTTAAAAAAGAGAGGGTGATCTCTTACATAGAAAAAGTCATTTACGAGGAAAAATATAATGAATCAAAAAAATCAAGAGTTATTTGTAGTTGCTTTGGATCATTATCTTCAAATGAAAAAAGATGACTCTTTATACAAGGAAGTAAGGGAAAATAAAGACCACATCCGCAATAGCCTATTAGTCCAATTAATTCATAAAGCTTTAAAAATGTGCAAAAGATCTCAACTTAAAAAAGGAGTTAAGAATACTTTTCCATCTAACCTGTGGTTTGATTAAGATTGCAAGGCAATAAAAAGGATAATCAAAGAGAAGGATCAGATAAGGAAAGCAAAATAATATATGAGAAGTTGATAAAATCCAAAAAGGTAAGCTATGTCTCTCAAGAAGAGAAGAGTTCATTTCTTTGGGTAAACACAATCCTAAACGATCTTGGAGAGAACTTTAGCAAAGGAGAAAGCATACATCAAATAATATCACATTTACTCAATGGCTAGATTATGTGAAACTCCTCTACAAGCAGATACAAGACAAAAGTAGTCCCCCTAGAGTTAACATTTCTACCAAACTCTTCTCTATGGAAGATGTCAAACAAGGTATAAAGAGCCTAGCAAGTGGGTAAGTGCAGGATCATGGTATGCCAAAAAGTGGTGATATGAAAAAAAAAACTTTTCACTTGTCCAAAAGCGCACTAAAAAGTTTGTTGACTTTTTAGTAGGTCTGGGTGTCAATGTAACGCCCCACCAAGGGACCCAAGAGATTAACACTAAAAGCTATTCTAAGTTATGCAACAATTTTTTTTTTTGTTTACTAAAGTTAACAAGCACATTGAACATAGTCTCACAAGGATTTACATTCAAGAATTTGAAGAAACACATCATTTCATTTTCGTTCTCAAGGGTCCCTGACGTAGTATTACGTTGTCTAACAAACACTACACTAACATGATCTGATGCTAAAGAATAGTTAAGTACATACTAAAAGAAAGTTCATTTCTCTAAATCAAACTACATTACATCATATGATCACCTACATCCACTACACATGTCATAGGGTATGTGGTGATATTTCATACAATTACATTTATCAAATGTATCCCGGATCCACGCAGGGATCAATAATAATCAAATAAATCTCCTACAAGTACGAGATAATAACATCTGACATCTGATACATGAATCTGCAACAATGGTGGTAATCTGATCCAAGTAACAATCAGGTGATGGAGGTTATCTGCAACAGTCTCAATGGAGAAGTACACTACCTCCCGACCATGTGGAACCCAGAGGTCCACCCCACCGTGCTAGGGAGATAACACCAAGCCCACGCACATACTAAGGACCAATCCCAATCACCACCTAGAAAGATATCTCTAGATCAAGAGGGTATACGAGTTACCAGAGGCACTGACCTATGTAGGATATCTACGGTCTGAGTAGGAAGGTGTCATCACGTAGATCCACCCTTGAGTTTAGTCTTGAAGGTTCCTCACTAAACCGATGGCACTCAAGTGATCATACGTGGCATCGATATCTCTCATGTAGACAAGTATATCGATGATCCACCCTTGAGTTTAGTCCTGAAGGTTCCTCACTGAACCGACGACACTCAAGGCATGGGCGAAGTATCACAAATTATCTTTTTAATGTTCTCCTAACTAGATCAATTTTTATAATGTTATCACTGGAATTAAGAAATTTGTCAATGGATGATCCGTCAGCCACTTGTGGGCCTCGGCAATCCATTGCAAGCCACCCCCTACATCACATCTAGATAACCTACCCTAGTCTCTCAATAATACCCATCCTGGTTTGTGGCCACTTCTATCATATTAAGTTCCAAGTAACAAATAAACAAGTAAACATATTCCATTTCAAAACATAAATCCACTTGGCCACTAATTTAAATTTAATCCACCAGGAGGAAAATAGTAACAAGGATCAATTTGACATCCCAATCAAAATCTCACATCGAAACATCTCAAAATCAAACAACAATAGATCAAAGATATGCAATCATCATTAACATCAACAATCATAAAGATCAACTTATATCCACATCACATACCCGACCTCTAGATTTCACCCCCTAGTCGGTTATCTAATCCCGTATGTAAATCAACTACATCAACAGTATACTTTACATGCACAACAATATATGCAATAAGAGAACATTGTAACACAAGCAATTAGCATGTTGTAAGGGAAAACAAAATCACAAAATCATTTTAACAAGTAATTTTTGCTCACACTAATTAATCACACTAATCAGAATATCTATGTTTCCAATAAAATGACCATATTGTTAACACTAATTAATGTCTATTATAACTTGATTAATAAGAACGTTTGTTGTTAATCATGAGGTTTACTCTTATATGAAGAATGTTTCAAGGGCATTAATCAAATAATGTCTTCGTTAATTTATCATAGATGACAAAGTAGATATATTGATTATGAAAGTAATGTCTAAAGTTAAAGACCTCAAGATAGTTATATTATAACCAAAATTAATCTAAATATTAATTACACAATAGATTGCAAAGTCTTAATTATAGTTAAATCCTCTTAGTTAAAACTAAATGATAATACAATGAATTCAATAATAATAATAATAAAGTGTTTGATGACAATAATCCATATACAAATCAAAAATTACATTATTCAAATAAATAACAGATCCAATTATTAGTTTAAACAACTCCTATTAATTGATTACTTATTACATCTAATCTAGCTTTAAAACAATCTAATTGCCTACTCTAAAGTTCACTAGCCTTTACACCTATTAACCCCTATGACCTATCACACAAGTCATTCAACTATACCCAAGGGTCAAGGCCAAGTGTCCACCAAAAGCAAGTGGGCTGAAAATAAATAATAAAATCATATAATAATAGCAGGTCCAAAGACCCACGCCACTATACAAGCCCAAAAAGATTTGCTTAGAAAATTAAGGAAAAGCAAAACATAGTGAGGATACATAGGGGCCCACCAAATCCCAAGTACTTCATACAAGTACTAAGCTCAAAGGTGGCAAGATGTTTGAACAAGAAAAGAAAATAATCAATGAAAGCATGGTGCTAGAAACTCACGCCACCCCACAAATTATTAAGACCTCTCAAGTACTTGCCATGTCATGGGTAAAGGACATGTGATAAAGTGCATGAAGGAGACATTGGAAAATTTGGGAGATTGTTCCCAAATACAAATCTAATGCATCTCCATTGTTTATTTCAACAATAAAAAGTGCCTTCCCAAAGCCTGCGAAATACATGGAGTTGGTAGGGTGACATCATCACCTAAAAAGTGGAAAAAGAACCATTTTCAATGCCATTAATTACTTGGCATGGGGGAGTGCAAACTTGGAAGAAGTTGGGGTGTTTAAGTGGGTGAGGGGACATAGGATTTGACCCCTTCCCATCCCCTAATAAATTAAGTCAGTCAAGGACACTCATAGCTTGTTTTAAAATTTATAATAGATATTTATTTATTGTAAATTGAAATTCCAATCCTTTAAGATGGCGTGGGTCCCACTCATTTTCAAGTTAAGAGTTGATTTTGAATTTTTAATTATGAATTTATTTGTTTGAAAAGTGATAGTATGGAGTGCATCTCCCTATAAAATATTAGTTTTTAAGAATTTGTATAGGAATTCTTTTCCCATACAAATTTCAGAGAGCTGGAAATGTCTATTTTGCTCAAGACTTAGTTTTATTTTTGTTGTTGGTTTTCTCCATTGAAACACTTAGATTATTTTGTTATTCCATACATAATGTTATTTGTTTCCCAATTTTATTGTCAATTTGATTTACTAATTCCCTCAATTTGGAATAATTGTATGGTCTAATAAATAAGTATTGTGGCAAACATTGGATCAAAATATAACTAAGTTCCATTGTGTTTGGAAATAACAAGTTTTGCCCATTTCAAATTTAGCTTCCACTAATGACTGAATTGGAGAAGTTTGTATGTTGAGGTGTTAAAATTCCACATTGAAAGCTAAAATCTCAATTGTTTATTGCTTCACACTTCATTTGAGAAGATAAGTGTATCCTCTACTTTGTTGGAAAAGAATTGAAACTAATTTAGAGCATATTAAGGGAACTCAAACCCTACCTGATTCAACAAGCAGGCTGATGAAGTCCAGCCGAGAATACCTCTCAAACCCACAAGCTTGAACTCTCAGCTGCTTCCAGATCAACTCCCAAATTGCCTTCTACTCTTCCTCTCTTCTCTTCCTCAACCCTTCACTTCTCTCTCTATTCTCCTCTCTAAATTTTGCATATGAAAGGTAATGACAAGTCTTCCTCTCTTTTCCTCTAAATTCGCTTGGAAAGTAGGGGAGAAATATTTTATTATTTCCCCCTACTATTCAAGTCAACTACCCAAAATAAAACAGTTTAAAATTGTAAATTTCTTTTCTTTTTTTTTTATTTCCAATTTATCATTTGAATTAAGTTATATCACTCAATATTTCAAAATTATATGATAAGTTGTATCCATATAACCATATATAAAATTAACGTATATTCAATTAATAATATTATTATAACAAGTGACATAAGGTATACCTATATATATATATATATATATATATATATATATATATATATATATATATATATATATCTAATCATATTTTATCATACTAATAACAATATACTTACTAATACATAACATAACATAAACTGCTAACATGATTAACATATCAATCACCAACAACCAGATACGACACATGCAAGGAATAATCCTAGGATCAATATCATGTTCAACAGGGAAAGTGTATCGAATTCGTTCGACCAGAACAGATTCGAATCGGGTAAGTCAAGTGAGATTCCATCCATTCCTCTAGGACGATTAGGTTGGGCTAGGGAATTGGCCTAAGTGCTAACTCCCCTTCTCCGCCATTGAGACATAATGAGGGCACGCTCATCTTGTCAAACCAGGGAAGTCGATGCCCGGTACCTGCAACCTACATAAAAACCACTGCATGTACATGTGCATATATAAATATAATAACAGACAATGGTAGGGATGGCTGGGACGTGTGGACTCGACTCAATGCAGGTAACTACGCCTCCTCCTCTACCATATAGGCACGTCAAATAGAAAAGAAAGCATACGTAGTAATAAACACGACACCATACACATGCGGGTATGGGGTAAGTACCATATACAAATAATCAACTAAATTACATCAATTACTACATGCATTGAAACATCATATACAATCCATAATTACTAAAATTAACCATCACATAATGTTTTGTTC
This sequence comes from Chamaecyparis obtusa, assembly GCA_027943335.1. NCBI lineage: Eukaryota > Viridiplantae > Streptophyta > Pinopsida > Cupressales > Cupressaceae > Chamaecyparis > Chamaecyparis obtusa. Next base: position 174,840 of record BSBK01000431.1, on the reverse strand, counting down.
CAGTTCCAACATGATAATTAACATCTAAAGTATAGTCGTCAAATAACACACCACAATATAAATATAACATATGAAATATGTCTGATCTAATCAACTAAAATAAAATAGTATCAAACTAAACATAGTGTCAACAGTAATAAGTTGTGAGGGGTATTACAGTCAATGCACCTAGCCAAGCCAAAAGCTAATGCATAGGCCTAATCGGATATTCAATATACAATCGAATAATCAAATATCCAATTTTATATTGGATATCTGATTTTCACTAGTAAATTATATTTCTAGCCAGCGGCCGCATTCAATATTTTCATTGTGAAAACATTGAACACACACCCCAAAGGATTTCGCATATCGGAAATAATCTGATATCCGATTTGCTCAAGATCAAAAGGTAAGTTACATTTTTAAGTTTTTATTGCTTTTATTGTTTTTTAATTGAAATTTGTAGTTTTTTTAAATTAAAACTAGGGTTTAAATGAGATTCTTTATTATTTTTTTAAAATTAATTATAATTGTCTATTTTAGTTTTAATTGTAATCAAACATGGACTCAAACCAATTAGAAAACCATCCCAATGATCCCACAAATAATCCAAAACCACCTCTAAACAATCCCCCACCTTCAAAAGACCAACCAGTCTCAAACCCTCAACATTTAGAGGATCTCATAGGAGACAATCTAAATCAGCTTAGAGGATATCAGACCACATAGGTCAATATCCCCACATTGCGCCCCATGTTTTCCACATTGAACTCCATTATTGAAAATGTGGAGAAACTTACATACCAACATAATGGTGCACTTATTTGGTGTGATTTCATGCACGCCTAGTTTGACAATGGGCTTGACTATGATCAAGTTATGAACCTAAATATAAAAAAACATGACATATGTAATCTTTTTGTGGATTCCAAAACCAGTTTAAAAGTGGACCCTAAAAAACCCAAGTTGTCAATTAAATGGTACACAAATGATGCAATACATGACAAGTTTTGGGACCGTTGGTGGATGGTTTTTGATAGACCACCCCACATCAATTTGGATGTCCCATTCTATTTCATAAAAAATTGTATGCTGAATTTTTCCTCAGTCACAAGCTAAATTATTGGAGCATGAGACCAAACTAGGGTGTAGGCTTAGGTACTCCTCAAGACAGGCCATGGGCACACCGGGTGAAATCCTGCACATATGCCCCCCCTCCCAAGATTTCACCACCTCCTACAGTGCAACATCCTGATATTACTACTGAGGTCAACTCATAGACTATTTGAGCCATTCACACCTTGAGTGATATATTAGTTACACAGAGCACAACATTGTTGCCTCCTCGTGTTGATGCTTCTGGCCCTTCCACATCCTCCACGAGCTCACATGTTTGTGTGCCCCACACTTGCATTATGTGCAAGAATTCGTGCTTAGGTCCCCTGAATGATAGTGATGCATATAACTACATCTACGAGGTGGATGATACTACATAGCACACTATAGACATTGAAGCACCTCATGAAGATGTGCATCAAGGGCATACAGAGCCATTGACTCCTATGGTTACAATAAAGGTAAACAATTCACTTGTTACATTGTATTTAATTTTAAACATTCGTATTTTTAGTATATTTTTCTTATAATGATTTCCCACTTATGTTTTTTTTATGTCTTCCATTTATGTTTAGTTGATGATAGAGGAGGAAATGAAACAGGTGGAGAGGTCCATGCTTTCGGCCATATCATTTGGCTTTGACACATCCACGGTACATATGTTTTAATGTACTCATTATTTTCCTTTTATTATAATAGTATATACATGTGTTTTCTAATTTTTATGATCATCTTATTACATACTGATGCATGTGTCACTAGTTTCTAGGGGGGCAATGTGAGGGGTTCAGGCATCTGGCGTTGACAAGGGGAAGGTAATTAAGTATTTTAGATTGTTTATGTATACATGTATACTTGTTTGTTGTGCGTACTCATTTTTAATTTACATGGTTTATTTGATAGAGGGTGGTGTTTGATGATGTCGCGAGACCCTTTCACCATGATAGAGTCACAGGCATCTCAATTGGCAGTGATAGGCCCACGGTTTGTATAATTCTAAAGTTATTTGTGTTTATTTTACTATCAAGTATATATAATATGATCAAGTCATGATTGTATGAAGTATCTGTTTGGCTTTTGTAGGTGACCCCTAGTTTGAGGGAGGTACAATGCCAAGGGTTTGTATCGTTGATGACTCAACTAACATTTTCTAAAGAAAATTCAACACAGGTAAGTTTTAATGTTAATCTAATTATTTTATAAACATATATTTACTACCAAGGATTTAACATTAAATAGTATAACTCATAGATCAATCTCATGTTCGCAAACATATACTAGGTGACATTGGTGAGTCAACATTGGTGAGTCAACATTGGTGACATTGTCCCTTTGCTGCCAAGGACATATATTAGGTCTCATGTCCGCCTGAGGAGACAGAGAGGTGAGGTACATGAGAGTTCAATTATAAATTTTATTTATTTATTATTGTTGACTATGATTTTGAATTTTTATTTTTTTATTTGTAGAAACCATATAAACTAAGTAATCTAACTTGGGGTTTCACTTTTGTGTTTGAATGCAGGATCCATCAGAGCCAAAGAGTACTTCAAAGAGGCTACATTTTGATGCTCCACCACTAGAATAGGATGCCCTAGAAACATTTGCAATTGAACTTCTTATTTTGAGATGTCATGACACATTTTGAGATGGAATATGTCACATTGTATCTAGATATGTTGATTTTGTAAATATGTACAGAATTATTGTTCATTTTGATATATATGAAACTTGATATTTGATCCAATTTGTTAATTGTGTGTTCATTTGTTTATTGTTAGTATGTAAATATGCTTGTGTGTATGTACTCATGTGTAAGATTTATGTCTTAATTATATTCATGTATATTCAAGTACATTCTTCATAACCTAAATTTATGTGTATGGGCTACATGCATGACTTAAGTGAATTCATGTGTATGCTTTATAATCTATGTGCTACATGTATTCTTCATGACTTAAGAAAAATTATGTGTACACTTTATGTGCTACGTTTGTTCACATGTGTAATTCATCATTTAAGTGAATTCAAAATGTATGTGCTACATTGTATTCATGCCTATCTGATGCTCTCAACCAAGAAAATCCTTCAAAGTTCACTTCACAAATCCGGTGATCACCTTGTCAAATCAACTCTTCTACAATGTATCATGTTAGAACTCTATTATACATGTCAAAGACACATCATTCCATGAGAATCAGTAAACATTGTTAGAGTAATAAAGTGTTTACTTATTAATTAAATCATATTGATTTAATTACTAAGTCACTTATTATCTTTTTCTACTTAAGATAAACTTTAGGCATATAATAATTAATTACTTTATTAATTATTATCATGCAACCTAGGTTTGTTCACCCTTTTAGGGTTTTGATCTCCTTTTATAAAGATTGATCTCTCTTGTAATCTTAATTGAGAAACATTCATTTTATTATATTGCAACTTTTATTTTTGCACATCAAGAATGTCTCATCTTTCATGGATACATGCGTTCAGGCCTCTTTAGCTTCTTGCTTCTCTCTTTCTGTGATAGGTGTTTGTGTGCAGGTGTTCTTGAGAGTTATGGGCTATTTACTCATCAACTCTAATATAATATTAGAGCTTCAGATCTATTTGTCCATGTCCTCTTCCTGAGAGATTCAGTCGTGTTCATTAGATCTACATTTCAAATGGTTTTTTTATTGAATCTAGGGGACCTCTCTTTTTGGTCATCTTGGCTTCAAACAAATCTTGTTAGAGTTGATGAGTAAACAACCCACAGCTCCCAAGAACACCTACACACAAACACCTGTTACAGAAAGAGAGAAGCAAGAAGCTAGAGAGGCCTGAACTCATGGATCCATGAAAGAGGAGACATTCTTGATGTGCAAAAATAAAAGTTGCAATTCAATAAAAATGAATGTTTCTCAATAAGATTACAAAGGAGATCAATCCTTATAAAAGGAGATCAAAACCTTAAAAGGGTGAACAAACGTAGGTTGCATGATAATAATTAATTATTATATGCCTAAAGTTTAGCTTAAGTAGAAAGAGATAATAAGTGACTTAGTAATTAAATCAAACATGGTTTAATTAATAAGTAAACACTTTATTACTCTAACACCCCCCCGCCTTAAGATAAACTTTGGGAGAAGCTAAAAACCTAGAAAGAACTACTGAAAGAAAATGGGTCCCAGCAATAAAAGGTCTGATCAGGTACCCAAGTACAAAAGAGAGTATCTAAAAAGTGGAGAAATAGAGAAAACCATATGGGAAAAACTCTACTCCAAAAAAAGACGAAGACTAGTCCGAAGGACTGAAAAGCCTCCAAAGCTGGGAATGTTCCAAAAAATAGGAACAAGGATGAACATGTACAACATCACTAAAGAAAGAAGTTGCAAACTTTGTCAAGAAGTAACTACTGATTTGAAGATCCTCCACTAAAATATGACTAGGTAGAGAAGACTGTAATCTGCATGAGTGCCCTCAAATGACACAACTCGAATCAGGAGGCAAACAAAGGTAAACAACTGAAGTTAAAGATACAGAATACTGCAATCTGCACAAGTGCCCTCAAATGATACTACTCAAATAAGGAGGCAAATAAAGGCAAACACCTGAACTTAGAAATAAAGATGACATAAAAACACCAAAAGTCTGAAGAGCTAATCAATCAAAGCTGGAAGAGTGCATCCAAAAATAAGAAAGAAAAAAGTGTCCATATGGTAAATGATCCATCTCACCGGAATGCATAGGTACCCAGTCACCACATCTATCACATAGAATCAAATATTGAATACATAGCTCACACCATCGAACCAAGGAAGTAGTAGAACCAACAGTAGAAACCCCCCCATAATGCTGACAAGGGAGTAATGATAGGTACACCTAAAAGATAGTCTAATATAAATTGCATGATACTAGGAACATCGAAGGTGCAGAGAGAGTACAAATACAAATAGAGATACCTGAGGCTAATGTCATTGGAGGAATGCTCACATGATAAAAGTAGATGGAAAACAAAGACAAACATCAAAGCCCCCTGACACTTTATAATGGTGTGTGAGTGCATAGAGCACGAACATGTGCTAGATCCCATACATGCAATAGAATGACACTTTATCTCAGTGTGTGTGCATAAAAGAATGCTACAAAAGTGAATTATACATTACTCAAATAATTAATAAGGTTTCTAAAACAAAAGAATAGCCTAAGACGAGTCATTCCTCAAAAGAAAAAGATCATAGGACCTAAAACATCCAAGATATCTACCAGATTGTAAAAATGAGAGAAACTGAATAAAATATACCTGGAGAAGAATATGGAAAAAAGGCTCATATCACTGGAAAGGTCTCAAAACAAGCTTTCCAATGATATATCATTTGTCCAAAATGAAGTTCGGATGCGGAAGATAAAGCTCCCAGAGTGCAAACCTGAACATCTAGATTTGATAGTAAAAAAACACCATCAAAAAAGAAAAATCAGAAGTGCAAACCTCCATATCTAGATAGATCTCGGAACCAGCTTTTCAACGATATCTTGTTTGCCCAATTTGAATACTGTATGCTCAAGTTATGAGCAAAAAACCAACTGTTGCACTAGAGGGCCTGAAAATGGTGTCTGAAAGTGTTGATGCATTGATGATGTCAACAAATTATAGGGCTAAAATTGATGGTCGTATGGTCATCATAGAAAATGTCCAATAGGCCCCTGGGGCCAAAAAAAATGGGTCAGTCCTGGTCGCCACATGACTAGAAGCTGGCAAAAAGGGGGGCTGAAAAAATTTGGGGGTTGATCCCCCATAGGACCTTGTAGCTAACTATTTGGGGGGCTAAAGGCTCCTAGTGGTTAACTTGCCACTACGACTAACCGTGGGTGATTGGCGATCACCACAACAGTTGTTGTTGTTGGTGACTGCGTCGGTCATCACACGGTTAACCGGCAGTGATTGTGCCAGTCACCACGCTGGCACCACCACGAATCGCGGGCTGCTGGGTGGTGATCACAGCCACCAGCGGTGGCCAGTAGGTGGCGCCTGGGTGCCCGCCCAAATTTTTTTTAAGATCATACTATGCACCAAGATATTTTTTAGGGTCGTACGACCTTGGTACACAAAAAAAATTCCCTCAGAATGCAACGTCGCCCAAATCAAATGTGCTTTATATGGAAATGGGGGTTCTTGGCTACTACGAGCTCAACAGTGAGGTTCGTTTGAGAAAAAAATGCTCCAAAAAACTAGTGACTACCTCGGGATCCATGTCAAGGCCGGTTGTAATTTTTTTTTGCCAAAGATTCCAACTTTGTCCAAAATGGACAAACTTTATATGGATCTAGGGGTTCTTGGGTGCTTTGAATACAACAGTGAGGTATGTTTGAGGCCAACATGACCAGAGAGCGAGGTCCCCCAAATCCAACAGAAAAACCTTTAAAATTATAGATCTGACGAATATGGCCAAATCTTTCAAGAAGACGACATGGGCAAACAAATCTGAAGCTCTGATAACATATTGGAGTTGACGAGTAAACAACCCACGGCTACCAAGAACACGTGCACACAAACACCTGTCACAGAAAGATAGAGAAGCAAGAAGCTAGAGATTTGAACGCATGAATCCATGAAAGAGGAGACATTCTTGATGTGCAAAAACAAAAGTTGCAATTTAATAAAAATGAATGTTTCTCAATAAGATTACAAAGGAGATCAATCCTTATAAAAGGAGATCAAACCCCTAAAAAGGTGAACAAACCTAGGTTGTATGATAATAATTAATAAAGTAATTAATTATTATATGCCTAAAGTTTAGCTTAAGTAGAAAGAGATAATAAGTGATTTAGTAATTAAATCAAACATGATTTAATTAATAAGTAAACACTTTATTGCTCTAACATTTTTCTACCTTAAATTTGATGATATCAAGTCGGTAAAGGAGATTGGACAAGTGAGAAAGGTTAGAAAGTTGAGAAGGCAAAGAAATAGTTTAGTTAATGAGTAGGAAGAAGTCATTCAATAAAAGGAAAGAAATCGTAAGTAAAGAGAAATGAAGCCAAGACACCGGGTAGAAGGATTTAGTTAGTGAGGGGAGCAAACAAAATTTTGGTTGAAGGAAACGACTTAGCCATCGAGCAATGAACATAAATTAAATACAAGGATCAAAACAAAATTTAATGAAGAGCCACAATGATCTGGAAGATTCAAAGGATGAAGAAGAGTTAGTTGAAGTGATCTACGATCAGGAAATTTAAAGATGATGATCTATGGTAAAGATTGAAGTGACAAAAAGTGAAGGTACAAGTTCCAAGAAGAGTTCAAGTTCTGAGGTGATGATAACACATTTTACGAAGTGTCAACTTTATTGAATCAGTTCAAGAGGATGATTTGATGATTGAGAATAAATAGAGTAAAACCTAATCAAGGAGATTAAGAGGAAAAACATAGTCTATATAAAGGATGAAATTGAATGAAAAATAAGCTAACAAGTTGAAGTGTAGATGTGTAACCAAGTGATGCAGTAAAGAAGAAAAAGGTTGAATTTTGAGTCTAAAATATAGATTGATGAGCTGTTGAGGCCAATGAGTAATGAAGGAATGAAGAGAAGCCAAAGAGTGAACAAGGGATCTGACTAAGCAAGAGGTGGTTGCAAATTTACAGATCAAATTTTATACTATTTCTTATTAAAATTTATAGAAGAAAAACTCTTAACTGAGTGGACTTAACAGTCTTATTGTAAATCCTTGAGAGAGGTGACATTTTAGAAGAGTGTTTAAAGACCTTTAACCAAGCCACTTCTAACAGGGTGAAGATCTTAACATATCTGAGGCAAATCCCCTAATAAGGTCACATTTAACAATGTGCATTGTAATCTTTAACAAGATTGACTCTTAACTAAATATACTTTAGAAGAGTATTTTGATTGGTGGGTGAAAATTCCAACTATGGTTTTTTCCAAATTGGGTTTCCACATTAAATAATAGTGTCAAATGTGTTTAATTATTGTGCATGTTATTTGTTGATTACTTAAAGTTGCTGGTTGAAAAAGTTTATTTAGGTTACTAATGAAGTTTGCTTTACCAAGTTGAATCAAAGTTAAAGTTTCTAAGGTTTAAAAAATCACTTATTACTGATTCACCCCTCTCAGTAATCCAACACATAAATGAAGTGCTTACTTTTTAGGATGTTATATATATATATATATATATATATATATATATATATATATATATATATACATATATATACATATATCTATATACATATATATATGTACATATACATATATGTACATATACATATATGTACATGTACATATATGTACATGTACATATATGTACATGTACATATATATGTACATGTACATATATATATATATATGTACATATATATATATATATGTAGATATATATATATCTATATATATATATATATATATATATATATATATATATATATATATATATATATATCATACACACACATATACATACATACATATATGTACATAGATATATATAAAAGTACATATATAAATATACATACACACACATATATGTACATATATATATTTATGTACATACATATGTTTATGTGTGTATGTATACAAAGACACACACACAAACACATACATACATACATATATTATATACATACATACACACACACACACATACATACATACATATTATGATAAGTGAAAACATAACCTATTTGAAACATGCATAGACATTCAAACTTTAGTAAAAGCAACATATACCTAAGGGTAAAAGTACAAGAAGTTGTCGCCATTTTACAAAGGAAAAGACTAACAACACCAAAATTGAAAAACTGAAAAGGGCATAACAGTCATATTTCTGTTGAGAATTTGTAGATGATGTAAATTGATGAAATGTGTAAAATAGGATGAATTTTATGCCTATAATTTTTAAAAATTAATTTGAGTAAAAATTAATATGTTTTTTTAAATTTTTAGGTCTATTTTTCATATCCTAAAAAATGCTACAAATCAGGGAGTTTACTTCCCGTCAAATCATTATAAGTAAAGCATTGTTTTTCCCTCCAATTTCAAAATATGCTTTATATGACATGTATATCTAATGAAGAAAAAAGAAAGAAGTGTTTTCGATCTATAGTTTACTTGTTATAAGTATTCAAAGTCAAACTTACCTGAAATCAACAGTTTTTGTCTCCTATCACTTTTCCCCTATCAAAACTATATCAAAAACCAAATAAATTACATATTCTTGAAGAGGACTCTCTCCTCTAGTGTCTTATATGATTTTTAAATTTTTTAAATTGATTTAGCATTTTTTCTATATTTTCCGAATCAACATCTTCTCAAAGTTTAATATACCTACATGTAGTTTTTAACAAATTTGTTTAACATTTTTGTAGTTGAAACAATATAAAATTTATATGCCTAGACTTGTACTTCTAAGATCTAGAAAATGATACTTTTAGTTTTTTAACATTTTTTATTTTGATCAGAGAAAGGAATGAAAAAAGTACAAAATTCTAGTTATTTTGTGTTTTTGGAGGTTTGGTTGCCAACATGGCATGCCACCTAGGTAAGCTCAACCGAGTCTAACTCGACCGAGTCCAACTAGGTTGTGTACCCTTAGAGGTCGGCCCCCTGCGAGAAGCCAAATAATGTGTAAATGAGGGTCTTGGGATGTTTTTTGATATTAAAAATATCACATAGACTTAGTCGAGTACCACTCGGCCAAGTCTAATGGGCCACGTAGATGTCATTCGGCACTAGGTGGCACCTACGTGTACTCAGTTGTGTTAGACTCAGCTGAGTTTAATTGGGCCGAGTGATTTGAGTTAGCCTAAAATGTGACACTCAATTGTGCTTTTACCCCTAACATATAGAAAATCTATTTGCAAGACACCTCAGATTGAGCTTAAACGCGAGCATCTTGTCACCATTTGATTTGCTCTGATAAGAGGGATGTGGGTGTGCTCTAGAAACATAAAAAGATTATTTCCAATGTTGTTTAGGAAGGTTTAGGACCATTTAGGAACCATGGATACCCCATAGTGGCACAAAATCAGGTATGGTGACCTTGATTTGCTCTTAGAGTCCCAAGGAACCAAATGAAGCTAGAATGTAGATTTGAGATATGAATGTTGGAAATTGCAATTGAAGCAATTATTGGTAGGCATGAAAGAAGAAATCATTGAACCAATTGTCATCTTCTATGACAACACAAGTGCTATCAACATCTCTAAAAACCCAGTGATGCACACAAAGACCAAACACATTGCCATCAAGTATCATTACTTGAGAGAACTGGTACAAGATAAAGAGGTCCGCATAGAATATGTGAATACCAAGGAACAATTAGAAGATATATTCACTAAAGATTTACCTAAAGAAGCTCATGAATACCTGAGAAGTCAATTAGGGGTCCTTCCCCTAACTAAGGTTGCCTAGTCAAGCTAGGAGCATTGCATCAAGTGTGCTGCAAAGAACATCTAACAAATTGATGCAGAGAAAGGTCACACTTTAGGAGCAACCTAGAGTTGTGAAGAGCACAACAAAGTCAGAATAAGTCATAAGCAAGATGACAGAGGGAGAAATATTCTACTAAACTGAAAGGATGATATCTACATCTGCAGGATGTATGTTTTTGTTGTTGCTTTGGCATTTTTGTCAAAGAGGGAGATGATGACAGATGAATACATAGAATGAGAAGATCAAGACAGTGGGAGAAATTCAGTGGACAGTCAAGTATAGCTAATTGATTCTGTATTAGAATGAAGCTAAGGATATTATAAATTTCTCTGATGGATAGATAAGTTTTTGGATTGGTTGGTAATTCATGTGATATTCATATGGTGTTGCCATCAATGCCAAAGACAGAGATTGTTGGAAACTACAATTGAAGCAATTGTTATATTGTCATTGATGTCAAACCTTAACTGGTAAGACTATTGCTATTTAAGAAAGTACTATATCTATTTGAGTGTTGCTAAGGGGATAGGCAAGGTTGGTACCAACAACACCTAAGGAAAGGTTGAGTGATCTTGATACTTCAATGAGTACTTGATTATGTGACACAATGATAAGACAATGTATTTTTTATCTAAGTAAGAATGAAGACTAAACTGGTAGGCTTAACCAAGCAAAAATGAAGAAATCTAGTTTAAGCTGAGTGTTGTTTGTGTTGATCGAGCTAGTGAGTGTTGAGTAAAATCAGTGTTGACCAAACACCAGTTAATTACTGAGGAAGACAATGTTAGCCAAGGAAATAGTTTATGTGGTGACCGAGATTTCCAGAGAAGACCGAGAAGTTGGACACAATATTGACCGAGCGTTAGTATTTTGCATTTGATGAAGAATTCATATTTTCAACCGACATCGTTGAATTCTTGGATTATGTAAAATGTGTTGACTTTATTTATTGATTGTATGAAAGCATTTAATGCACTGTAAAACATTTTATTCTAAATCTTTAAGAAGATTCGAGATATTTCTAAAAGGATAGTCGAAGAACATAATGTAGGATGGATTCAATGAATCTGACCTAACCCTAAGATCTACGAAGGAGATTAAGTGGCAAAAGATGTATTGACCTAAAAGAGGTAGTATTAAGGAAACCTAAGTGAGAGGTTGAAGATATATAAAGAGAGAGAGAAGTGGATGCTGGAAGTATTGTTGATGTTATTGATTGTTTAAGCAAAAAAGGTTGAAGGAGAAGTGTTGTGATCACTTGAAGGGTTCCAAGCATATCAGTGATGGAGATGGAAAAGGTTCATAGTTAGTAAGCCAGCATATGTGTATGAAATTGGATCTAATATTTGCAAAGTGAGTTGTATGTTTCTCAGATCAATATTACTACTACTTTCTAACCATTGTAACAGTCAAAATCCTTTTAACAGAGGTTGACCTAACAATCATAGGTATAAATCCTTTGAACAAGGTTGCATTCTAATGGAGCGTATGTAAGTCCTATAACAAGGCACACTTTTAACAAAGTAGTTTAAATCCTTTAACTGTGTCACACCTGACAGTGTGTTTGTAACCTTTGACAGGGTTGGCTTTTCACTGAGCTCACTTCAGAAGAGTGAACATAATAGTAACATGTTACAAAGTGGTTTTTCCCTAATTGGGTTTCCACTATAAATCCTAGTGTTAATACTTGTGTGAATGTTTTGGTTTGAACATTTCTGTGTTTTACAAGTTAGATGCTATTGGATAAGTGGACTACACTGTTATATGTTTCTGTTATGCAATCAGCAATAACCGAGTAGGTGTTGGTTATTAGATCTGATTTGTTGAAGAGTTTAAAGATTGTTTTATACATCTGGATCTGAGAACAATTGATTCACCCCCCTCTCTGTTGTTCTAAATCATATTAACAAGGAATGCTTATGCTAAGTTGATTTTAACCAAAGATAAGTGTGATATGGATGATAATGATATGAAAATATTGAAAATAAACTATATTCAATCCATTAAGCTAAGCTAGTGTGAGTCATAAAGCTTGAAAGGTAAGTAAATCTAACAATTAGGAAATATGCTAAGATAATCTAGATGTAATTTAACATTATAAAAATGCATGGAATGATAAAAACTAAGCTAATAATTTACTCTTGGAAGTGAGGGTATTTATAGGATTTGAGGAAGGTCTTGGGTTAGAAAGTGGTAGTTAGGGTCAGAGTCAGGGTTAGGGGTAGAGTTAGGGGTATGGTTAGATGTATGGTCAAAGGGATAAGGGTTAAGGGTTGCTCACACATGTGTGAGCAACACCAAGGAAGTATGATAGGGGACCAAGATGGAAGAAGAGACATGGGTTCTCATTAAGAGGCTATAAGAGCCATTAATGAGGGTTTAAGGGGCCATTAATGAGTATGTAAGGCTCATTAATGAGTGGGGTTGACCAGAAGTCAAAGGATGAGGGTTTAGACTAAGAGGGTTAGGAATCACCCTCTAAGTAGGTTTAGGATGTGATTAGGAAAGTGAGGATAGGTTTAGGGTTTTCTAGAAGATATCGAGGGTTTTAGGATTTTAAATAAATATTTAATTTATTTAAAGGATTTTTGAGGCACAATTTATTAAATAATTAATAAATTGGAGGGATTATCATTCAAATTAGATTTAAATGATGTTGGGAGGAATTCTTTAATTAAATGTCTTTAATTAAAATAGGAAAATGGATAATGATAATAAAAATGAATTAATTAATTAAATAAATAATTAATTAATAAATGATGATGTCATCAGGACTTTTGTCAACTAAAATATTTACAATTGACAAGTGGATTTTTAGGTGTCTACATATACATACATACATACATAGATATAGATACATACACATGCATACATATGCAAATACATACATACATATGTGTGTGTGTGTGTGTGTGTTGTAAATTATTTTATTTATTTAGTTCATTTTTTCACTGCATTTGCATGTTATGTGTGTGTCTACACACACACACACATAACATGCAAATGCAATGAAAGAATGAACTATATCTATGAAAAAAAATGCAATTTACACACACACACACACATATCATGCAAATGCAATGAGTTAAGGATGAACTAGATCTATGAAACAATTTGTAATTTTTATGTCTTTTTTACCAATGAATGCAAAAATAAGACTAAAAATACAAACTAAATGCATAAAATGGAATAATACCACGCAAAAAAAATAGATCTAATGACACAATTAGAAGAGGAGATGTTATGAGTTGGGCTCACCAAAATGTACAATAAGAAAAGTGATCAAGGAGGATCATCTTGTCTCCTATTGTACATTAGGAAGGAGAGTTAACTTGATAGGCTTAGAAGGATCCAAGTGCTAAATTGGTATCAGAGTTACTTCACTAATTTGGAAAATTGATAGAGCAATGTGAGAATTTAGATGAAATGGAGGAAATGATTGAATTTTAGTACACATCGACTGACAGTAAAAAAAAAATCTCCATATAGACACCAAAAATAGTAACGAAAAGATATCACTAACATGTGGTTCTAATTTGATGTAGTTTAAGAGGGAAGAGGTTTCTTGGGGCATCCTGTTCCTAGGAAGAAGTTGCTCAGGTCATCTTATTCCCCGCTATTTTTCTTGAACTCCATTGCAAACTACTTTTCAAGCCTTTTACTTCCCCTATTCAAGCCGGTGCAAATGTCGCCTATATCTGTACACAAAACATGAAATTATTGTTTAGAGAGGGGTTTTTGTCAACAAAAAATATTTTGGAATTAAATTTGATATGAAATAAATGAATGAAAGTATGCTATCATATAGAGAAAGCTAGATTTTAAAAATGAAGTTTATTATACCTTGGAAATGCAAATGGTTCTTTGAATGTGATCAAATATGTTGATGTAGTAGCTTTGACTTCACACAAAAACCAAAAATCAAATCATGAAATACAAACCTTGTGTAATGGATGTTGTAGTTTTTCATAATTCTTATTTGGAGAGAAATAAGGATGACTCAAAAAGAGTTGAATACTTGAATGATTGAATGAATGTGGATGTTTAAATTTATGTAGATGGATTCTTGCACTATGATCTTCTTCCTTGATTGTGGACTCCTTTTATTAGTCTTCAATATGAGAAAGAATCTTGATCCATGGAGAATAATGCCTTGAAAGCACCTTAGAATGCTTTAGATATTGCTTCAGAATGATTGGATGTGAATTTTTAGGAGAAATATTGAATTCCAACTTGTGGGTATGTGTAGGATCATGGTATACCAAGCTATGGCCTTAAGTGGCAATGAAAAATCAGAAAACCAGGGTTAGTCAACTTGACATAAAAATTTGAACACCTTATCAACCTTATCTAAAAAATTTGTAAGAACATAATCTGTAGGAAATTGAATGTAGTTTCTACACTACTAGCCCTTGTCTGAAAAAAATTTAAACTAATTGTTCAAAATTTTAGATTTCAATGCAGCAGTACGAAAATTTCAGGAAAAAGATAAAAAGTACGTGTATGTCTGACCACCTTAATCACAATCAAATGATGATATATTTTCACAAGATTCTAGATGTAGGTAGTAGACTCATGCATGGATGTGACACATATTTTTGTGTAATATTTTCCCAAATAAATAATTAATTGTGAATTTTCTACTACAACTTATTCAGAATAAAAAAACTCTTGTGTCTGACCAACTTAACTAATTCTAAACTTTACAAAATTGAAAACTTTTTTTTTCTTATTGTAGGCAAAGCATAGAATGTGACGCATGTTTCGGATTTCAAAAAGGTTAAACCATTTGAAAGTTATAGTTGTTTTTCAATCAGTCTGTCAATTAGGACTTTAAAGATAACCCAATTAAAAAATAAGTAATAATTATTTACTGAACTTGAAATTTGACAGCAATTATATTGATGAAAAGTTGATAATGTCTTTAAGAAACCCTTTTCATTTCATCAATTTCGGGTGAAAAAAAGGTCGTCAGCTACATGGTCGAAGTTTCGAGATCAAAGAAAATATGGTGAACACATCTTTTGGGTTGACCATTCACGTTTAGCATTGCAAAATGAAAACCCAAGACAAATACCAAGCCTAATAGGATATCTGAAAAATATCGCATATGATCCGATATCTCCTGCCCAATTCCAACATTTCAACTTGAATGCTTTTTTCAATTTTATGATTATAATTTTTTTTGAATTTTATGATTTTAGATTTTTAAGTTATATATTATAAATTTAATTTTTTTATATTAATATTAAATGATAATAGCATTAGTATTATATAAATTTTTATATTAGTATTGTATTATATTATTATTATTTAATTCTCTATTGTATAATAGTATAATATTAGTATGAAATATTTATTAAAATATTTATAGTATATGTTCAATAATACCTGAGAGAGAGAGAGAGAGAGAGAGAGAGAGAGAGAGAGAGAGAGAGAGAGAGAGAGAGAGAGAGAGAGAGTGGTGCAGGGCACCTAAGGCATCATCCTTGTTATTACTTGTGTTTTATTTGTTTTGCTTATGTAATAAGGTGGATGGATCCTAGAGATCATCCTTGGTATGTATGAATCATACTTGTGTGGTCAAGGATCCCATTGACATGTCTATAAGCCTTGGGATGCCTTAGTCCACTTGGATTATAAGTTTCTTAGGGGTAGGTGAAATAGAGATTTTAAGTGTTTAAGATGTTTTAAGCATGTTTTTTTATGTTTTTCAATCATTTAGGGTGTATATGACTTGGATCATTGTTCATGATCACATTGTGAGTCATTTAGTGAGCAATTTGTCAATTTTGCAAAAGTTGCAAAACTTTCTCGAGAAACTTTTCAAAAGTTGTTCGAGAAGTTCAAAGGTGGTTGCCAACAGTCACAACTACTAAGGGACCAGTTGGAACCTATTTTTTTGGATGTATTTAATCATGTCAAGACCTCTACAAGAGGTCAGGATCGGTAAACCAAATTTGGGGTGTAAATTGAATGAAAACCAATCAATTTCCTGTGATATTCTTGTCCGGTACGATCATGTATGGAAGACTTGCTAATCCAAATTGACATGGTTGGAAACTAAATTGAATATATGTTATAATGCAAGTGATTTGATTCTATTTAGTTATGTGTGAGCAAAGTTATCATTGAATTGGTAAAACCAGTCAGGAAGGATGGTTTCTATAGGGTTGTTTCGCAAATGGGGGTCTAACTTGCAATCCCATGAGTGGGATTATTTAACCACTTGGGAGTTGCAAGCTAGAAGTGTAATATATATGAATTCAAAAGCATTCATCAAGAATTGGCTGGAAAGGGTTGTTAGCACCGAGCCCTAGACTGAACATCCCAATGTGTTTAGTTAGCAAGGTGGAAGAAAAGGTGCGCAATCCAAAAAACTATTTGGTGAGGTTGAAGTAGGAGTGGATTCAAAGTATTTAAGGGGTATTAGAGGTTCCTATAACACTACATTTTTCTTATGTACCCATCCTTAACCATCTCTAGAGAAAACCAGGCTAATCTGGCCAATTAGGCCTGAGTACCTAGTAGTGGTTAGGTGTTTCTAGAGTAGGATCATGGTTTACGATCTTGGGGAACTTTAAAACACTTCAAAGGGTATAAGAATCTGGTATTTTTTTGTCTAGATTAGTTGGGAGTTGGAGATTGCACACCCAAAATCAAGTTTGAAGATCTACTAGGATTTGTAGGTGAAGTTGTGGTTGGAGATTTGTGGAAGTTGGGAGGATAATCCAGTGATTGATTCTCTATGTTTGTGAGGGAAATAAGGTGTTCCAATCCTTATATTGGTTAAGCAACACCTCTGGTGAATATTTCTCTTATTTGGCCCAAAATAGGGGAAGTGTCCCTAAGGCCTTAAATTGGAGAAGTTAGAAAATAACTCTAAGAGTGGGGTCTAGGTTGGAGAGGGGCTTAGACATCCCTAACTGGTTTTTATCTACCATATTAAAAGGTTGGAAGGATTGTCTTGGATATCTAAAATTTATCTTGAATTTTAGAGTGACTAGTTTGTAAAATTTCCTTAAGGCACAAATCATTGCTTCAAAAGACATTTGAAAGGACCTTAGTTTGAATACAAGTTAAAAAAGGACCTGCTGATTTTTATGAGATACCATTTGGGACATGTGTTCCTTGCCTATAAGTTAGCATTTTTAGTGGGTTACAACTCTCAGAGTTCAGTTTTGATGTGTTTTGGAGATAGCCATTTGGAGGTCATTTCCCAAATCTGCATTCTTGCATCTATTTGGTTTTTACTGAATGACCTACTTCAGAGGTTTGTGTCTAATGTCTGGTTGATAGTCAAGGCATAAGGAGTGTTGCAGTATATTGTAGGCATGAAAGTGAATCTCCATGCCCATTTTTAGATTCCTTGTGATTTCCTATAATCAGTTTACCAAGGCCTTTCTGTTTGCATTTTATTCAATTTTTCTGAATGTGAAAATGCAAAATTTAAGTGGTCTACTTTGAGATCATACAAATTGCAACACATTCATGAATAGGAGAAATTGAAGGTTCCTCTATATTATAAACATGGGAATGAGTATCCCTAATGATTTGTAGATCATGATCAATCCATTGGATCACTTTGCTCATTCAAATCCATATCCAATTTCTGCAAGTTTCACTATTTTTCAGTTCAGCAAGTTCTAAAGGGGTGACTTTGAAGATTAATTCTTGATTATTAGTTGATCATTTGGGAATTATAATTATAGCCTTGTTTTATACATATGAAAGAGAATCTACATCCAAGGTTTCAGACTATGAGGGTCCCATTTGATAGGTTTGCGAAGTCAAATCAAAAGATGTTTTATGCATATGACTAATGTTGATAGAATCAACTTTGCAGAATGGCTATTTTCAGAGAGTGGTAACTTGTTTTTAGATGATTGTTTTGAGATGAAATTTGTTTCCTTGCACTCCTTGTATATGAGTCTTCTACCAGAATTAGTGGTTGAGCTTCAAGTCTTCATTTGATATTTTTAGTGCATCTTTCTGAGAGGCAGTTCCCTGTGATGCTAATTTGCATTTATAGAATAAATTCAAATAGGTGATTTTGATTTTTAAAGTCTTTTCCCCTATGTATCTTTGTAGAAATCTGTCTGGTAGGGTGATTGCCTATACTGCAAAGTTTATGATTTCCACGTGCCGATGTTAGAGGATTTGTTTTGATCAATCTTTTAAGGGTGTTCCTGGAAGCAGTTTGTTCAGTTTGCCGAATTGGCAAAGTAATGAAAATCAAGAGTTTTTAATTAATCCAATGTGTCCAAATTGGATCCAGATGCGGGAGCTAACCATTATGAGGTTCAGTTGTGTGAAAACAATTTTTGTTTAGTCAGACCCACTTTGGGCCCAGCTTGCCTCATTATTCTAAAGAGCTTTCTCGTCTTCATTACATGTGTGTGCACCATACTTTTTCTAGCATTTTCCATGCCTCCATTTAGCCACATGCTTTATTTGGTATGTGTTGGGATGCCCTCCATGCACTGTGAATATGCTTAAATAATGCCACATTTGAGCATGTTTTACAAAACACTGAGCATTCTTCCCTTTTATTGTTTATGCTTTTTATTTTTATTGCACATGTTTTTTTTAGGTAATGGCACATGTTTATTTCATTTATAGGTGTGCACCCATTCCTTTGGGGCTGTGCAAGCATGAGTTGGAATTGTGTGAGCCTCCCATTATGCCACATGAGCCTCCTTCGAAGGGTTGCACACACCATGGAGGTGTTGCACACTCCTTTCATGGGCTGCACACTTTTCTTTGATGTTGTGCATGCCTTCTTGGCAGGCTATAAGGGAAACAATAAGTAGCATGCACACCATTTAAATAGAAGTGCCTCTTTACAATAGTATGCACACCAAACAAAGGAAGTGTTGTGCACACCAACCAACATAAGTGATTTGCGCACCAAACAAAGGGTTGTGCACATTTTTATGGGTTGCACACACACCTTTTGGAGGTGTTGTGCATGCCTACTTAGGGTGTTGCACACATGCCTTATGTTGATGCATTGCAAGGAGAAAACAAAACAAAGAAATAATATTGTATGCTAGGGATTGTACGCTAGTAAGGGGCTGCATTATGTGTGGATTTATCCCACATTTGTCCAACTGGGCACGTATGAGATGTTTAAAAGAAAAGATGTTCAGTAGATTGGTAAAGAAAGAGAAAGGAAGGTGAGTGGAAGGGCCATCCGAACTTGTGTGGGGCCAGTTGGTGCATGCTAGTTGGGCACACACTAAGAGGTAGTTTTGGAAGAAAAATATTATAAATTGGAATGGGATTCATCCCACATTGTCGACGAAGGTGGGTAATATGTTCTTCAAATAGAAAAGTGCATAGTATCATGGTGTCCAAGTGTGGATACCTAGATGGAGTTCTCTTAGGCGTACACAAGGATCAAGGTGACATGTGGTAGATGATTGGAGGTGATGTGGCAGTGGGTCGCACGAGTGGTAAGAGATAATTTTGATGCAATGAAATAATGAACTTGTCAGATGTATCAAGATGCACAACTAAGATCGATAGTAGGCACAATCCCTCAAGAAGAAAGATGTCTGAAGGTTACCATTGCGGGATCACGACTGATTGAAATATGTCCCATGATGAGATGGATAGACAGATCAAATGCCTCAGGATGCACGCCAAGATCAATGGTAGGCACAATCCTGCAATGAGAAAGATGATAAAAAATTAGCCATTGCGAGATCACACCTGATCGACACATGTCCCATGATGATGTGGTGGACAAGATGAAGTTTGAAGGCCTAGTTGGATAGGCAGTGAATTAGCAATTGACACATGGCAAAGATGGATAGGTGGCACCGGTGACAAGGCAGTGAGGTGGACTAACGGACAAATAGGGAGATGCCACGTGGCATGTGGGTCCACATCAGAGGTTTAAATGTCTATGCAAAAATTGAAAAAGAATGTCATAGTCAAACTATATGTTGAATTTCAAAAATTTAAATGACTTTAGCTGTGCACAAGAATTTAATCTGGAGATTGAATTTTTATCAGAACATATAAGTATTATATATCAACAGAAATGGTGCAAGATGAGGGATTCAATGGCAGTAAAGGAAATCAGATTTGCCTAAGTGGGTGAGAGCAGTAACGACATTTGTATTTCAAAATCAGATTTTAGGGAGGAAAAGGGATATTTTGTAGAATGAGTCCTTCTGGAAGGAGATAGATGTCAAGCATAGATGTGTTTTAGGTCTCTTTCCCTTTTCCTTATATTCTAATCTTTTCCATTTTATAAGGGTTCCAAATTCTCTGTAATTTCTCATAGTTGGTTCCCAGAGTGGCTCCTTTTGTAAAAACTGCCCTCTTTTCTTCATACAAGGTGTTATTCTTCCCTTTTGGTTCTCAGAGGAGAATATAAATTGTAATAGTCTGTATTATGACTAAGATTTCAACATTTTTCATACTATTATCTGTGTGTAAATTTTGTACCTGATCTGTAGACACAACACTTTAGTAAAACATTAGAGGTTAGCAAAAATCAAAATCATGCAAGTAATTGAAAACTAAACTAACTAGGTGATTTACTGCCTTCTAGTAGATGCGAGTATGTATTCTCAGATTATACCGAGATCAGTGACCTTGACAACACCTAAATGAAGGATTTGAATGCAAAATCTAGATATGGAATGAATGCAATTAATCTATATTTTTGGTTTTTCTGTGCAATAATATGATAATGAAAACTTGATATGAATCTATGCTAATATGAAAATTGATATGCTAAAATGATCTAACAATGATATGCTAAATGATATGGATACTATGCAAAAACAATGAAAATCTCACAACAACTCGAATTCTCAAGATTGATTCTTTAGTCTCCAATTCGACAGTGTGAGTGTGCAATTCATGGATTGATCCTGAATGAAGAGCTAAAGCCTTAATTTATAGAAATCCAAGGCTTTGGAGGTGCATGGAAAAAAGCCATAAATCACTCAAATAACTCAGGGTGATTTTTGAGTTATTTTTAAATAAAGGATAATTAACTCACAAAATCATTCAAAAATAACTTTTTAACTCAAATCAGAGTTGAGTTTATTTTTAAAACAACTTGAATTGATTTTCTGATTTCAAGTTTAACTGCTTTTTTGAATGTGCATAATAATTATGAATTAAATAAATAAATAGAGTGATTTATTTCCAACTTAACTGATTTTTAAAAATAAAACAATTGAT
Source organism: Chamaecyparis obtusa (assembly GCA_027943335.1). Lineage (NCBI taxonomy): Eukaryota > Viridiplantae > Streptophyta > Pinopsida > Cupressales > Cupressaceae > Chamaecyparis > Chamaecyparis obtusa. Next base: position 153,103 of record BSBK01000431.1, on the reverse strand, counting down.
TTATGGGTTAATCAATTATTTTTCAAAACTTTATTAAAAAACAATATTATTAAAAATTGACAACTTGCTTTAATTAATTAAATAAGAATTTAATCAATTATTCATAGGAATTTGGATTTATTATCAAAATTAAATAATACAATTTAGGAATAAATAGAATTAACTTCAATTAAACAATTAAGTGGCAGAATTAAATCTAATTAATTAAATATTGAGAATATTCAATTAATCAAACTTTAGGATAAATAGGATTTATCGCCAAATAATCATTAAATTAAAGATAATTATGATGAATAGGAATATTACTAGGAATATTCCCCTATGCAGAATTTAGGATAATCAATTAGGATTCAATGATGTTCAAATGTGCCTTAGGTTAGGACTTTGATGTCGATTTTGTTCGTTTTGATGATGTAGGAGGTTAATGAACCTATAGCCCATTTTTGGGGTATTACATTTTGCCCCTCTTTGAATTGTTGTGCGAAGTGCAGTGGTTCAAAGACAGTCTGTGTATGATGTTGAAACTGATGTTTGAAATTGATATTAATATGAGACAGAAGCTGATTGAAAGATATGAAGATAATAGGTCATGAATGACCAAAGATAATGTTAACTATAACAACAAATGAACCGATGATTGTGAAAAAGTGTCAAAATGCCTAATTCTGAACCTTATGATTGCGAAAAAGTAAGTGACTGATTCCAGAGCCGATTGTCCTTATATTGAACCACATTGGTATCACATTTGAACCCTTTGGTTTCTGAAGAACCAAGGAAATAACACAATTGAACCGATAGTTACAAAAACTGATACAATTTACAAGATTAGGAGAATACCAGATTGATATGGATCTCGATGAATCTGATATGCCTCGAGCGATGATCGATTTTCCCCAAGTGATGAGGTCTTTTGATGAATCAACAACTAGACGTGGTTGTTGTCTTGATTACTGAGGAAAGATATGATTTCAAGTTTAGATTACAGACTTTGAATGATGTGCAATACCATGCCCCCTTCGGGATGAAAATTGAAATCTGACAAGAAAAGTCTGCATTGATAGTTTAGAAGCATGTTAATTGATTTGAGAAGTGGTTATACACGTTCGAGAATGCATTTTGCATCATTTAAAGGTCTAGAAGACCAAGTTTGACTAGGTGAAACCATGAGTTGACCATGGTTGACCAAGTTGAAATTTTGATAGTTTGATGGAAGATAATCAGTTAAGTTGAATACTGGATTTCTGTGATGATTGAAGGTTGATTATGCAAGTAGTAGACTGTCCTGGGTCCAAAAAAATTTTAAATTGCGATTTTGACATAGTAAATGATCTCAGATTTTAATTTTGATCCCGAAAAAGGATTCTTCTTGCTATTTCATTGGATGGACCTTCGTGTGAGATTCAACTCTTGTGAGATTTGAAGAGGTGATAGAAGAATTGTTTAAGCGTTGAAGTTCATTTATTTGTTGTGAGATCATGCAAACATGCAAGATGCAAAGAAACATGCAATATGAAATGCAACCTAAGACCTAGGACCTAGTCACTGATCATGTGTCAGTCATTCTCATCATTGAATTTTTAGGTAACCGAATAAATCAATACAATGCCCACTAGTTATGAAACCATAGACATATGCATATTGATTTGTATACGCAGGAATCAATACAACACCCACTGATTAGGAAACCCTGGATATATGAATATTGATTTTGTTTTTCGGAATGTCGGATTAGATATAAGCACCAAGGCACAAACGCCAGGATGACTTGAATGTCATGTCTATTTTGATATAGCAATTTGTATAAGCATCAGAACATAAATGTCATGATGACTAGAATACACCTTGCGTGCAAAACACATCAAGAAATCAAGAGGTCATTCAAAATCCAATGTGAATTGCCCGTAGTGACCCTTTATCGTTCACATCCTTAGGTAAGATCGCGTTTCACAATAGGAGAAAGAACTCACTCAAAAAGACAATAGTTAGATCAAACTTCTTTGAATTTTTTAGGTATCAATGGTCGAGGTACGCATGGCCATCCAATTCAAGATAGAGGCTCTTACAGTCGGACACCATTTCAATCTAGAATTTCCAAGGTTGTTAGATTTTCACATACAAGCAGAAGACAAAGAAAAGATTATTCCCCCAGTCATCACTCTCCAAATCCTGTAAAGGACATCATCGAAGAGATCGAAAGGACATAATATGCAAAAATCTCAATGCGAATCAATAAGCATACAAGGAGATAAAAGCATGTAAAAAGCATAGATTGTTTACAATTTGTGTTTGATTGGATTGTTGTAGAGGCAAAATCCTTTCTGGAGAGGAGATTGACCGACTGACTCAAATGAAGCTTCAAAGGACTCTGACTGGATATGACATGTCTAAAGTATACTAGAGACCATAGGGTATGACATTGATTGCCCCCAAGTGTTAAGCATTGATAGGATACAGACGCTTGAGCTGATTGGTGTACAAACCAACTTATTGAAAACAAGAATGCGGGAACAAACCAAGAGATATGTACAAACTAAAGCAAGATTGAAAGATGGGAAAGACCAAGATTGCACTGATAGATGGAGCATTTTGAAACAAGTGGCACCCATTTGTCAGGTTTTCACCATCTTGGTAGAGATTCTATTTTTGCTACCAAGGTGCCTGTTTCTAGGTTTTCACCAAGGCACTTTTTCTTTTTCTCATTTTTTTGTATTTTTCATTTTTTCAATTTTTTTGGTACTTTTTATTTTTTCAATTTTTTGTACTTTTGATATTTTTTACTTTTTTTGTGAATCATCAAGGCACCTATTGCTAGGTTTTTACCAAGATGTTCATTTTTTCAGGACTTTTTCAAATTTTTATGATTTTTTCAGGACATTTTACCATAGACTGAATGCCTTAGGCATAGAATTTCTTCAGATGGAGAATGTTGATTGGTTCTCAGATGTGTTCACCTTCGATCATTGAGAGTTGATAGGCACCAGAGCCAAAAGTAGCAGTGATTACAAAGGGACCCAGCCAGTTGGGTTCAAACTTCCCCTTGCACTCTCTATGTGATTGATTTTTAGGATTCTCTCTCAAGACTAGATCACCAACCTGAAATTCTCTGTGTTTGACTTTCTTGTTGTAGCCTCTAGACATTCTCTTCTGATATACTCTGAGATGATCATACGCTACTTATCTACGTTCATCTAGTAGTTCAAGTTCTTGCAACCTAGACACTCTGTAGTCATCATCAGTTACTAGACCATGCATTCTGATTCTTAGTGATGGGATTTCAACCTCAATAGGTAGTACCGCTTTAGACCCATAAACTAAAGTGAAAGGTGTAGCCCCAGTAGGCATTCTGATACTTGTTCTATAGGTCTAGAGAGCTGGATTGATCATGAGATGCCAATCTCTTCCTATTTTATTAATTGTTCGGTGCAAGATTTTCAATAGATTCTTATTAGAAGCCTCTGCTTGTCCATTCCCTTGAGGATAGTAGATAGATGACCAATATTGTGTAATCTTGAATTTGGCACATAAATCATCCAAGTCTTTGTTCTTAAATTGTCCACCATTATCTATGATTATGGAGTGAGGAATCTCATATCTGCATATGATATAATTCAAGATGAACATAGATATTTGTTTTCCAGTTGCTTGTGTCAAAGGGACTACTTCTACCCATTTTTTAAAATAATCTGTAGCTGTGATTATATGGGTATGTCCATTAGAAGAATGAGGATGTATAGCTCCTATAAGATTAAATACCCATTGGTGAAAAGGCCATTGTGTAGTGAAGCGAATTAGATCTCTCCCTGGAGCATGAATTAAGTTTCCATGCACTTGGCATTTTTGATAGTTCTTAGAAAACTTGATAGACTCTTTCTCCATTTCAGGCCAATAGTACCCAGCCCTAATAAGTTTTCAAGCTAGTGTTAAACCATTCGAGTGTGACCCAAAAATACCATCATGGACTTCCTCTAATGCATGTTGAGACTCTTCCCATTCTAAACATCTAAGTAGCGTACCATCTAGACCTCATTTGTACAGATCATGACCAATGATGACATATCGAGAGGCATTAAGGATAAGGTATCTCTTCTCATGGTGGTTGAAGGTATCGAGAATGGTTTGGTCTTGGAGATAGGAAAATAGGTTTTTGTATCGGGATGAATCATGACCAACAACAGTGCAGATCATGCGGGTTTCAGGGGAATCATATGCAGGATAAGATAGTGCTTCCACCAGGAACTTGTAGTGTAGCTCATGTTCAAGCTACTGTAATAAAGCAGATAATGTTGCCATTGCATCAACAACCTTATTCTCCATTCTAGGTATTTGCTCAAATGTGATAGATATGAAATACTTCTTTAGATCATCTACCATTCTTTTGTAAGGAATGAGCTTTTCATCTTTAGTTTGGTACACATCATTGACTTGATGGATAACAAGTTGAGAGTCTCCATGAATGTGTAACTGTGTTACTCTCCATTCAATTGCTATTTTCATACCATTCAAAAGGGCTTCATATTCTGCAATATTGTTTGTGTAAGGGAACTTTAATCTGAATGCTTTTGGGATTGAGTATCCTTGAGGGGTTATGAACAATATGCCTACTCCAGATCCATTCTATGTATAGGAGCCATCAAAGAATAACTGCCATTCTCTAGAAGAAAGAGTCATGATAGAGGAATCTAGAAATTCCATTTGCATTGGTGTATCATCAATCATAGGTGCATATGCTAATTGATCAGTAATAACCTGTCCCTTGATAGCTTTTCTCTCAACATATTCGATGTCAAATTCACTTAAGAGCATGACCCATTTGGCTAATCTACCTGTGAGGGCAGCTTTGCTTAGTAGGTATTTGAGTGGATCAATCTTGGCTACCAAATGTGTGGTATGAGATAACATGTAATGTCTCAGTTTTTGTGATGCAAAGATCACAACTAGACAAGATTTCTCAATCATTGAATAGTTCTTCTCATATGCAACCAATGTTCTACTGATATAGTATACAGCTCTTTCCTTTTTGTTCTAATCATGTTGTGCTAGCAATGCCCCCAATGATGTATATGTTGCAGAGACATATAAGATTAAAGGCTTCCCTGGAATGGGAGGCATCAAGATAGGTGGATTTGATAGATACTTCTTGATATGGTTAAAGTTGTTCTCACATTCTTCATTCCATGCAAAGGTCACACCTTTATGTAATGTTTTTGTAAAAGGTTGTGATATGTCTGCGAGCTGTGGTATGAATCTTCTGATAGATTGAACTCTTCCTTGCAATGTCCTCATTTGACCAATATTCTTTGGAGGTTGCATTTCCATTATAGCCTTTACTTTAGCTAGATCAACTTCAATACCCTTCTTTGAGACTATGTATCCTAAGAGCTTTCTAGAAGTGACACCAAAAGCACACTTCTTAGGGTTTAGTCTGAGACTAAATTTTTCCATTTTGTCTAGTATCTTGCTCAAGTCATCTAGATGTGCAGCCCTAATCATAGATTTTGCTAAAGTATCATCAACATAATCCTCCATAGTCTTATGCATCATGTCATGGCTCTTTGATATGTAGCACTAGCATTTTTAAGCCCAAATGGCATGACATTCCAACAAAAGGTGCCCCATGCACATGTGAAAGCAATTTTCTCTTGATCCTCTGGAGCAATTTTTATTTGATTATATCCAGAAAAACCATCCATTAAAGAATACATCTCAAAGTCCGCAGTCATGTCCACTATCATATCAATGTTAGGTAATGGAAAATCATCCTTAGGGCATGCTCTATTTACATCTCTAAAATCTGTGCACACTCTGATTGATTTATATGGTTTTGAAATAGGTACAATATTAGAGATCCATTCTACATAATCAATAACTTGGATGAATCTGGCTTTCAGGAGCTTCTCTAATTCAACTTTTACCAAGAGTGCAACATGAGGATGCATCTTTCTCAATTTTTGCTTGACAGGTTTGACATTTGGAGCTATAGATAAATGATGCATTATAAGATTAAAATCCAACCCTGGGATATCTAAATATTTCCATGCAAAGCTGATCTTCTTTTTTGTGAGGAATGTTGTAAATTTTTTCTTCTCTTCTTTTGATAAAGATTGTGCTACATGAATCAATTGTGGTTCTTCTGCTGTTCCCAAATTGATAGATTGAGTGGGTTCAATTAGAACTGGAGATCTTTCTTGTAAATGACTCAAAAGGACATCAAATATCTCATCCTTAGGCACCTCAGAGAGGTTTTCACCTTTGGATACATCTTTTATTTTTACTTTTGTAGGTTCTGAGATTGCCACAAAGTGGTTTTCACCCTCAGAACTCTTTTTCTTTTTCTTTTTATTCTTATTTTTCTGACTAAGATATTTGATATCCGACTCCATCATGCTAATGCTTAGTTCAATGATGGAAGTACTCATAGGCTCAACTGCATTGAGGTAGCAAGCAAGGGCATAGTCATTTGGGAAGGTATAAATACCATGGCTTAGATTTGTGGAGGTTTGATCAATAAGGTCTGGATATTGGATAGTCAAAGGGGGGAAGGATTGGGATATAGTGTTTATGGATATGGATCTATCATCATTGGTCCTAACCCAATGCTTGAGTTCAAAGGTGATATTACAACTTAAGACATTCAATTTGTGAATAGGCTCAATGTCATTGTGGGAGGCCAATTCAACCATAGGTGGATCAGACTCGATAGGTTCATCATTTCACTCTAGACTTACATTGGGTGCGGGTGCATATTGGTGAATGACATCAACATGTTTCTCTGTAATAAGCTCATCTTCTTCTGGAATGGCTCCCCATTCATAGTCATTAGATTCTTCATCTATGCCTCTAGGAAATTTGAGAACATGAGTAAGTCAGGGTGAATACCCCAAGAAGGGTTACCCTTAGATTTTGATTTGAATTCATACTCATGAGAATCTGTCTCAGAATAACTACCACCTTCCTCTTCTTGATTATTTTCAAGATTAGCTGGTTCTTGTGTTGCAACTATCTCTTGATTGATAGTAGGTTCTTGTGTTTCTACTACATTAATTCTTTTGATTGGATCATCTTTATCATCAAGAAGGTCTTTGATTTCTTTAGGAAAATGCTCATAAGGGATAAGTTTAGAGCTGTCTGAATCACTATCTGATGGTTTAGTTTCTTCCCTTTGAAGAAGAGGTTCTCCTGGTGCGATCTGTTCTATGACATGAGAACAATTACCTTTGAGGTGGAAGGGTTTCTTTTTAAAGCCTAGGCCAACAACATCTTTTTTTGCCCTACTAGTATGTGAAAGAGGTGTTATAAGACCTTCTCCTCTGACTCCTAGAGGTCCTTTACCTGAATATCCCATCTTAGCTATTAATTTATCTCCTGGACCATATGCCTTAGAAGGGATTTTGGATACTGTAGAATCAATAGTTTGGACAACTTGAGATTCAGGTTCATCTTTGTATAACCATGCAAGCACAACTTCATCCTCTTCAAATTTCTACTTGGAGACTTGTTCTACTACAAAATTATTTTTATATGCCTCAAGAGGTTCTTTAGAATCTATTTTGGACTGTTTTAAAGATTTTCCATAAGACTTAGGTGAGATAGGGAGAGATGTCAAAGATAAGACTGGCTCTATAGTATATTCTCCCATACCATTTTCTTTGATATCGACCTCTTTTGTAATGTCTTCCATTTTGGATGTGGATGCTTCTTTAGTTGGCTCAATGGAAGATTCTCTATTATTAGGCACAAGTTTATCTACACTTTCCTTCAATGTATTGCAAGTGGTGGATGTGTCTGTTGGAATGGTGACCTCTACTCCTTCATAAGGAAATTTCAAGCATTGGTGAAATGTAGAAGGAATAGCCTTCATCTCATGTATCCATGGTCTCCCTAGAAGAATGTTGTAAGCCAAAGGTAAGTCAAGAACTTGACATATAGTATCTTTGATAACTGGACCTGCTCTTATAGGTAAGACAATGGTGCCTTTAGAAGATCTTTCTTTTTCATCACAGGCTTTTATAGTTATCTTCTTTCTAGGATCAATAGACAATTCTGAAAATCCCAATTGTGTGACCAAGCTGTAAGAACAAATGTTTAGGCCAGTGCCCCCATCTATCAACACACGTTTGACTCTACAGTTTTGGATCAAGACTTCTATATGCAAGGGATCATTATGTGGGTGACTCAAGGAGTTGTCATCTTCCTCTGAAAAGGAGATATATTGCGGAGATGTAAGATGTCCACCCATATTTTGGAACTTGTCTAAATCAAGGTCATTAGGAACATTGGATCTAAGCAAAGCTTTGTCTAGAATAACTCTATGAGTTGGAGATATTCGAAGCAACTCAAACATGGAGAATTTTGCATTAGTGTGTTGGAGTTGTTGAACAATGCTATAAGATGTAGGCCTTGTATCTTTAGGATTGGAAGATTCAGAAACAAACTTGTATTTGGAAGCGGAAGAAAGATTGAAGGGCATCTTCTGGACATTTGATGAATCTGGGATTTGTCCATTCAGATGTGCCTGAGCTTGTGATCTAGTAACTACGTTAGTTGAAGTATGATCTCTATCTCTTTGCACAATTGTGATGACATTGCAATGCTTAGAGAGACAAGGTTCAACCATATTGATAACAACATTATTTTCAGGGTAAGCATAATTGACCTTTGCCCCCATATTAGGCTGAGAAGATGAAACTTCTTGACCATGTTTCAGAAATGGTTCTGTGAATGCTGTATGATCATTATTGCTCTTATGATTGTCAATGGTGATGTCTCCCTTATCAATCAAATCTTGAATAGTATGTTTCAAGCGTAAGCAATTATTAGTTTTGTGACCTTTACCTCGATGGAAATCATATAATTCATTCTCTCTCCATTTTGGTTTAGGATCAGAATTAGATTGTCGGATCTCAGGCAAAGAGGTGATGTTATTAGCTAGCAGAGTTCTCATAGTTGATTCTAAAGATTCTCCAAGCAGAGTGAACATTCATTTATTATCAGCGAACCACTTTTTATACTCTAGTTTCTTTTGAGATGATTCAAGCACCTTTTGTTCTAAAGCTTTTATGGCTTGGGTACCAATAGTTAGATTGAAAGCTGGTGCCTTTGATGGGGAACAGATAGTATCAATAACACCATCGGTGACAATGCCTTTATTCTTGTTGCAATTTTTGTTCTTATCTTTAGAACTAGACCTTGATTCGTACTTGTCCTTTTGAAGTGTGATTTCTCCTTTTTTCACAAGTACTTTTTCAATTTTGATAGCATTGTCCACTATTTTATCAAAAGATGTATGATCTTGCATTTATAAGGGGTAGTTGATCTCTGGAACAAGATTATTGATGAAGATTTCCAGTTTCTCAGTTTCTGGAATAGGCCTAGCATATAGAGAGAATTTCTTCCTCCATCTCTTAAGAAATGTTAGGAATGGTTCTCTTGGATATTGCTTGAGATTACAGATATCAATCATGGTGACTGGATGTTGAATGTTGTAGGAGTATTGTTGATTGAAAAATTTGATCAACTCCTCAAAAGTTTTGATAGTAGAAGGCAATTTAGAAAACTAATGAATGGCTGCTCCCCCTAGAAATCGAGGGAAGAGATGCATAAGATAGGTTGGTTCATGCATGAACTCCATAGATTGTGTACAGAATTCTCTGACATGATCTTGGGGATCTGAGTGTCCATCATACTTATCATATTTAGGCATCTCCACTCTTTTTGGGAACGGTGGCATGTACAAGTCTTTGTCAAATGGAGAAGGACATAGGGCCTCCATGGAGAACTCCTTGGGTTCCTTTTATTTCTCAACATTATTAAGTTTGACTTGCATAGCATGCATTTGTTTCATCATAGCTGTAAGTGGAGTTTCTTCCTCATGCGTAATGATATTTTCAACATTAAAGTTGGGAGGAAGTTTAGCTCCTTAATGAGCTAATTATAAAAAGTATGCCTCTTTGTCTTCTTTTAAGAAATGCTTCATCATTCATTTGAAGTTATCATTGTTTTGATATTGAGCAATTTCTTTAGGTGTGGGTTCCTGATCTACACCATGTTGAGATTGAGCTCTTTGAGAGCCAAAGTTTGTCCCTGCTTGAGACATGGTGGGAGTTCTACTTGGGGTAGATTGATGAGGAGTTTGTTGATTACCTTCGTGAGTTGATGGAGGAGGAATGTAACTAGATTTCACTCGAAAGTTGCCAAGTCCGTCGTCTTCGTAAAGACCAAAATTGTAGAGTTGCTCAAGAGTTGGACCTATGTGAGTAGACAAAGTTCCAGTGTTAAGTGCTTCTCCTGATTTCTTGTGAGAGGAAGCTCTAGTCTCCACCATTAACCTTGGGTGAAGCAAAAGAATAAGATGAAGACAACTGAAGAATGAATTGAATCAAGATGATCAGATGACGCAACCTTATCAAGGTTTGATTGATTGAAGCATAGATTTGACTTAGATGAGGAAGAATGTGCCCTAGATGTATGGTTATGATTCCCAAAAGATAGCGAACACGAGTTCACAACACTTAGTCTTTTTGATGATTGATTGAGGATTGATAGTTATGACAAGGTTTTGACACAAGATGATAAAGACTCAAATTGATTAAATAGAAGGCTAAATCAAATTCAAAAGGCCACTCTAGGAGAATGATTGGATTCTCAGTAGTTTTCTTCTTTGTTCCTGACACAGTGATTTTCTTGACAGAATCTAGAAATAGGCCAAAAAAGTTGGATATCTAGCAATTTTGACAACTTTCTGACAATTTTTCAAAACTTCTCAAATGACTTTCTGCAGGCTCGTATGATAGTGGGTATAGATTGAAATGACAATTGAAAAACTCATATGACAGTTGACAAACTTGCACGATAGTTGATAATAGAAAAATTGACTTTTGAAAATGATTGGCAGCAACACTCGTACGACAATGTACTAGTTACCATACGATAATCTGGGGGTAATGAAATGACTCTTGACCAAAAATTGTATGACTTTATGACCTGATGAAATGACTTTTGACTCCAGAAAGGAATTTCACTTCAATTTTTGCAAATTTTTGGGTTCTCAGTTTCAGATTGTTTGCAAATTTCAATGTCCAAATTTGAGGATTGTAACAGATTTGTTCATTTTCAGTAACCAGATAGATAAGAAAGCATGCAAAATAGCAAGCAAGTGATTTCAAGCATGTCAGAAAATAATGAAAAAGGGCAAAAGAAACCTTGCACATGAACAATCAAGTGACTTATTTGTGCTAATCCTTAGAAGTGCTAGTTGTGTATGTTCCAAAAAGTTTTGCAATAACGCACATATTCCTAGAAAATGAAAATTTGGCCTCACTAGGGTTTTTTAGTAATGGTTTGACTCTACAAATTTTATGATCCAAGAGAGAAAACTCCAATCTAGGTGCATCGGGGTTTTGACATAGTCCAAGAACTTAATCTTTAGGATCTGCTAGGGAGATCTGACAACCCAACAAGAGACCACACCTATGGAGATTTCTTCCAATAGGACATTTATATAGCGGTTGTCACTACCACGGTGAAAATGGCTATTATTGCTTGAGGTTCCATCAACGTGGTTGACCCAATTAAGGGAATGTCCACTACAGTTAACCCTCTCTAAAGGTGACTCACAAGATATACCACATGGAGACTAGATCAGATTCAATGATCTGGGTTTTTGGTACTATCCAAAAAGGAAGTAGAGCATAATCCCCTAGCCTCTTCACTTCACCAAAACAAAGCAGACATATAAATCCAACATGCTAAGACTAAGATTATCTCACAAAGATCTATGACGTCAACCCCTTATGATCTATCAACCTCCCCAAAGAGAGAATGCATCGATCAAAAGTTGAAGACACATGGATCTAGTAGAACGTGAGACTCCCTTAGTATCCTCCCTACCTACAAGGGTTCCTTCGTTGAGAAGAGTTTCACTGGAAACCCACTCTCTCAAGAGCCACAAATAGTGTTCATAGGGCCTATTTACTATGTGTAACAAAGATGCTGAAAGCAAATCTATGTTCATTTTTAGAGCCCAAATGAAATGTGCGATATGAAAAAGAAAGGCACTCAAGCTAGACACGCAAGATGTTCATTTTAACTCTAAATCAAAATGTTATCAGTTAAGAAGGTTACCTTAATTCCTCACAACATGCTTAGTAGATTTTTACCTGATTTTAGCAATTCTTGCACATTTTCCAATAAAAAACCAATGAAAATCAATCAAAAATAAAGAATTTCAATTGTTAGGGTTAGCTGTAAGTTGAAATCTGAAAACCAAATCTGACAAACTGCTTGAAAAAGTGAAACAATAATTGAATCCTGGCACTAAAACTTGTACGATAGTAGGTTACCTCCCAGATGACAATCTAGAAGCTCGTACGACAATGGGTATCAGATCAAATGACAATCGAGCTTCTAGACGACTGTGGGTTTCTGCTTGTGTGATCCTTGATCAAATCAACTATTGTACGACAATGGGTCTCTCCTGGTATGAGTTTCTGACAGAACTCGTACGAAAATTGTATGGACACAGAATAAAAATCATGGCTTGGAACAGAAAAAGACAAGAAAATGATAGAAATTGATAGAAAATGATGGGAAACCCATTTCAGGGCCCCATGGTGGGTGCCAGAAATGTGTGTGTAAATTTTGTACCTGATCTGTAGACACAACACTTCAATAAAACATTAGAGTTTAGCAAAAATTGAAATCATGCAAGTAATTGAAAACTAAACTAACTAGACAATTTACTGCCTTCTAGCAGATACGAGTATGTATTCTCAGATTATATCGAGATTAGTGACCTTGATGACACCTAAATGAAGGATTTGAATGCAAAATCTAGATATGGAATGAATGCAATTAATCTATATTTTTGGTTTTTTTGTGCAATAATATGATAATGAAAACTTGATATGAATCTATGCTAATATGAAAATTGATATGCTAAAATGATCTAACAATGATATGCTAAATGATATGGATACTATGCAAAAACAATGAAAATCTCACAACAACTCGAATTCTCAAGATCGATTCTTTAGTCTCCAATTTGACAGCATGAGTGTGCAATTTGTGGATTGATCCTGAATGAAGAGCTAAAGCCTTAATTTATAGAAATCTAGGGCTTTGGAGGTGCATGGAAAAAAGCCATAAATCACTCAAATAACTCAAGTTGATTTTTGAGTTATTTTTAAATAAAGGATAATTAACTCACAAAATCATTCAAAAATAGCTTTTTAACTCAAATTAGAGTTGAGTTTATTTTTAAAACAACTTGAATTGATTTTCTGATTTCAAGTTTAACTGCTTTTTTGAATGTGCATAATAATTATGAATTAAATAAATAAATAGAGTGATTTATTTCCAACTTAACTGATTTTTAAAAATAAAACAATTGATTTATGGGTTAATTAATTATTTTTCAAAACTTTATTCAAAAACAATATTATTAAAAATTGACAAGTTGCTCTAATTAATTAAATAAGAATTTAATCAATTATTCATAGGATTTTGGATTTATTGTCAAAATTAAATAATACAATTTAGGAATAAATAGAATTAACTTCAATTAAACAATTAAGTGGTAGAATTAAATCTAATCAATTAAATATTGAGAATATTCAATTAATCAAACTTTAGGATAAATAGGATTTATCGCCAAATAATCATTAAATTAAAGATAATTATGATGAATAGGAATATTACTAGGAATATTCCCCGATGCAAAATTTAGGATAATCAATTAGGATTCGATGATGTTCAGATGTGCCTTAGGTTAGGACTTTGATGTCGATTTCATTCATTTTGATGATGTAAGAGGTTAATGAACCTATAGCCCATTTTTGGGGTATTACATTATCAAGTTGTCTCCATTTTGATTCCTAAATCACATGGTTGAAACATCAAGGGTGTTTTGGTCTCTTCTATTAAAGATCATAATAGATGTTATTCCAAGGGAATACTGGGATTCAAGATTTGTCATTAGATATGTATGAGTTGGGATATCAAGGATATGTCATACTTGTCTTTTAGTGGATGTTGATTAATGTATTTCTTATTTCAGGGTCTCTTCTAAGGGGATGGTTAAATCCTTTAAATAATAGTTGTATCTCTAGATACACAGGTGGATATTTCAAGTAGAACTTGATCATTGGTGTATGATTAATGTGAGGCATTATCATATTAGATTGTGTTGTCTTCTTTATCCATAGACTTCTGTTGCAGTGATTTATTTGACTCTATTGCCCATTGGATAAGGCACTGGTCTATGAGAGATATGGGGTATTTCATAGATCCATTCACCCAAAATATAAACGAAACCATTTTCCCTTTCATGTTGATAGGAGGATTTAGAAGTATTTTCTAGTTTTCAAACTTACTCTATGCAAGTGGGGTATTGCACAAGATATGGTCAAAAGTCACTGAGGTACATGTTACCTAAAGGGGTTTGAAAGCTATTCCACAGTTATGTATTTGCAAGATATTGTTTGTCAAAAGGAAGTTATGTGTGTGTAGATGAGGCAATACCTGCTTGAGTTATGTGGATATCGAAGTGAAGGAGGTATTCATACCTTGTTTTATTGGATTTCTCTTGTCTATTTTCTACTGACGGTGTCGAGTTTGTGTTTCAAATTCTTAGTCCCACAACTTGGTTCCCAAGTTCCCACCCAGGAAAGGAGGTTTCAAGAAAAAACACCAGTAGATTGGTTATTGCCTAGAACTAGTTTGTGAAGAGTTGTGGGAGATTGGTCCTTTGTCCTAGTCTTCTGCTCTGATCTCTGCATTAGAGAGAGAGAGAGAGAGAGAGAGAGGAAAATGAAAAAGTTGAGGCAAAATTTGAGCAGGAGATATTGAATATCTGATAATATCAGATATCTAGTTTGTTTTATTGGCATTGAAAAGAAAAAGTTTATTCTATGGGTCCCTCAATTCAAGAACCATGCTTTTCTACAGAGAATATCATGAGATTACAATTGTAGAAGACAAAAAAAAACTTTTTCCCCCTTTTTTGTTGGAATTTCTCTATTATCAAAGGTTTTTGCATCACCTTTTTGGTCTCACCATGGGGAGAAATAGTCGTCGAAAGCATAAATAGAAGAGGAAACTCACAAATGAAGAGATTGAAGTGTATAGAGAAATGGATAGGGTTGCTAATCAGAACAAGAGACAATGTATGTTAAATATTAATGAAGATGTGGGCGTAGGCCTACCCTTAAATGTGGTTTCAAGTGAATAAGAACATGAATTTGAAATGATTTATGACAATAATATTGAAAATGAGAATGTAGGGATTGAAGATGAAAATATAGGTTTTGAAAATGAACATGTAGATGTGGACAATGGAAGTGTAGACATTGACAATGACAATCCATCGATTGAATATGAAGGAATAGATAATTATAGTGGTGCACAAGAACCAAATCAACATAACACATCTCCAAATTATATGAGAAATGAAGTCCCTTGGGAGGAAGAAAGACAAATTTTAATATTGAGACCTTCAAGAACAACAATATGGTTACTTGAAATTGATGAGAACATAATTAGGAATTTCAATAGAAAAAGATCAGAAAGAACCATTCGATTGTGGGTTTCAAAAATTTTTGATCAATTTTTTAGCCACAAGACGTTGGTTGAGCAATGTCAAATGTTTGTGCAATTGTTAAAGATGCAAAAGATGAGACGTATACTAGTCAAATTGAAGATTAGTGTGAATAAGAAAAAGGAGTAGAATACTATTATTGTGAGAAATCTTTTTAGTGCTCTCAATTCCATTGGGAAGACTACTAAGGAAAAAGATAAGAGAGCCGCTAGGAGGGTTATTATAACATCCTTAAAAAAAGTCATCATTTGAGAAAGGATCGTTTGATGAGACAAACTTGTGTTGACTTGAACCTAAATTGTAAAACTTAGGATAGAGCACTTGCATGAAGAGAAAGACCTGATGATCCTCTTCATTATGATACATGGGCTTAATATGGGAGACTTTCACATTGTTATAAGAAGATTACCGATGGTGTGAAGGATCAAATTCAGCTATTTTGGTAATCTAATTCAAGAGTGTCACCAAATGTGAAGGATGTCTTGAAGTTGAGAATTGACATTCAAGACCGCACCCCGCATCCCAAACATTATTTGGAGGTGAGTCAAACAATGTTGTTCAAAAAAATTTGTGAGACACATCCAACATTCAAAATATCACAAAGAGCTTTTGAAGCCTTCAAGCCTTTTTTGTGTGCCTCTTAAGGTTTGAAATACTTGTTGTTGCACATATCATGTGGAGTTTTCAATGCACAATGAACTATTACGATCCCTTCATTCTACTTTTCATACTAGTGAAATGTTGGAGGAGTTTGGTGCAAGTGCTCTTCCAAAATCATCAAGAGACATGCAAGATCATTTTTAATTTCCTAGAGATGATGGATGTTTCTTTTATAGAAAAGATTGCTTAAATGACAAGTGCTCAGAGTGTGGTGGGCTAGTGAAGTTTGTTGAATGTTTTCATGAGGGCTGGGAACACAATTTTAGAAAGACAATCGTCCACAAAAAGGTATATGAAACTATTAAATATACATTGAAAAGTGGAGGTGATGGCTCTACATGTGAGTTGGTTACAAAAGAATGCAATGCAACTAATTTTATTTCAGATTTCAGGGAGAATCTTTTTTACAAGTATGTAAGGCATAGTCACAAGTCTCAGTGGTTGGATCAACAATTTAGGATGTGTAAGGTCACTTTCCCGATTGGCACTATTATATCAGTCGTTGACTTTGCAGATAACTATACATTGCAGCCCCAAAATGAGTTGCAAGATCAATATTACAATTCTATTTAGGTTGCTATTTTGTACACAAAACATGTAGACATTCCCCTGATAGTACATAACATGACTGTAATATAATAAGAGAGTACCATTTTTATATGAGCGATGATAGATCTCACTCTCACGAGTATGTCCAACATTGCTTTGAGAATTATTTTGAGTGGGTGTGGGAAAATAATATTGTTATGGATATGTATCTCATTTGGTCAGATAACTGAACAGGTCAATTAAAAAATGATCGTATATTTTATTGGTTATGTAGAATACATGTAGAGAGAGGTGTACCTCATATTTGGAGTTTTTTTGAGGCTGGTCATGGAAAAGGGGAGCATGATGGAGTAGGTGCATATGTAAAGAGAGCTCTAGTTAAGGAGCAATTTAGAATTTCAAGTGTAGAACTCCTTGATGCTTGTTATATTGTTGATTGGTGTACTTCAACATTGTCATAGGGGGGACTCTTGATTCAGTGGTGCATAGATTTTTATGGTTGGTTGAGTTGGGCACAATTGGAGATAGGTTGGATTGTCAAACCATGAAATATTCTTAAAAAATGCATTCATTTTGAAGCTCAGATGCTAGTACATGGACCATTTGGACATGAGAGTTGGCTTGTTATTGTCTAATGTGTCTCTAGTGTGATTGGGATCAGTGTGAGTCAAGTGAGTGGGTTGATATGTGGGTTCCACATTATCTAACTCCTTTATCTGTCACAGTCTTTGTAATAAATGATGACATGGATTGTTCAATTGACTACGACCATCTTTCAGATCTTCTACAACCAAGACATTTTTTTGCATTGGTTGTACCACAAGGGAATGATGAAAGATCGGATTATTGGTTAGCACGTTGTGTACAAGGAAAGGAGAAACTTGCACAACCAATGATAGATGATGATATGTTCACATATCCAACAAGATCACATGTTGTTGCATGGAATTCCTCCATTTGAAGACTACGAGAAGCACAAAACCATTCTCATGTATTCACACCTTGTTATAGCAGCCAATGTTAAGTTGTTGAAACATCAAGGAAAACCAAAGACAAAGGAACTTTGGCCGATTAGTACTGCTGATCATGAAGCAATATTGAATACCCTCAAGTAGAGAGATGACCCTTCAAGCACACTTCAGTAGGTAAGTTCAACTCACTACAAGGTTTTCTATGCTTATTACGGTCATGTTCAATAAAAATTGTAGTTTTTTGCTTTATTTGTTTGAGCCAATAAACTTGGTTTTTTATGTGGATTGTAAATATAATTGGATACATATATGATAGATATAGAAGATTGAGGTGTGCATTTGATTAGCCCATCTTTTATGACGGTAAAATTCACTATGCATTGACTAGTCATGTTCTTTGGTTCGTTTAGTTACTTATACATTCATAATCTTTTTGTCAACCTATATAAACTTCTTTTTTTCTCTATTAACTTTTCTTCTACCTTCCAAATGTTGGAATGTAGATGTCATCGAGTACCATGTGTTAAACTTATACACTTTAAGAGCGAAAAGGACATTTATTTTTGATATATAGCTGTGTATCTAAGATTTTGTATATAAAAACAACAATCGAATGTAATGTGCATATTTAGATGCAAAATTTTGTATATATAAACAAAAATGTGCCTGATCATGCATATTAGATGCAAAATTTGAAATATAAAAATGCCCATCCTATTGAATTGCAAATATTAAGAGCCCACATTTTGTATATCCTAATTTGTACCATTTGATTATAAATACATATTTAATTTTATATCCTTACATTTGTATTGTCTTAATGCCATGTAAAGTGCAAAAATTGTGATTCCTTACTATGAATGTTGTATCCTTATATTTGTAGCATCTTAATTTTGTATCCTTACATATGTATTGTCTTAATTCCATGTACATTTTTATCGTCAAATGATGTAATAGTTGGAGTCATTAAGTCAAAATTGGTCAAATGTGTCCAAAGTAAAATGGTGATTCCTTGGGGGTGAAGGGATAGTGTTGAAGGATTGCATCCTGGCATCAAACAACCTGTGCCATTAGCTTCGATTCGGGGGGTAAACACTAGTGACAACTCCATTTTGACCATAGTCACTTGAACATTTGCAACCATGCCAGACCAAAGTGTCCCGAAGGTGCACTAAGCATGATTGGGCAATGATCTTTTGAGGCTTGTATCTCAGATCTTGTAAGAGGTGAATAGAGGTAAAATGGATTCAACCCTATTCAAATGTATAGGGGGAAATATGAGATCTATTCTCAAACCCAAATTCCCCAAAGAAGAGATCCAATTTGATCAACCAAAAGGTTAATACACAATTGAATTAATTTGTGAAGAATATGGAAGAGAGAGAGAGTAAATCCAATATTTCCCTATGGAGGGGGATATATATATTATGTTTGGAAATTTGAAATAATTGAAATACAAATACTAACCTCAAATTAGGGCAGATCTGGAAAATGTTAAATTTTAATATCTGTGTACACTTTTGGGAAAATCTAAAATTTGTCCTAGACTGGAAATGCTGAGAGAGAGAAAACCCAGAAATATTTCTCCAAGATGGCTTAGCTCGGGTTTGACCCTCATAAAAGGTCAAATACTACATTCTTTATTTGAAGTCTGATTTGAATTTTGTTCATAGATCTCGAAAGTTTTCTGAAAAGGGTATCCAAATTCACTCTCAGATCTGAAATTCCGCACCTGTACCTACAAGAAAATGGGGGTTTTTGTTGTATGGGGGGTTTGCCTTGGTCAAACCCTAATTTAGGAATTAACTTTGAAATTGAAATGTATTGTGCATAAGCAAAGTAATTGAAACAAATCACCTCGCTTATGTTGAAGTCCTTGTAGAGGATTCAAATCCTCAAATCCACAAGTAGGAACAAATGTAGGATGTCTCCAATCAATGGTATTTGATCTCCAACACCAATCTTGATTTGATCTTTGCATATGAGAAATCTTGCATGAATGGAAAAGGGATCTTCAAGGGGGCTCCAAAGAGATTAAATCCTTCAATGGCTAACAATGGATCTCCTTGATGGATGGATGCTTGAACACTTGAATGCTTGAAGACTTGCTTGCACTTGAGAGCTTGAGCACTTGAGATGTGAAAGATGGATGTGAAAATGAGAGAGGAAGGCCTCCTTTTATAGTGAACTAGGGCACACTCCTCTAGAGGTGCCACCTTGGAGAATTAAATCCCAATTAGGTCCTAACCTTTAGAAAAGATACCTAGATTAAATGAAATTAAATGAATTACCATCCCAAAACCCGAAATGGCCAACCTGAAGGTGGGAAAATAAATCTCCCGAAAGCCCGATGCTCGAAAATATGGAAATTGGAGATTTGAAGGAAGGGGGCAAAATCGAGGTTGGACCTGACCTAGTTAGGTTTGAGCTTGATCTTGACTTAGTCAGGTTTGAGCTTGACCCTAACCTTGTCAGGTTTGACCTCGACCCTGACCCTAGTCCCAGATTGACTCAAAACCAAGTCAGGAGGTGTTGGGGATGCCCAGAAACCTAGAATTGATGCCAGAACAAGATAGAATGTCAAGGATAGACATAAAATCCTATGATTACTATGATGAAGGCCAAGAGGATCTATTTCTACATCCTACCTAGAAAATAGAGCCATGGAAGAGGGAAAATCAATAGAATCCTTAAGATCATAACCCTAATTTCACCTAGAATGAAGAAATCAAGTGCAGGGAAGAAGTGGAAAGTAGGGAGAAAAGCCAAATGCATGCAAAGACCTGATCAAGGTGCTTGACATGACCCCAAACCACTTAATCAAAGGGCTAAACACTCTTATCATGGAAGTGCTTCCATTTTAAGACAATACATTAAGCCCCCACTTTTGCAAGAGTATGGACTTGATGCAAACTCTTGGTAAAGGAGATCAAAATGAAAAGATAATCTTATCGTAATCCAAGGGACAAAGAGAAACCTTAAGCCCCCAAGAACTCAAGTCTTCTTTGACTCCTAGATCACAATAAGAGAAACATCTCTAGAGAGAGAAAGAAGGTGTGATTACCTCACCCAATGAGAACTTATGTCCCATTGTGAACCACACAGGAAAATGGTGCAACTGGAAAGATGGAATTGAACCACCTAGTAAATGTGGCTACTCACTAGTCAACCCATCAAGGATTTATCCTTAGGAATATTCTATTCCATAAGAATAAAACCAAAAATAAAAACAAAAGAGATCCAATCTTAAGGAGTCTTCCGACCTTAAGGGATCATAATATATGTGTATTTGAAACTGGAGGGATCAAGAGATCCTAAAATATAAATCCGTGCTTTAAGGATTAGTTACTAATCCAAAAAGGGAAAAGAAGTATCTTGAAAAATATATGCGTATTGAAAAGTGCGTGTGTGCAACAAGTGAGCAGAGCGTATGCCCCCATGTTAAAGTAATTGCTAACACTTTAACAGGAGCAATGGCTTTAACAGAAACATAAACAACTCCATTGATTACGTTTCCACATCGAGATGCCCCTAGATGAAGACAAATCAAGGGAAATATCACAAAAACATATAGAGAACATAGAAGGGATACCTACTGTGGGGTCAATATGATCATAAGATTTTATATATATATATATATATATATATATATATATATATATATATATATATATATATATATATATATATATATATATATATATATATATATATATATATATATATATATATATATATATATATATATATATATATGATATTATTGCAAATGGATTGACATCATAAAGTAGAACTACAATCACAAAGGAGGAAAGATCACATAAGATATACGAAGGAGAATCTTTTTGGACCATGACATGGAGACCAAAAATAATTAGTGCTATCACATCTCAAATCCAAGTAGATTACACAAGGAAAAATTTACAACATAACATTGAACAACACATAGAAGAATAGAGACACATATAGGAGATTTGAACAACAGTTTTCGATTCCTTCATCACCTTGCACCAACTGAGTAACAAGGATCGTATAAAAGAATCTAACAACATTTAGCAAACACATTATAGGAGAAACACAGTACAACATGCAAACACACAACAAAGCTACCACGAAGGACAAGCTGATCAAGCGTGCCGCCTACTTTCCCCATCTCATTGTATATCATTTAGGGAAGGTGGGTAACTCGTAAGAGGGACTATATCCAACATAGTAGGAATGATAGCCAGTTCCAAACAAGAATCCTCTTGAGAATCACTATGTTCAACACTAGGTGTAAGAGTTAATTGTGATGAACGCATATTAGGTAAATCAATGTCAATGTCAATAGTTTCATATTCATCATTAACATCATCGGTATCATCAAGAGTATCTTCCTCATCCAAATTAATCAAAATAGGATCTAAGATATGAATAGAATCATCATAATCATGCATGTGAACATCATTATTAGTAACAACATCTTCTAACACATTATGCATAGGTTTATTCGAAGATCTTTTAGCTTTAGCATGAGCACGATGCTTTTTACGATGTTCATTAGAAGATCAGTTTCATTTTGATTTATTTGAAATAGGTTGAGAACTAGGAGGAAAAATCATAGGATCCTTCACAGGTTCTTTAGGAAGATCAATAGAATTATTAACCATCGGAGAAACAATTATAGGATCTTTGATAGGTTCAGTAGAAGGAACTTGATTAATAGAACTAGAGGCCATAGTTAAAGGAGGTATCGAAGGTGTAGGTAAAAGGCCATGATTAAGATCCCTAGTAGGTGAACTTAATTCAAGGATTTTATGATGTTTATAGGCTTGATATGATCGAAAAAGATTATCAGGTTGAGGAGGACATGAATTAGGTAATGAAGGCCAAAAGAAATCTAGAGTAGCGCAAGCTCTAGGCCTGGAAGGTTGATATAAATTATGATTAATCATCTTCACTTCTTCATCATGAATGAAATTAAGACACTTATGGATAGGTGAAGCAACAACATGCATGGTAGTCAACCAAGGAAAACCTAGCTTAACTTGAAATTGATCAGAAGTAGGAACAACAACAAAGGTAGTGTTCACAATCTTTCCACAAAGTTCAACCGGTATAGTAATAGAACCAAATGATGGATTAAAAAAACCATTGCAAGTTTGAATCCACACATCCAATGTATCATAGAAGTCATGTTGTAAACTTTTCATAAAAAGATTTTCTTTAGTGATAACATTGACTAAGGAGGTAGGATCAACAAGACAACCACGAGTAGATATCTAAGCAATCCTAACAGCAATGTAAAGGGGACCATCAGGAGCTTTAATAGTCTCAAAGTCATCAAAGGTAATCAAAAGTTCCCAAGGTCTTTTATTCTTAGATTTTTGTCGAGGTTTTGGTTGAGTTTTCATTTTAGGTTTAGGTTTTGGTCAAGGTTGAGATTGAACTTGAGGATGAATCTGAGTTTGAAGTTGAGGTTGAGGGTGAGGTGGAGATATAGACTGATCAATATGCTCCACTTGATTAACAACATGATTGAGATCATCCATCTTTGAGCCATACACAATTTCCATAGCAGATGGTTGAGAAATAGTATTAGTATCATGTGTAGGCAAAGGGTTCGTATAGTTTTGAAGGTTCTGATTAGGAGGAGAGACAGATTGATTCCCACTACTATCTAGATTATCAACAAATAAAACCTTAGAATCAATTAGATCTTGAACCTTATGTTTTAAAGAATAACATCTCTCAGTATCATGACCATTCTGACGATGATATTGACAAAAATCATTTTGATCAAAAGATTTAGATGCAATCATAGTAGGTAAAAGAGGTTGAATAGGAGGTAAAGTAATCATATTAGCAGCTAACAACCTATTCATAATAGCATGTAAAGTTTCAGAAAGAGGAGTAAACGTATGATTGAATCGAAAAGTAGTGGATGCAGAAGTGGCTTTATGAGATGCAACAACAACCTAATCAGCAACTACATTCACTTGTTTGTTTATCTTGACATAGTTGTTGAATTTTTGAAATTTGTTTGGATTAGGAGCAGCATCACTCTTATCAACTGGAACAGGAGCCATTGGAGTGTTGCTCTCAAATTGACTCACTTGTAATTGATAATGATGAAGTGATGCACAAAGTTGTTGAAAAGAGGTAAATTTAGTAAGCAGAATCTTATCTCTAATATCCTTTTGCAAATTTGAAATAAACATACATTGAATATCAATATCAGGAACATGATAGGAAATTTGAGCATGCAAATGCTTAAATCTACCAATAAATTCAGTCAATTTTTCTTTAGCACTTTGTTTACAATGCATTAAATCAGTCAAAGATACTTGCGGACTAATAATATTTTGAAATTGTTGAATAAAGGCATTAGCAAATTGTGGAAAGGAATCAATTCAATAAGGAGGCAAAGAATAATACCAATGTAAAGCTTTGTCACATAAAGTTCTAGCAAACAGTTTGGCTAAAATCCTATGGTCATGAGCATAATCACTACAAAGGATTTGGAATGTTTTAACATAATGAACATGATCTCCTTTTCCATTATAATTCTCAAGATGAAGCGTCTCACCTTGCTGAGGAAAAGGAGTATGAATAATATCCTGGGATAAGGGACTTCCCATGTCACATGTAGGAATACTAAACTTGTTTTGGGTTAAGGAAGCAAGTTGTTGTTGTAAGGATGATATAGTTTGAGCCAAACTGATGATTGTTGAATCATTAGAGGAAATAGGAGGAGTAGCAACATTAGACACACTAGGTAAAGTTTAAGAAGCTTCAGGAATAGAAGACACAACTGGAGGAACACTAGTAACTATAGTTGGAAGTGGATTGGAATAAGTGAAAGGAACATTATGATATGAAGGTTGTGATGTAGGAAGGGACACATGAGGAACACTCATAGAAATAGAGGGAACCATCACAGTCACCAAAGGAGGAGTATAGATAGGAATACTAGGTAGAGGATGAGAAGAAGGTTCAACACTAGTGATAGGAGGAATCAACCCTAAATCTTGAGCTTCTTGAGCTAAAGATTTAACATTTGAATGCACAAGATGAGTAATACCACGCAAGAGATTAACACCCTGATCACTATCATAGAGAACTTTCTTAAGAGCCTCTATAGCTTGAATGGAATCTTGATTATGGTTTTCTTGTAGAAGCCAATTACCCATTTTATCAAGTTCAATGGAAAGTTTTTGGACTTGTTCAGGAGGAAATCTTAAAGCGTCATCCTCATCATGAGATGAGTGAGAAGAGTTTTTCTCCATAGGAGGATTGGAATCATGAAGAATCAAGTTATCATCTGGGATCCTAAGGAAAGGAGAGGAAGATTTAGGATCAAAGGTACCCATGAGTCTATGACTTCTTCTAACCAGAATGTTATAAGTAGGACTAGTGGTAGTAAAGCTCATAAATCAATGCAATGCAAATGAACTAAACAAAAGATACATAAAGCATGAATATAAAATCTAATTAGCATGCAAGATCTAACACAAAGGAAAAATGTAATACTAACAAGATAAAAAGGATAGCACAATAAGGCATCCAATTCCAAAATAAGAATAGAGAGGAATCTAACACCAAAATAGAAAGAGAGTAAGCTAGACGGCTTCACCAAAATGAATAGAGGTAAAATGGATTCAACCCTATTCAAATGTATAGGGGGAAATATGAGATCTATTCTCAAACCCAAATTCCCCAAAGAAGAGATCCAATTTGATCAACCAAAAGGTTAATACATAATTGAATCAATTTGTGAAGAATATGGAAGAGAGAGAGAGTAAATCCAATATTTCCCTATGGAGGGGGATATATATATTATGTTTGGAAATCTGAAATAATTGAAATACAAATACTAACCTCAAATTAGGGAAGATCTGGAAAATGTTGAATTCTGATATCTATATACACTTTTGGGAAAATCTAAAACCTGTCCTAGATTGGAAATGCCAAGACAGAGAAAACCCAGAAATCTTTCTCCAAGATGGCTCAGCTCAGGTTTGACCCTCATAAAAGGTCTAATACTACATTCTTTATTTGAAGTCTGATTCGAATTCTATTCACAGATCTCAGAAGTTTGCCGAAAAGGGTATCCAAATTTTCTCTTAGATCTAAAATTTTGCACCTGTACCTACAAGAAAATGGGGGTTTTTGTTATATGGGGGGTTTGCCTTGGTCAAACCCCAATTTAGGAATTAACCTTGAAATTGAAATGTATTGTGCATAAACAAAGTAATTGAAACAAATCACCTTGCTTATGTTGAAGTCCTTGTAGAGGATTCAAATCCTCAAATCCACAAGTAGGAATGAATGTAGGATGTCTCCAATCAATGGTATTTGATCTTCAACACCAATCTTGATTTGATCTTTGCATATGAGAAAGCTTGCATGAATAGAGAAGAAGGGATCTTCAAGGGGGCTCAAAAGAGATTAAATCCTTCAATGGATAACAATGGATCTCCTTGATGAATGGATGCTTGAACACTTGAATGCTTGAAGACTTTCTTGCACTTGAGAGCTTGAGCACTTGAGATGTGAAAGATGGATGTGAAAATGAGAGAGGAAGGCCTCCTTTTATAGTGAACTAGGGCACACTCCTCTAGAGGGGCCACCTTGGAGAATTAAATCCCAATTAGGTCCTAACCTTTAGAAAATATACCTATATTAAATGCAATTAAATGATTTACCATCCTAAAACCCGAAATGGCCGACCTGGAGGCAGGAAAATAAATCTCCCAAAAGCCCGATGCCCGAAAATCATGGAAATTGGAGATTTGAAGGAAGGGGGAAAAATTGAGGTTGGACCTAACCTAGTTAGGTTCAAGCTTGATCTTGACCTAGCTAGGTTTGAGCTCAACCCTGACCTAGTCAGGTTTGACCTCGACCCTGACCCTGGTCCCAGATTGACTCAGAACCAAGTTAGGAGGTGTTGGGGATGCCCAGAAACCTAGAACTGATGCTAGAATAGGATAGAATGTCAGGGATAGGCATAAAATCCTATGATTACTATGATGAAGGCCAAGAGGATCTATTTCTACATCCTACCTAGAAAATAGAGCCATGAAAGAGGGAAAATCAGTAGAATCCTTAAGATCCTAACCCTAATTTCACCTAGAATGAAGAAATCAAGTGCAGGGAAGAAGTGAAAAGTGGGGAGAAAATCCAAATACATGCAAAGACCTAATCAAGGTGCTTGACATGACCCCAAACCACTTACTCAAAGGGCTAAACACTCTTATCATGGAAGTGCTTCCATTTTAAGATGATACAAGAGGTATCAACAAACCCTAAGATGCTACAAGACCATGTTTCTAAGGCCTACAATAAGCTCTCTTCATTCTAGGAGATTCAAATTTTTTTTAATTTGGCATACCAATCTCGCTTGACACCAAAACTTGTAGCTAGTGAGGGTCAGTTGAAAGTTGCACTACTGGGTTTCTTACAAACCATTCATCTTGACACATCTTGATCTGTGCCATTAGCTTTGGTTGGGTGGGTAAACACTAGTTAAAACCTCATTTCGACCATAGAGTCACTAGAACATTCGCGACCATGCTGAACTAGAGTGTCCCCAAGGTGCACTAAGCAAAATTGGGAAATGATATTTTGAGGCTCATATCTTGGACCCCATGAGAGGTATTGTTAAACTATGATATGCTATAGGACCATATTTCTAAGGCCTACAATAACCTCTCTCCATTCTGGGAGATTGAAATCTATTTGAATTTGGAATGCCAATCTTGCTTGATGCCAAAACTTGTAGTAAGGGTCAGTTGAAAGTTGCACCACTGGGTTTCTTCCAAACCAATCATCCTAGCACCAAATGGTTTTCTCCATTAGCTATGGTTGGGTGGGTAAATGCTAGGGACAACCCCATTTTGACCATAGAGTCACTAGAACGTTTGCAACCATGCCAGACCAAAGTGTCCCCAAGGTGCACTAAGCATGATTGGGCAACAATCTTTCAAGGCTCATATCTCAGACCCCGTGAGAGGTATCAACAAATCATGAGATCCTACAAGACCATGTTTCTGAGGCCTACAATAACCTCTCTTTGTTCTGGGAGATTCAAATTTATTTGAGTTTGGTATGCCAATCTCGCTTGACTCTAAAACTTGCAGTGAGGGTCAGTTGAAAGTTGCACCACTAGGTTTCTTCCAAACCATTTGTCCTGGCATCAAACAGTCTACACCATTGGCTCTAGTTGGGTAGGTAAATGCTAGTGACAACCCCATTTTGACCACAAATTCACTAGAATGTTCACAACCATGCCAGACCAAACAATTCCCGAGGTGCACTACGCATGATTGAGCAATGATCTTTCAAGGCTCGTATCTTGGACTCCGTGAGAGGTATATATAAATTGTGAGATGCTATAGGAGCATGTTTTTGAGGCCTACAATAAGCTCTCTCTATTCTGGGAGATTCAATGTTTTTTGAATTTGGCACGCCAATCTTGCTTGATGCCAAAACTTGCAATGAGGGTCAGTTGAAAGTTGTACCATCGAGTTTCTTCCAAATTGTCTATCCTGGCACATCTTGGTCTACTTCATTAGCTCTGGTTGTGTGGATAAACACTAGTGACAACTTTTTTTTGACTACAGAGTCTCTAGAATGTTCACGAACATGCTGGACCAAAGTGTCCCCAAGGTGCACTAAGCACGATTGGGCAACAATCTTTTGAGGCTCGTATCTTGGACCCCATGTGAGGTATTGATAAACCGTGAGATGCTACATGACCTTGTTTCTGAGGCCTATAATAGCCTCTCTCCATTCTGGGAGATTTAAATTTTTTTGAATTTGGCATGCCAATCTCGCTTGACGCCAAAACTTGCAGCGAGGGTCAGTTGAAAGTTACACCACTGGGTTTCTTCCAAACTATTTGTCTTGGCACCAAATGGTCTACGCCATTAGCTTTGGTTGGGAAATTAAATGCTAGTGAAAACCTTATTTTGACGATAGAGTGACTAGAATGTTTGCAACCATGTTGGACCAAAGTGTCCCCAAGGTGCACTAAGCAAAACTAGGTAGTGATATTTCAAGGCTCGTATCTCAAACCCTGTGAGAGGTATCAATAAACTATGATATGCTATAAGACCATGTTTTTGAGGCCTACAATAACCTCTCTCCTTTTTGGGAGATTCACATTTTTTTGAATTTGGCACTCCAATCTCGCTTGATGCCAAACTTGCAGTGAGGGTTAGTTGAAAGTTGCACCACTAGGTTTCTTCCAAACCGTCCATCTTGGCATCGAACAACCTGTGCCATTAGCTCTGGTTGGGCAAGTAAATTTTAGTGACAACCCTATTTTGACCACCAAGTCACTAGAACATTCATGACCATGGTAGACCAAAGTGTCCCCAAAGTGCACTAAGCACGATTGGGCAATGATCTTTCGAGGATCGTATCTCAAACGCTGTGAGAGGTATCAACAAACTGTGAGATGCTACAAGACCATTTTTTTGAGGCCTACAATAACCTCTCTCTATTCTAGGAGATTCAATTTTTCTTTTAATTTGGCATGCCAATCTTGCTTGACGCCAAAACTTACAGTGAGGGTCAGTTGAAAGTTGCACCACTGGGTTTCTTCCAAGTTGTTTGTCCTCGCACAGAATGGTTTGTGCCATTAGCTCTTGGTGGGCGGGTAAATGCTAGTGACAACCTCTTTCTGAACATGAAGTCACTATAACATTCATGAACATGCTGGAACAAAGTGTCCCCAAGGTGCACTAAGCACCATTGGGTATGTCGATGAGTGTTCTGGTGTGTCAAGAGGCAAAGTAGGACCATTCCTAGGGTAAACCTACCCAACCAAACATGATCAAAGCATCGATTTGTGCCCACAATGAACATATGTTATTGCTCCAAAGGAGATGGGGACATGACCATAAAGGGTCATTGGAAAATGTAAAGAGACCAAGGATGGTCATTTGAATGCATTGTGGAATGTGTCTATGATTGGAAATGGAGTAAATTGATTGTCTATTGTCTTGTTATCACTTCCATGTCTGTATTGCATCATTTCATTGGCATTTGAAGGCTAGAAACTAACTAGTGTCTTGTAAAATAGTGTTTGGTTGTAGGGATCTGGAAGATATATAGTAGTGGAGAGACCACAAATGGTGGTAAATGCTTATTGAAGGTGCATGAAGCAGCACTAGTCATTATTGCAAGCATATACTCCAAAGGATGAGTATATTTTGTGATGGATCTATGCTATTGGGGTCCATAGGGATGTGTTAGATCCATTGGGGGAATCTAGAGAGATTTTCAAGAGTCTTTTTGAACAAACCCTGGCCTAGAGACCCTAGAAAGGAGGGTTTGGTACCTAGAATGGTAGGTCATTGTTTTCTCAATAATAGTTTGACAAAATCTTGATGTAGAAGCATCATTCCATGAATGTGCTTACTTATTCTCATGGAATGATGTGTCTTTGACATGTATAATAGATTTCTAACATGATACATTGTAGAAGAGTTGATTTGACAAGGTGATCACTAGATTTGTGAAGTGAACTTTGAAGGATTTGCTTGGTTGAGAGCATCAAATACACATGAATACAATGTAGCACATAAATTTTGAATAAACTTAAATGATGAATTACACATGTGAACACACATAGCACATAAAGCGTACACATATATTTTCTTAAGTCATGAAGCATACATGTAGCACATAGATTATAAAGCATAGACATGAATTCACTTAAGTCATGCATGTAGCCCATACACATGAATTTAGGTTATGTAGAATGTACTTGAATATACATGAATATACTTAAGGCATAAATCTTACACATGATTACATACACACAAGCATATTTACATACTAACAATAAACAAATGAACACACAATTAACAAATTGGATCAAATATCAAGTTTCATATATATCAAAATGAACAATAATTCTATTCATATTTACAAAATCAACATATCTAGATACAATGTGGCATATTCCATCTCAAAATGTGTCATACGACATCTCAAAATAAGAAGTTCAACTACAAATGTTTCTAGGACATCCTATTCTACTAGTGGAGCATCAAAATGTAGGCTCTTTGAAGTACTCTTTGGCTCTGATGGATCCTGGATTCAAACACAAAAGTGAAACCCCAAGTTAGATTACTTAATTTATATGGTTTCTACAAATAACAAATAAAAAATTTAAAATCATAGTCAAGAATAATAATTAAAAAAATTAAAATTGAACTCTCATGTACCTTGCCTCTCTGTCTCCTCACGCGGACATGAGACCTAATATATGTCCTTGGTAGCGAAGGGACAATGCAACCAATGTCGACTTTGACTTGTATATGTTTTCAAACATGAGATTAATCTACAAGTTATACTATTTAATGTAAAATCCTTGGTAGAAAATATATGTTTACAAAATAATTGAATTGACATTAAAACTTACTTGTGTTGAACTTTCCTCAGAAAATGTCAGTTGAGTCATCATCAATACAAACCCTTGGTGTTCTACCTCCCTCAAACTAGGGGTGACCTACAAAAGTAAAAAATATACTTCATACAATCATGACTTGATCATATTATATATACTTGATAGTAAAATATACACAAATAACTTTAGAAATATACGTACTATGGGGCTATCATTGCGAATTGAGATGCCTGGGACTCTAGCATGGAAAAAGGGTCTCATGACATCATCAAACACCACCCTTTGTCAAATAAACCATGTAAATTAAAAATGAGTACACACAACTGACAAGTATACATGTATGTATAAACAATCTAAATTATGTAATTGCCTTCCCCTTGTCAATGCCAAACACTTGAACCCCCTCACATTTCTCCCCAATGGCAACTGGTGACACCTGCATTAGTATGTAATAAGATGATCATAAAAATTAGAAAACACATGTATATACTATTATAATAAAAGGAAACCAATGAGTACATTAAACCATATGTATCGTGGAAGTGTCAAGGCCAAATGATATGGCTGAAAGCATGACCCCTCTACCTGTGCCATCTCCTCCTCTATCATCAACTAAACATAAATGGAACACATAAAAAAACATAAGTGGGAAATCATTATAAGAAAATTCTACTAAAATTACAAACGTTTAAAATTAAATACAATGTAACAAGTGAACTGTTTACCCTTACTGTAATAGTAGGAGTCTATGGCTTTGTATGCCCTTGATGCACATCTTCATGAGGTGCTTTAGTTCCTGTAGCATGTTGTGTAGTATCGTCCACCTCAAAGATGTAGTTATATGCATCACTACCATTCAGGGGACCCAAGCATAGATTCTTACACATAATGCAAGTGTGGCACACACAAACACATGAGCTTATGGAGGATGTGGAAGGGCCAGAAGCATCGACACGAGGAGGCAACAATGTTGCATTTTGCATAACCAGTAGATCACTCAAGGTGTGAATGGCTCAAATAGTGTTTGAGCTGGCCTCAACAATAATATCAAGATACTGCACTATATGAGGTGGTGAAATCTCAGGAGGGGGGACATATGTGTGGGATTTCACCTAGTGTGCCCATGGCCTGTCCTGAGGAGTGCCTAAGCCTACACCTTGGTTCATTCTCATGCTCCAATAATTTACCTTGTGACCAAGGAAAAATTCAGCATACAAATTTTTTATGAAATAGAATGAGACATCCAAATTGCAGTGGAGTGGTCTATCAAAAACCATCCACCAGCGGTCCCAAAAGTTGTCATGTATTGCATCATTTGTGCACCATTTAATTGACAATTTGGGTTTTTTAGGGTCCACTTTTAAACTAGTTTTGGGATCCACAAAAAGATTACATATGTCATGTTTTGTTATATTTAGGTTCATAACTTGAGCATAGTCAAGCTCATCGTGAAACTAGGCGTGCATGGAATCGTGCCAAAGAAGTGCAACATTATGTTGCTCTGTAAGTTTCTCCATGTTTTCAATAATGGAGTTCAATGTGGAAAACATGGGGCACACTATGGGGATATTGGCATATGTGGTTTGATATCCTCTAAGGTGATTTAGACTGTCTCCTATGAGATCCTCTAAACGTCGAGGGTTTGAGACTGGTTGGTCTTCTGAAAGTGGGGGATTGTTTGGAGGTGGTTATAGATTATTTGTAGGATCATTGGGAGGGTTTTCTGATTGGTTTGAGTCCATGTCTGATTATAACTAAAACCCAAAAAGACAATTATAATCAATTTAAGAAAATAATAAAGAATCTCATTTAAACCCTGGTTTTTATTAAAAAAACTATAAATTTTAATTAAAAAATTAAAAATAATAAAAACTTAAAAATTTAACTTACCTTCTGATATTGAGAAAATCAAATATGAGATTATATAGGATATATGAAATCCTTTGGGCTGTGTTCAATGTTTTCACAATGAAAATGTTGAACGCGACCACAGGCTAGAAATAGAATTTACTGGTGAAAATCGGATATCCTATATAAAATCGGATATCCTATATAAAATTAGATATCTGATATAAAATCAAATATCTAATAATATTGGATATCAGATATCTGACATTAACAGATATCCTATTAGGCTTGTGCTTTGGCTTTTGGCTTGGCCAAGTGTATTGACACCCAGGCCTACTAAAAAGTCAACAAACTTTTTAGTGCACTTTTGGACGAGTGAAAAGTTCATTTTTTCACATCACCACTTTTTGGCATACCATGATCCTACACATACCCTTGTCTTATGCCAAAATAAGGAGAGATAGGTTTCTTTTATACCTCTTACAACATAGTTTTCCATAATCCTTATTTTGAGAGAAATAAGGACGACTTAGGAAGAGTTGAATAATTGAATGCTCAAATGAATGTGGATGTTTGAATGTATGTATATGGATGCTTTCACTATGATCTTCTTCCTTGATTGTGGACTTCTTTTATTGGCCTTCAATTAGAGAAAGAAGCTTGATCCATGGAGAAGAATCCCTTGAAAACAACTATTAGAGTAACGTATTAATTATGTTAATTAATCTTTACTCCCTTCTTAAGATGTCAACTTCCTTTTGCTTTAGTTAAAAGCACATGCACTAGTTGTTCTAAACTCATGCATTAGTCATGTAATAGTTAAACTGATTATTACATGCACTAGACTTTGCCTTTCAAGGCTTTCGATCTCCTTTATAAGGATGATCCATTGTACATTCAATTCATTCATTATATTGAGGATATTTTCTTCTTCATATTTTGAGTCAAACTCTTGCCCTCTTCTTGTCTCTACTTCCTTGTAACAGGTTTTTTGTATGTAGGTGATCTTCAAGTTTTGTGGATTTGTATTGCTCAAATCCTACATGGTATCAGAGCCTAATCTATTATAGCTTGTTCGTGTTTGAAGGATTCAGAGATGAAATTCATCTGTTTCAAATGAGGGCTTTTTTGGGGTTTTATTGAATCTATGGGGGACCTATTTTTCTAGTCATCTTGGCTTCAAACGGACCTCACGGTTGTGTTCAGAGCATCCAAGAACCCCAAGATCCATATAAAATTTGTCCAATTTGGACAAAGTTGGAATCTGTGAGAAATTTTTTTTGCAATCGACCCCGACACAGATCCTAAGGTGATCACTTTGTTTTGAAGCACTTCTGGCCCAAATGGACCTCACGATTGCATCTGAAAGGCTTGAGATAGTCAAAATTCATATAAGACTTGTCCATTTTCGACAAGTTGGCCTCTATCACAAATTTTTTTTGTGTACCAGAGTTGTACAACCCTGACATGCACTATGAGGTGCAGGGTACGATGATTTAAAAAAAAAATAATAATAATTTTTGGGTAGCCGCCAAGCGGCCACTTGCGCACTGCCCAGCGGCCACTGCAGAGACACTAGATCCTCCATTGCCCAGCGAGGCCAACGCGGCCACCACCCACTGCAGCCATCGTGCCACTGCCACGCCGCCATCGGTGTCGAAACCCGCGCTTTTGCCCGCGGTCTTGTTGCCACCAAAGCTGCCACCCGCTTTGCCATCGGAGCCGTTGAGCACACCACCATTGAAACTGCACCCACCGCGCTCCCCGCCACGCTCGGCGCCCACCACCGCAGTTAACTCCGCCGTTGCCATAGTTAAGTCCATCGGTGCCGCCACCCGCGGCCCTGCCGCCGCCCAGCTCTGTCGGTCCACCTGCCAGCCCCCTGGTCACCCACATGACCAGGGCAAAACTTTTTCAGCCCATGATGGCTTTAGAGCTATGACAGCCTTTTAGTTGTCAAGTTTAAGCATGCCCTTTGCTAATGTCAGCCTACATCAACATTTTTGGAACCATTTTTTGGTTTTTTAAGGGTACCTGGGCATTTTTTTTGCCAATATCTCGGGCATACGGGATCGTAATTAGGCGTGCAATATATCATCAAAAAGATGATTCTGAGCCCGATCCAAATTTGCTGGTATGGTTTTGTGATTTTTCTATTTTGATGCTCTTTTTTGCTGTCAAAGTCAGATGTTCTCTGTAATCATGGTGTTTTAGACCTCCTGCCTTTCGGGATCTGTTTCTCTTGCATCCGGGCTCTATTTTTGGCAAACAAGATATTACTGGAAAGCTCTTTCTGAGATTTTATTAGATCTAATGGTTTTATGTGGTTTTATGTCCTTTTACTAACATCACCCATCCTCAGATCCTTGCAGACACCTTCTTTGGGCCCTCCAACATAGCTGTTGGTTTTTTGCTCATATCTTGAGCATACGGTGTCAAAATTTAGCCAACAAGATATCATCGGAAAGATGATTTTGAGCTCTTTCCAGATCTGGAGGTTATATTTTTTGATTTTATTTTTGTGATGGTGTTTTTCTCTGTCAAAGCTAGATCTTCAGTTCTACACTCTGGGAGCTCTATCTTGCACATCCAGACTCCGTTTTTGGAAAATAATATATCATTGGAAAGCTTGTTCAGAGAGATTTTTAGTGCTATGAGTCATTTTTCTAGATTTTTCTCCAGGTTCATTTTATTCAGATTCTTACTTTTTTGTAGTCTGATAGATATCTTGGTTGTTACAGGTCCTGGGATCTCTTCTTTTTGAGGGATGACTCGTCTTAGGTTTCTTTTTTGGTTCAGAAACCTTTGATCTTCTTTGAGAAGTGTATACTCCACTTTTGTAGCATTTTTTGATGCACACACATTGAGATAAAGTGCCATTCTCTTACATGTATGGGATCTTGCACATGTTCGTGCTCTTTGTACTCGCACTACATTATAAAGTGCCAGGGGAGTTTTGATGTTTGCCTTTGTTTTCCATCTACCTTTGTTAAGTGAGTGTTCCTTCCATGACATTAGCCTCAGGTATCTCTATATGTGTTTGTACTCTCTCTGCATATTCGATGTTCCAGATTCTTCTTCATCATGCAGTTCATAGTGGATGATCTTCTCAGTGTACCTATCATTACTCCCTTGTTAGCAGTATGGGGGGGTTTCTACTGTTGGTTCTACTGCTTCCTTGGTTTGATAGTGTGAGCTATGTATTCAGTATTTGATCCTATGTACTAGGCAGTTGCAATGGCTGGGTACCTATGCATTCCAGTGAGATGGATCATTTACCATATGGACACTCTTTTCTGTCCTATTTTTGGATGCACTCTTCCAGCTTTGATTGATTAGCTCTTCAGGCTTTTGGTGTTTATGCCATCTGTATCTTCAAGTTCAAGTGTTTGCCTTTGTTTGCCTCCTGATTTGAGTAGTTTTATTTGAGGGCACTCATATAGATTACAGTCTTCTCTACCTGGCCATATTTCTGTGGAGGATCTTCAAATCATCAGTTCTTCTTGATAGAGTTTGCAGTTTCATGCTTCAGTGATGTTGTACATGTTCATCTTTGTTCCTATTTTCTGGAACATTCTTGGTCTCTTTTTGGAGTAGAGTTTTTCCCATGTGGTTTTCTCTATTTCTCCACTTTTCAGAGACTCTCTTTTGTACTTGGGTACCTGATCAGGCCTTTGTTGTTGGGACCCATTTGCTTTCTTCTTGCATTGTTTGTAGATGCATCGTTGCTCATCTTAAGGGGGGGTGTTAGAGTAAAGTATTAATTATGTTAATTAATCTTTACTCCCTTCTTAAGATGTCAACTTCCTTTTGCTTTAGTTAAAAGCACATGCACTAGTTGTTCTAAACTCATGCACTAGTCATGTAATAGTTAAAATGATTATTACATGCACTAGACTTTGCCTTTCAAGGCTTTCGATCTCCTTTATAAGGATGATCCATTGTACATTCAATTCATTCATTATATTAAGGATATTTTATTCTTCATATTCTAAGTCAAACTCTTGCCCTCTTCTTGTCTCTACTTCCTTGTAACATGTTTTTTGTATGCAAGTGATCTTCGGGTTTTGTGGATTTGTATTTCTCAAATCCTACAACAACTTCGAATGCTTGAGATCTTTCTTGAGAATGCTTGAATGTGAAGTTGTAGGATACCTCTTGAATTAAAATTTGTCTTATGTGAAAATAAGGAGAGATAGGTTTCTTTTATACCTCTCACACTATTTGAGGCTCAAAACTTGAAGGAGGCTGAAAGGAGTTCAAAAATCCTACCCATCCAATGAGACATGCCCTTGATTTGAATTTTGAGGATAAAACTAGGGAAGCAAACAACTTGGGTGTCCTCTTCCTGAGAAGAGAATGACTTGGGACTCCTCTTTTTGAGAAGAGGATGACCTAGGCATTCTCTTCTTGAGAAGAGGATCGCCTGGGTATCCTAGTCTTCCTTCCAAAAGAGGATGAATTTTGATTTAGAATTTGGAAAGGTGGAAAGAGAGATGGAAACATAGGTGGTGTGGGGTTGAAATACAAGAAATTATTGTGGAAGCTCATACATGATAAAATAGCGCCTAATTGAGAATCTAATTATAGGTGCTTACAACTTAGGATGGTATATATAGGGTCTCTACCCATAATGTCTAATACTACACCCAATTACTTATTTCATTATTCTCTAGGTTCTTTACTTACCTCTTCCTTCTAAGAACTCAAATTAAACTATTTAATTTTTTCAACCTTCTAGTTTCGAAAGAAATCTTATTTTTATCAACTAATTCCCTAAGTTATTGAGGGTATGGAAAGAGAAAAAATAGAAAAAATGGCAACATGTAGAAGATGGAAAAAACAATAAAATGATGTACTAGATGCTATTGTAGGTGGGAAAATACTTTGCATTAATTAGGGGGCATTTTGAAAGGGATTTGAAAAGATAACAATTATGCATTCTACAAGTTTAGTTTCACAAAATATTTTTTTCCATTAAGATCGAATAATAATACTCCAACCCTGACCCAACGTAAAATGAGCTAAGTGTCCATACATGCATAGTAATAGGGTGGAGAGAGAGAAATGCATATCAAACACTAAATATACGTGAAATTAAAATAAATGAGATATGATGTAGATGTCATCATTATGTGATAATGTAAAAGAATTGAAATAGATAGTTCATGTAATAAAGTTTTATACTAGTAAATGGTTACAATTTTTTTTGGCAAAAATCATTGATGTGATAGTAGTTGTGTGTCCTAGAGACAATGTATGAAAATTTGAATTTGAAGGTACCAAGTCATATCATCTATTCATTGAGCTTCTTGGAAAATATGAACATAGCTATTCCATACTACTCTTGATCTTATATTAGGGAAATAATGTCTCAAACTTGCATTACATAAGGTTACTATTTTTAGTAAGTTTACATTTTCAAGCATGCATTTGTGCAAAATTTTCCCCAAGGCTATTAAATGACTAGATGAGCATGCCAATAATTTTCATTCCAAGATCATCTCTAGATTTGATGATATTATAGTTTTTATTTTTAAAGTTGTGAATGAAAGTTTTGAAGTCAATTTTGAACACATTAGAGGCTTTGGAATGGCTTGAAAGTGTATGTCGAGAACCATTATAGATGATTATAACTTGATAGAGAGGATCAAAAGATTTTCAATGCTTCTAACAGTTCATCAATCAAACACTCAGTTCAAAAGTTATGGCCTCTAAAAGTTGGGTTTCTTGAAATATAAAATATAAAAACATGTTGAATACATAAATGAGTTGTAAAAGGGAGCTACAAGTGTTGATGTATGGTTTGACACATTATAGGGCATATTGGATTGGATATTAGATGGGTGCCAATTTTGGGTAGTTTTAGCTCATGGTTTTGTAATACTATTTGATGGTTTCATGTATTGTAACTCCTATGTATTAAGTGTATGAGATGAGGGTTGTATGTAAGATTAAATTATAGATATTGAGTTACCTATAGGTCTTTGGTTAGAGACACTTCGATAAGAATGTTGATTTGTAAGTATATTTGTAATGTGTAAGGAAAACATGGTAGTGGAACAACTTCCTTCACTAACCTTGAGAGGAGAGTTATGAAAAAACTTTCTAGATCCTTACAACAGTTATATAAACTTAGCAGAAATAAACACAATAACATGCATACCGAAACATAGTAATTTATGTGGACAAAACCCTTTTGGGAGAAAAAAAAACACACTCCAAAAGTTGCCGAATTTATATGATTCAAAATTCAATAACAAATTACAATATACTTACAAAGCAATCTTCTCAGAGGAGTATCACCAATGGAGATTTGATAGCTACTGAGGGAGCTCAATGGAGAAATTAGGGGTGATTACCCCTCCTTATTAGAGCTAGATGCATATGAAAGTGCATTAGTCCAATACTAAACTTCATGTGCATATTCTTTTAAAATATAGACTAACGATGGTGGTTGCTTCTTAGGGGGAGCATACAATGTCTCAAGGGGAATTGAGCATAATGAGTTAGTTCTTTTTATATCTGGTGCTCTTTTCCATTGATGTTAAAGGGGGAGAGTGAGTGACATCTGGGAGAGAGTTTAGTTTGGAAAGTGAGTGTTATAAATATTTCTACTATTGTTGTCATTGACGTGTTGTCATCAATGAAAAAGGGGGAGATTGTTGTAGGATTTAGCAGAATGAGTTGTTGGTTGAGTGAGTTTGGTTGATTGATGAGTTAGTATTATTTTTTTATTAAAGTCAACATTCTTCTGTTGTCACTAGTGACTATTTTATATGTAGTGATGCTGAGAATCTTGCTCTATATATTCTTCATGTTGCAAATGTATTGGTGAGGTTTTGGTATGTTATTGGATAGTGTTTGAAGATATTATATTCAATTTTTTTTTGGTTTAGATCACAATGCAATAGAATAGGCATTTTTCAGAGTATGACTGTGGTTGATAGTGTATTCTACATGAAATACATGATTCACATTTTTTTGAATGATGGTTTCTAACATTGTAGTTTTAGAAATAAGATCTTAATGTCCTTAGCTTCATTCAGTTAGTCGGTACAAGATTTTGAGTTTTAAAGACATGGTTTGAAAGTTCAATAGTGTTCTTACTCTAGGTTTGGCCGACCTCAAGTGTTTACTCTTTAATTAATTATCTTGATTAATGCAAGATGGTATGTGACATGCATGATGCTATTTTGGTCTTATATAACATATTTTATGGTCCACTTCTTATTCCATTCCACCAAGAGGATGTTTAATGACAACCTAATTTAAATTATGTATGGTTAATATGCTTAACTAACAGTAGGAGATTTCAAAAATAAAAGGATAGTATGGGTACAAGATTAATCATTGAGGAAAAGGTGTAGCATGTGTGTATACTTGTATAATTTCTGTGCAAGTGTGTGTGTATGCAATGTGGATGCATGAAAGAGAATTTGTCTCCCTGTATGTATGGAGTACAAAGTGTGGTGCATAGGAGTGTGAAATTTCATGTGTTAGCTACTGAAAGCAATGAGATGAAGAAATTTATAGTTCATTTGATTTTTTTTAGTTATGCATTAATGGTGGATCTATTCTCTTTTATTTTGCTTCATATGGGTAGTGAGCCCTTTGATAGCGAGCCTTCTTTCTTTAGGCAGTGTGCCATTTAGATGAGCCTCTAGTAGTGAGTCTTTCTTTATAAAAATCACCTTAGTTGGTGTCACCCTAACAGATGTTCATATATTTGAGAGTTAATCTTCTCCGTGGATTTTCCCTTAATAGGATTTTCGACATAAATTTGGTGTTTCTTGTGTGTGATGGTTTTTGTGCTCTTTCATGTTTATATCTCTCCTTGGTTAATAAATTAAGAAAATTTCTTGTGGATATAATTTAGTAAAATAATTTAAAGGTTTTATTAAAAAAGTGATCCCCCCCCAGTTTCACTGTGCACTCAACAGAACCCCCCTTAGAAAAAGGGTCATAGAGATAGAACTCTCAAGGATCCCAGAACTATCTTCTCATTATTATCCACTAGACCTGACCTAGTTAGACATGAGGATTAACAGTAATATTAGAGAACTTACTATTTGTAACCTATTTTTTACCATCTTAAGATTGATTACCATTAGTAGAATCCTCAAACCATGCACCTTCATCCCCACTACCCACCTCTAAGTTAGTCCCCACTCCACCACTACTTGCATATTTGACGATGTGGAATTGAAAACTTTGTTATAAGTAGGTAACATAGCTAGTAAAATATTGTAAAAATAGATTGTGAATTAAAGTTTTCGTGTAAGATTTTGAGAAACATAAGTTAAGGTGCTCAACTATTATATCCTCTCACCTATTCATATTTGACTAGGGGAAAGGACCCAACAGTTGAGCGTGTTCCAATATTTGTGATAACACTTGTTGATTCAATGTCCAATATTTTTGACAATATTGCACCAATAGTTGTGACTTTAAAGTTATTGTTGATGCTAACTACACATAATTGAATGAAATGTATCCCTTAGTTCTAAAAAGTAATGCACCAAATAAAACGCGACTTAGTTTACAAAGGTATTGAAGTCTTACTTTTTTTAGACTGTTTTGGACACCTTGAAAAAAAACATGCTGATGTGGCATCACATTCAATAAAATAAGACTTGCCAAATAGACTATTGTAAAAAAAAATCAAAATTTTAAAAAATACAAAACTAAAATACATTTAATAAAATGTTCCACTACACCAAAAAAAAATTAAAAAAATCCCATATCCACAACCCAACCCCACAATATACAACTAAATATCAAAAATAACCATATCTACAACCAAAACTTTGGTACAAGGTTCTTCAAAATATCCACTAGAAGTCATGACTCATAGAGATTGACGTTTCACGAGGTGCAGGTGTCAATGGGACACAATTCAGTAGTTTCCCCATTGTTTATGAATAATATTATTTAGTCTACGTTTGTGTCAAATGACCCACGTAGCAAGCTGGCGAGAGGAGTCAATACGTTATCCCACGTCAATGACATAAGGTTGAATGGAAGATTCATTGACTAGTAGTTGAGAAACTTCTTTCATGGCATGAACTGGCGCATTCTGCAATTGCATAGCCGACCATTGCTTAATCTCGAAGCAACCCATTCCGTTTTCAACTAACTCATCATGCACAAGCTCATCTAGACCAAGAGACTTTCTCTATATAATGCAAGCTCTACTCCCTCAAAACATCAAAATTGTTTCTCTTTCATCAAGCACTGTGAAATTGCTGTATCAGAGTGATCTTGTCTTGTTTTTGAAGAATTAGTTGAGGTATAAAAATGGGTCCCGGAGGGCCTGGAGGTGGAGGTGGAGGAGGAGGAGGAGGTTGGGGGCCTCCTGGAGGAGGAGGAGGAGGAGGTTGGGGACCTCCTGGAGGAGGAGGAGGACCTGGCTGGGGGCCTCCTGGACCTGGCTATGGACCTTGTGGCTGCATTCAACAATGGTGATCTTACTTCAGCTTTTGCTCTTCTATAATGTTTTTACACTATGGGTTAATAATATGAGATTTCTACTCTAGACATTTAGAATAGATGGTGTAAAAGTTTTTGAATCTACTACACAAGTCTAGAACTAATAGAATATAGGTTTTTATGGGTTCATTAAATTTGATTGTTTTCTTCAAATGGGTATTTGTTTGTTGTTATTTGGATTTTGGGTTTTCCTAAAATGAAACAGTTTGTGGGTAGTTTAAGCTTTAAGGACTGATATTGTGTTTTTCACTGTTTTTAGCTCTAGGGACTGATATGGTGATGATGTTTTCACTGTTTTTTAGCTCTTGTCTAGTATTTTTTTAAATGGGCTTTTGTGTATTTAGTAAATTTATTAAG
Source organism: Chamaecyparis obtusa (assembly GCA_027943335.1). Lineage (NCBI taxonomy): Eukaryota > Viridiplantae > Streptophyta > Pinopsida > Cupressales > Cupressaceae > Chamaecyparis > Chamaecyparis obtusa. Next base: position 110,232 of record BSBK01000431.1, on the reverse strand, counting down.
TTTGTATAGTTGTTTGGCAATTAGGTTTGAGCTTTTTGAACTGATGAGGGAATATTGTTTTTGGTGCAGTCTCTACTTTCTGTGCTGCTGCTGCCTGATTCAAGAATGCTGTGCGTTTTGCTGCCCACCTTTTGGAGGGCCTCCACGCTGAACAAAACCCAAATCTCTATAATGTTTCTTTGATCTGATATGTATTTAGCAATTGTGGTTTATGTTTAAGTGAGCTCCTTATATATACTTAAATAAAAATAATATGTGAGTTGTATATCTTGACATTTTTATAGTAAAAATCTTTGTTTTGGCTTTCCCATTCCAATGGAATGTTCTCGATGGGCAATTGCAGTTTGGTGTGATGTTTTTCTTTTCAGAAAATAAAATAAAATAAATCTCATAGAGATGTAGTATGAGAATATGCTAAGGTGTAAACCCTAATATTGCTTTTGCTATAAAAAAAGAAAAGAAATTGGTTTAAGTCAAGGTGTGGGGAGGATTAAGAGCGTACATGATCAATATGGGCGTTTCTCCTACTTCCGAACATGGTCTTATTTACTATAAATGAAGTTGTATAAAAAGTTGGGGTTGAAATTTGTATATTTTGTCATGTTTCAAGAAAAAATTTGATATATAAATATATTTATAAATGGTGTTATTCTATGTAAAATTATATTCTATCTTATGTAATGTATATATATTCTTATGTATTTATCCTTATATTCATCCACACAATTGTATTTATCATATTTATATATACTTCTTAGCAAACATTATTCATTGTGATTTGGTCGCTTCTATATTTAGAGATAAGTCTATGGTTGCAAAGATTTCCTAGTAGTCACAAATTCATACTCTAATTCAAATAAATCAATTTCAAATTAGATCAACTCTTTCATCTACTCTTCTTGCTTAGGACATAAATGCACGTGCATACACACACACACACGCACACGCATACACACACATACACATACACATACATTTTAGTTGTAACTAAGACTATTAATCTTTTATAAAACAACTTATAATTCAATTTTGAATTATTAGTTAACTAAGGTTTTATAATTTTCTTTAATACTCAAGTGTGAACCGTATATCCTTGGATAGATGTTTGCTTACACATTATGAATTTCCCTGTGATAATTTTTCCTTAGCATTTATTCTTGATTCTCTAACTAATTATATAATGCTTATAGAATTTGTGATATTTGGTGTCTTTATTCTTGATTCGAGTATGAAATTATATCACACAATCGAGATTACTTCGAGATTACTTTGTGTGTAAAAGCATTGTGTCACTATATCTAGTAATGCTTCATTTAGGGATTTAAATTTCCCACTTACCATTCTCTATTGGATAGTCTATTTCTCTCCTCCATGAGCATCATCTATTCTATGCTTCTTCAATGGAGAGTGTTAATTTAGTTTGCTTGATTTTATTTATATTTTTTCTTTTAGCACTTGTAATTCATAATCAAATCATTCTCATGGTACACCTAAATACGAAGGATACACATGAACTATAGTTTATACCTTCTATTGTCATGGAAGTTATATCTTATGATTAACTACATGCGATATAGCTTATGATTCTTCATGTTTTTCATCTCATACTTTTAACCCTAGGTTAGATAGAAACCATTTGTAATCATAATCCATGAAATTGTGACACATAACCATACTATTCATCCTAATAAATAAATATCTAGGCTCTCTACTTGTCTATAATTTGATAACCTACTATGCCATTATATTTTTTTTTATAAAAACATGCGGGTAAAAGCACAATCAGGTGTCACCTTTTTGGCTAACTTATCAGCACAACTGAATTTTAGTATTTCTAACTAAAAATTAATTTTGGTCAAACATATGATCTAGCTAGATTCATTCTAGCTAAGTTAGATAAGTGCTTTAACTTTTCCAATTGGAAATATCTATTAAATGCATGTTTGATACCACTTTGGGTCCAATTACCATAAAAATAAAATTATTTCAGAAAAGCGGTGTTTCAATAACACTTAATCTTTTTAGTGATATTTTTTTAAAAATAAAAAAATACCCTTTTGTAGAGATTAGAGTCAAGAATATCCTCATATAGATTTTATAGTGTTTTAATTAGACATAGTTTATTCTAATTAAAAAATATTGCAAGTAGGTATTTTAATAGTTAAGGAGATGTTGATTTGGAGAAAGAAAAAAATAGTAAATCATATTAAATAATTTTGAAAAACATATGGTGCACTAGAGGAGAGAGTCCTTTTCAAGAATATATATTTCTTTTTTTGATTGGGATAGATTTGTTATGAAAAATATGTTGCGAGATGAAAACTGTCAATTTTAGTGAGTTGGAATTTGAATTGTTATAAAAGAGAAAATATAGGTCACAAATCAATTTTTATTTCTTCATGCACTAGATATATATGTCATCTATGAAATATTTTGAAATTAGGGGAAAAAATGTTTATTTACATATAATTTTTTGGTGGGGACTAAACCCCTGATTTTCAGCAACTAAAAAATCATCTTTAAAAATTAAAAAAATATATCAATTCTTGTTCAAAAAAATTATTTAAAATATTAATCATAAACTTCATCCATTTTATCACATTTAATTAGTTTACATCATCTTCAAATTCCAAACATAAATGTCATTTTTATACTATTCAAATTGAACAGCTCTGATTTTGTTAGCCTCTTCCTTTGTAAAAGGGTGACAGTTTATTGTGCTTTTACCCATGCACTACAATAGTTTTAAACCTAAAAAATCATTTTTATTGTAACAAATTATTGAATTCATACCCTAAATCTCAAGCATCAATAAGAAATCAAACTTGTACAAACCTCCATTTGTTCATCAAAGTAAAAAAAATACCTAAGACATTTTATAATGTTATAAAATATTATCTTTATTGCTTATTAAAAATTAAAAAAACAAGCTAATGATAGGACATTTAAATCATTTAGGAGAAAAAAGATTTTGGCACCAAATTTTGACATAAATGCAAAGATATGATAACTAAATCTACACTATGTACAAATGCAATTTATGCCCCATAGAAAAGTATGTTTATACTAGGCTCATGTAATCTAACTCTAGTGGTTTTTTGGTAATAATTAGGTGGTCCTACAATGATGCTAGTAGCTAGGCAATGGTAGATGTGAGGCTAGAGCTAGTGGTTCTCCTAGGTGACAATTGAGTTGAGTATCAATGGCGAACTAGTGTTTCATTAGCAAAGTGGCAAGCCTATAGCCCTAGAGGTTGTATTTTATGGACAAGGCATGAATTCCCATTGGGTGAACCTTGTAATTTATGACCTTGAGGATATGAGTTCAATTTAGTATATATAATTTTAAATCATACAAATCCATTTTCCTATTGTGGAAACAATCATTTTCTTATAATTTTCTAGCACATGTTGTACACATTTTGTGAATATTCTTGTTTCTTTATAACTATGTAAGGTTTAGACATATATACCATGCAATTATACATATTATTCCTACCAAGTTCTTTCATGCCCTCTAAAATGGAAAACAATTTTGAACCTCCAAGCTATGTCATGTTTCATATACGTTCCATATGTTTTAGAGATGTCTAGATTCAATAACAAGGTTTATTTATATATGTGGTCTCCAAATAAATTTCAACCCAAAAATATTGTAGAAATATCTGAGTAACAAATAACACATTCATTAGATAAAAATAGATCTACAACAACCCAAGTTTGCAAATGAACTTGTGACATTAAAAATTTTGAGTTACTATTTTGTAAGAGAATGCATTCAATATGCACACGAATCTCCATACTTTAAGAATCACATATATTTGAGAGATCTCAACCCACAAACTAACAATCAAGAATTGATACCACTTTAAATAAAAAATGAAGCAATAATAAATTTTACATATAATTTATTAAGTGAGAAAATGTGTAACTAAGTATTCATGATCTGATATAAAAATTAATAAAGAAGCATACCATTAAGATACCAAAAGATATACCTTGGAAAAATCATTACAAGGAAAAATACATCATCTAAATGTGTCCACACTTAATATAATATTCAATAATAAAAGTATTACAACACACATTCAGAGTCCATGAATACTTTTAAAATATTAGACCCTCCAACACATCCTTTATGTGTCATAAAAGGTAGCCATGCAACCATACATCCCATGTCATACTCCAAATATGTACTCTATAAAAGATCTCATTACAAATGATGGACAACCTCAACCACTAAAATATTACTTATTTTTATAGATACAAGTTACACAAAATATTTTCAACTAGATTTTAGTACAATTTTAAAAGTTAATCCAAATAAATACTGAACGTGTGTAAAAAATCTTGCAAAATGTACCACACAAAATATTTAGTTTTTGTATTTAAAGTAATCTATTTCCACAAGGTGTACTTCAAACTTTTCTTACCACATTTAATACCATTAGAACAATATTCTGAATTCATAGGAGAACAAAAATTAAGCTCATAGGCTTATTGTGGGAGCTTTTGCTTCTAGAAACCTTTCCTTTTTTGTCATCCACATCATCTGGTTTTATTCTTGCAAATGCCATTTGATGCTTTTAGGCTTCTTGCAAGAGATTCTTCTCCCAAAAGGTATTTTTTGGCTGGAATTGTGTCCGCTCACCTACCGGCTTGCTAGGTTCATTTGACATATGTCATGGAAACTTTCTGAATCGCTCTTCCATTTTCCCCAACTATCATTCCCCTCTCCCCATCACTAAGTAATTATTCTCTATTAGGATTAGGTAATACAGAGAGGGGGGGGGGGTGTGAATTAGTATTACAGAACTTTGATCTTTTCAACTTTAAACAATTATAAACAATCCAAAGTAATGCAGAAATGAAAAGAACATATAAGCATAACACAATACTCATTACACCATGATTTGTTCTCGAGGAAACCCTGGCCAAAGGGAAAACCCCGGTGGGGATGTTACCCACAAATATGCACTAAAATATAATATCCCTATTAGGAGATCTAGCCTTGTTAGGAGATGATTGTTACATAGTACATTTCCTTGTTAGAGGAATACAAAAACCTATTAGGGGTATACAAAACACTTGGTTAAAGGTGGTGAGCACACTGCTCTTACAATCAATATTTATCTCAAAAGAGTTCTAAAAAAGGGAACAATACAAGAACTTATTTTTCTTAGATAGTTCCAGTTATAGCTCGGCCTCTTACTGATCTCACATCTGATCTGTTCTCTTATATTCACAAACTTAATCCATCATCATAATCATAACCATGCCTCACTTTCAAAAAAGAAATCTGTACTTATACAAAATCAGCCTTCCAGTCGGCTTCACAATTACCATACAAAACATAACAATAACTCATGAAAATGATATTTATGGAGTCGGTGCTCTTACATTACCAAAGAGTTGGTAATATAATTTATTTACTTGTCTTAGCATGTTATTATATCCACTGTGCTTTCCTTAATCTTCGCAACTGTTCATGTACCATGTTACACTATTTTATTGTCTTCGCATACCTTTCAAACACTGTATCTCACAAATCTGGTAACCAAAACTCATGCACTTTTAACTAAAGCATGTATACATCCCAAAATACCTCTAGTTAACTTTGCAAGCCATAATACCTCATTTATCTTCATCGCTGACCAAAACTATGGCACTGTACCCTGTTATCCTGATTCTGGACTTAGTCATTTTCATGACTGTGACTCCAATGGCAATCTTCTTATCATGCAATCACTCCAAACATAAGTGTTTCCATAAATGAAAACCCTCAAGTGATTCCAAGTGCTCCAAAACATCACATGCCAACAATCTCTCCCTTTGGCATTGATGGAAACACTTAGAAAAATGACTAAGTGTCACAATGCAACTCCCTTCTTTTTTTCTTTAAATTTTTTTTTTTTTTTCTTTTATTTTATTCTCTACATATTTCTTTCTCTTCCTCATTTTTTGTTTTTCTTCCTCTCCCTTTGACATCAATGGAAAAGTTATATACAAAATTATAAATCTTAAGCACAAATGATTTAGTGCTTACTCACTAGATTTAAGACATCTTGGGAAGAGTTTTCCAAGGTCTTAACTTCTTCAATCCATGAACTTATCAACAGTTCACTAACATGGATTAATCCATTCACTGCCTATGACATTGTCTCTACTGCTTTAAGCTCAGTAAGAGTAGGTACAAACATTGAGCCTTCAACTTTTATCATCTCTGAGAGATGAGTCTCCAACATTGTGAGCTTTGGAGTCAATATGCTTCTCAATAAGCCAAATCTATATGTAACTCTCCCTTTCTCCATTTCCAATACTCCTATATCTTCCAATAGTCTGGATGATTCCTTATCTATTTCTCCCATAGTTTGTGAAGATGATTCACAACTATCCATTAGACTGTCAAGGTTAGCCCTATCTTTGGCTATGATCTCCTCAATGTTCCTTAAATGTCTACAGGGGTTTATGTTGATAGCTGTAAATTTTCCTACCTTGTGCTACACAACTCTTGGCCTTAAGAGTGGTAGCCTTAAGAATGTTTAAGTCCCATGAGATGGACTTACAAACTTCTCTCAACTTCTTCTCCAAGATGTTCTTTTCAGCCTTTTCTTCTGCTATTTTTAGCAATGAGTCAAAATGACTGTCGAAGCTATCCAATACCATACCAAGATTCTTAGCTTCATCTTTGTCTTTGAAGATAATCGGTGATGGGAGTAGCTTGTTCACTATTTCTACAGCCCTAACCATTACCTTTTCTCTTTTGTCTCCTTTCTAAACTGATCTCTCCTTAGCTTTGGCGAAGGCAAAAAATAATAGTCTCATCAGCTCATCTTCATCCATGCTGTCCACATCAGAGCTGACTGGCTTGGCCATACTTGCCAACACTAAAGATGTGTCCATACTGACTTCAACAACTTTTTCTGATGTTAACTGATCTTCTTCCTTTTACTCCTACTTTATTTCCTTCTCCTATTCTTTTTCTTCTTGTTTCTCTTTTGATTTCCCTTGCTCTGTCTTCTCCTGATCTTCAACCTCCATTGCACTGTCCACTTTGTCCAAAAATGGATCATTTACATCTTGCGAAGTGTTAAGGCTAACAGGCACACTAGTGACAAAGAAATCTGATTGCATGCTAACTTGGGCACTTTCATTTACTACCTTGGAACTCTCTCCTAAACCCAAAAATATAGGCTTATAAACCTTGGGAGGTGAAACCTTATTAGGCATGTCATACATTAGAACTTAGTCTAATGCCTTTTGGGTGTCCTCAATCACCTCATTAGACTTCCTAGCCATAATCTTGACTAATCTGGACTTTGTCCACAGTAGGGGTTTTAGTGCATTTATGATTCTTTCTCTTTCCTGAATTGACACAACCGACAACATATCATCAATTGTTTTATTTCTTATGTTCTCATCCTCCGAATGTGCTAATTATTTCTTGATTTCTAGTTTACTATATAGGTCTTTGGGAATGTTTCCTTCAACCTCCAACAAATTCTTCTTAAAAACTAGTAGATGCTCAATGATAGTGTCCTCAATGACTACTTGGTCCTCAGTGTTATATCTTTCATAGTATCTATTTACTGATATCAAATTTCTATCTTTGATAACTCTTTTCTATAGTGATTTAAGATCCAATTTCCACAAGGTTTCTGGATTCTTTTGGACTATTTTATCTTCCTATTTCTCAGCTTCCTTTTCTTCCTTCTTCACCTTTGTCTCTTTTTCTTTGGGACTGTCTTGCTTTCTTGTTCTTGTGGATCTTCTGGGAATAACTCTAGGAACCACATCTTGTATTTCTTCCTCTTGAGAGGCTGACAAATCAATATCAACAGTAGGAGCTACTATCTTTTTTGTCTCTAAAGGAATAGATGCATCAGTGGAAATGCTAGAAGATGCCTCCATCTTATTTCTAATATCTATTAGCTGTGCTTTTGTGATACCCACCATCACAGTGATGTCTTCAACAATATTACTGACTTTCCTTTTTCTTGTTACCTTTTCTTTCTCTTCTCTGACTTTCTCATACTTTTCCCTATATGTTCCCCATCTTTCTTGGGTAGGGTCCTTTTCTACTGCTAGTACATGCTCCACTTGCACAATTAGAACTTCAGCACTTACCTCATATCCCATAGGATAGCACCACTTAGTTCTGGACTCAACTGCCTCAAAGAAGACACAATCAATTTCAACCATGAAATAGATAGTGTCATCATAATTTTCTACTAAATTATCAGGGATTCTATACCTTTCTTTCATCTACCTCTGCAGTATCTTTATCAAGCCAAACAACTCTCCATCTACCTAGTCTTTCTTCTATCTTCCATAGTATTCTAATTTTTGAAGTCTAGTGGGTTCATTGACTTTCCATGCTCTAGGATGCATGCCAGGAAAGTTGTGAATAATATGAATGTACATGTGAATCAACAATGAACCAAACCTAAATGCCTTGGATTTATCCTTCTTTATGACTTTCACATTCTCAATAAACTATTGAGCTAGAATTTCACAAATATTATACTTCTTGTTCTCTTTTACCATTATGTATGCCATCATGATGACTCCAACAGATACAAAATTAGGTCTGCTACTGTAAAAAAACTTGTAGCCTAGCAACATTGCTACCAATCTGACATGTTGCAAATAAATATCATTTACTATCATTTCCCTCTTGTCCCACTTTGAATGCATTAGGGTTTTAGCTAGATTTCTTAAGTTCTTTTCTTGTATAGGTAGGGCTCCTTCATTATCAAGGCCCGTGATCTCATGTATTAGTTGTGCACATATCTTAACAGGTTGTTCACCTATCCACAAAAAATGGTCACAAACTCTGCTAAGAATGATCTTAAACCATTCAACTTCTGTGAATTCCATGAGCTAGGTTAACTTAAGGATTGACTGATCCTTTAGGTGCTTAAATTATTCTATAATAGATCCATCAACTTCAATCATACTATTCAGCTCACTAAAGATGTTAACCTCACCAATGATCTCATATTTGTAGTGTATGTAAGCCCTAATGTCTTCTACATGCAACATGCCTACGGGGGTTTGTGAAAATGCTCCCTCCAGATCATCCTCATAGGATTTGTATGGATGCCTTTTGAACTTATACCTAGGCCTATCTACAACATCATAAACTACTGGTGCATCCATGACTTCTCAAAGATATTTAGGTCTAAATACCTTAACATGCCTGAATTCGATACTTTGCTTCACGCGATCACATAACCACTCTGCCAGATGACTGATAGCCTTCTCTATTATGTTCTCCTTAAGTGCTGATAAAAAAATGGTGTAGATTTGAGATCCTTTAAGTCCTTTTATCCATTGCAAGCTAAGTGTGTGTAATAAATACATGTAGCTCAACTTTGCATGTCATCTAGTCGCTACAAAACTCACGAACGTAGAAGATGAATCTCCAAGTACTGCGCTCTCATCCACAGACTCCACAAAATCTGTACACATCATTCCTAAGATTGCACGAGCTTACTCCACATATATAGGGGCTGGATAATTTCTATTTACTACATCCAATGCACCCCATAAGGCCATGCGGCCATTTAGGTTGATGCCTCAAAAAACTCATCATGCGAAGACATAGTATCATCTACTATCTCTCCCTGAACCACTGCTTTGTTTAAAACTTTCACCTTCCATATCTGGTCATCCTCCTTACTCTCCGTTTTCTTGAAATGACTCCCAAAATAATCTATGTACTCATCAAAACTCTTACCACTATCACCAACATTTTTCCTTATAACCACAAGAGGTGGTCCTCTTGGTTCATGATGTAGGGGCATCCAAAGTTAAGGCAAGGGCATTCTGTGTCCTTGGTGAAACTACATGGGGTGTTAGTATTTTGGCCGGTGTTACTCGGTTGCAGCCTTGACCGACAGTCTCAGTCATTGAAGGAAGCTCGGTCACTTAAGGAACTCGGTAGTCTCTAGCACTCAGTGAAGTGTTACTCGGTCATGCCTGTGGTGCTCAGTTGACATTGGTGCTTAGTGATGCCTGGCGTACTCAATTAATTCACTGTCGCTTGGTAGTTCTGGTTTACCGAATGGAGTTCTATGTGATTTGTTGAGTCGACTTGGTGAATTTATTTTTGGTAGCTATTGTTATAGGTTGACATGCTGAATTAAATGTTTGTATACATTTGTAAGCCGAATTGTATGGCATTTAATTATTTGTTAGGAAGAGTTAAGGGTTTCATCTTGCCAATGTGTGACTGATGACTAGTATTTAAGGAGTGCTTGGGTAGATGTTTAGGGACATGACTTAGCAGATCCAGGATATCAGATGTGAAGCTTGAAAGCTAAAGTTGGCAAAGTTGTGGAAAAGTTCTTGATGATCTTGTAGATCAGATTGATATTTGATAGTTGTTTATAGCAGGGCTAGTGGTTGCATACTTGGAGACAAGGAGATTGCTTGGAGGCTTGTGAGCTCAAGTTTAGATTTGCCTTAGAGTTTCCATCAGCTTTTGATTGTCTTCAGAGCTAAACTAGCTGAGATTGTATTGGATCTTGTCAAATCTTGCAAATTTTTTTTTTGATTGTAATTGGCCCTAACCCGGAAGGCCTTACAACCAAGCATGTTAATTAAAATTAGTGTTAAACAATTACTTGTGTTGCATTATTGAGTATTTCACTGTGTAATTTTTTTGGCTGCAAGGTTTGGACTGTCCTTCATTGGATCCACCATCCTTGACTACATCAGTTCACTAGGTCTTCTTGGTCCTCTTTTGTTGTCTTCTCCATTATATCTGCAAAACTTCACAATCTGACCTATATTGTTACATTTGTAACAAGTAGGTGGTCTCCTTCTATGGTCTATCTTGATTAGTCTGTAATTTATAATACCTTGCTGTATGCCCAAAGTTATTACATTTTTGACATGTGATCTTAGCTGTTGTTTCTTCTCTGATATAGTCTTGCTTGTACCTAGACTGATCAGGTTTTGTGCAATCTTCCTTCTTGTGTCCATATTCATAGAAATTAAAACAGTACTTGGAAAAGGGCCTAGAGTTACCTTTACTTCTACAATCTCTTTTCATGTGACCAACTTTTTTGCATCTGAAACATCTACCTCTGAAGGGTCTGAACTGTTCTTTGGGTTCTTCATGAGTAGGTCTCTCCTCAAGAGTAGGCCTTTCTTCAGTCTTTGCCTCATTTGATTCTTCTTAGGTTTTTGAACTTTTTGCTTCATTGAATCCAACTCTAGACATATCTCCTTTAGGCTTTTGTCTTGCTCTTTGTTCATCAATCTTGTCACTGCTCATGTGTAGCTTCTCAATATGTAATTTGGATTGAGTGAGTTCACCTTTAATGATCTAATTATATTTTTCCAATTCCTGATATTTATCTTTGTATTGGTCAAGTTCAGTCTTCATTTCACCTATCTTCTTGTTAGACTCTTTTAGTGATTCTTCAACTTTGTTTCTTTCATCCTTTTCATGTTGAATTTATTTAATCATCAAAAGATTGATTTGTTCTTTCTCTTGCTCTAGCTTCTTTATTTTGTCTGATGTGTCATTGTCTGAGAATTCTTTGATCTTCTCCATAAGGTCTTGCCTCTGAATCTTTACAATATCAAGCTATGTTTTAGTTTCATCATGAAACCTTCTGCTCTTCTTAATTTAAATTTTAGTTCACCATTCTCATCTTTCATCTTATCCAGATCTTCAAGTGCAGCCTCAAAGTTCTCTTGCATGTCTCTTGAATCCATTTTGATCTCCCTTAAGCTATTAGGCTTTCTTTCCAAGGGCCAATGGCTCTGATACCAATGATTAGGATTAGGTAATACTGAGAGGGGGGTGAATCAATATTACAAAACTTTGATCTTTTCAACTTTAAACAATTATAAACAATCCAAAGTAATGCAAAAATAAAAAGAACATATAAGAATACCACATTACTCATTACACCATGATTTGTTCTTGAGGAAACCCTGCCAAAGGGAAAACCTCAGTGGGGATGGTACCCACAAATATGCACTAAAATATAATATCCCTGTTAGGAGATCTAGCCCTCTTAGGAGCTGATTGTTACATAGTACATTTCCTTATTAGAGGAATAAAAAACCCTATTAGGGGTATATAAAACACCTGGTTAAAGGTGGTGAGCACACTGCTCTTACAATCAATATTTGTCTCAAAAGAGTTCTCAAAAAGAGAATAATACAAGCACTTATCTTTCTTAGATAGTTCCAGTTATAGCTTGGCCTCTTATTGATCTTGCATCTGATCTCTTCTCTTATATTTGAAAACTTACTCTATCATCATAATCATAACCATGCCTCACTTTCACAAAAACAATCTGTACTTAATACAAAATCAGCCTTCCAATCGGCTTCACAATTACCATACAAAACATAACAATAACTCATGCAAATGGTATTTATGGAGTTAACACTCTTACATTACCAAAGAGTTAGAAATATACTTTATTCACTTGTCTTAGCACATTATCATATCCACCGTGCTTTCCTTAATCTTTGCAACTATTCATGTACCCTGTTACACTGTTGTACTATCTCATACCTTCCAAACACTATATCTCACAAATTTGGTAACCAAAACTCATGCACTTTTAACTGAAGCATGTATACATCCAAAAATACCTCCACTTAACTTTGCAAGACATAAGACCTCATATATCTTCATCGTTGACCAAAAATGTGGCACTGTACGCTGTTATCCTAATTCTGAACTTATTCATTTTCATGACTGTGACTCCAGTGGCAATCTTCTTATCATGCGATCACTCCAAAAATAAGTGTGGCCATAAATTACAACCCTCAAGTGATTCCAAGTGCTCCAAAACATCACATGCCAACATTCTCTAGGTGTAAATAGATTTTCAATCTATAAACCCTAAGCTCTTGAAAAATAGAATTTATATGCATGAATTGAGAGAAGTAGGAAATCTTGCAAAGAATTTCCAAAGAATTAGAGTAATAGGTATACTTATAATCATGAATTGGTAGAGAATTTGGAGGTATTGTGCACCTCATGGGTGAAGAGATCTAGTCCCATGCCTTGAAGTAGACAATGCTATCCCAAAAGCCCATCTCTTTGTCCCTCTTCATCTTATTCTCCTTTCAAAGATGGTAATATAAGTTTTCCCTTTATAAAAATAGGAAGTAGATTGTCAAACACTATAATTGAAAGAAATTGAATTACAATATTATTATGATGAATGATCTTTGAGATGGTGCCTTGAAAAACATTTATTAAGCTGATACGATTATTGTGAGAGCTTTTTCTCCTGGAAACCTTTCCAATTTTATCATCCACGTTACCTAGTTGTGTGCTTGCAAATGATATTTGACGCTTTTACCTGATTTTTGTTGAAGATTTTTCTCTTAAAAGGCATTTTTTTGGCTAGAATTGTGTCATCCTGCTTGCCCACTTGCTAGGTTTGTCCAACATATGTCATGACAACTTTCTGAACTGCTCTTCCATTTTCCCTAGCTATTGTCTCCCTCTTCCCACTGCTAAGTAATTGTTCTCCAATCATAAATAGATTTTGAATCTATAAACCCTAACTGCCTAAAAATAGAATTTATATGCATAAATTTAGAGAAGCAAACAATCATGTGAATAATTTCCAAATCATTAGAGTAACATGTATGTTTATAGCATTTGGAGGTATGGAGCACCTTGTGGGTGAAGAGATCGAGTCCCACACCCAGAAGCATGCAAGGCTCTCTTGGAAGCCCATCGATTTATCCCTCTTCATCTTATTCTCCCTTTAGAGATGGCAATGGAAGTTTTCCCTTTGTAAAAACATGGAACAAATTGTCAAACACTATGATTGAAGGAACTTGAATCACAATATTATTATGATGAATGATCTTTGAGTTATAGATATTTATAGTAAATATTTTAATCGCATAACAAAAAAACCTATTGTAGTACAATTATAGAATAAATTACTATTACCATGAGAAAAAGTACAATCCTTTCAAGGGTATGTGCAAGATCATGAGGGGCCAAAAAGTGGCGATGTGAAAAATATTCACTTTTCACTCGTCCAAAAGCGCATGAAAGTGCTTGTTGACTTTTTAGTAGGCTTGGGTGTCAGTACACCTGGGAAAACCTACCACCAAAGCACAAACCTTATCGGGTACCCGATATTATTGGGTACCTGATAACTATGGCATAAATTTGAAACCCGCGAGCCCTTTCCTTCATTTCCTTGCGCGATTTTCTTCAAGTTTCTCTTCGTGATTTTCATATACCCGATATATTTTCGGGTACTTGATATTGGAAACAACAAATTCGACTCCGAGCATATTCGGTAAGTAGTTATTTGTATAATTTTTATTAATTTATTTCATTTTCATGCTAAATGTAGTGTTTTTTTTAAAAATAGGGTTTTGTATTTATATTTGTAATAATATATGAAATTAGATTGAAATTTAGATTTGTTTTTTATTTAATTAGGCATGGCTGAAAACAATGAAGAAAATAACCCTCTCGCACCAAATAACGATCCTGAAAACAATCCCCCATATCTAAACCCTAAATCTTTACAAGATTTGATACAAGAAAATTTGAACACGATACGAGGTTTCCAAAACACGTATCAAAATATACCTACATTAGGTCCCATGCTTGCCACACTAAATACAATTGTTGGAAATATTGACACACTCACGCAGCAACATAATGCTGCTCTTCATTAGCGTGATGATATGCACGCCCAATTTGATGATGGGCTTGACCATGATGGGATTGTGGCCCTTAATATAACTAAGGAAGATATAGCCACCCTTTTTGTCGATCCTAAAATTGGAATATCAGTTGACCACAAAAAGCCCAAATTATCAATAAAATGGTGCACAAATGAAGCAATGCACACAAACTTTTGGGATCGCTGGTGGATGGTTTTTGATAAACCACCCCATAGCAATTTGGAGTTCCCATTTTATTTCATTAAAAAATTGTATGCTAAGTTTGTGCTTGGTCACCATGTTGATTATTGGAGTACGAGGCCCAACATTGGCGTAGGTAGAGGAGCTCCTCAGACTAGGCCATCTTCCTAGCATCAAAAGGCCACTACCTTTGTCCCCCCCACTGATGTCACACCCCCTCCTCTAGTGCAGCATCCCAATATCATTGCAGAGGCTACCTCATAGACTTTTAGGGCCATTCATTTACTGAGTGATCAGTTGATCATGGACTAGGTCAGTGTTGCCTCTTGTGGATGCTGCTGGCGCATTGACATCTCATTGGAGTTCACATGTATGTGAGCCCCATATGTGCATTATGTGCAGGCATATGTGCCTCAGACTGCTTACTGATTCTGATACATATCAGTTTCATGATATTGATGAGGAGGATATAGGAGACGCAGCTCTAGAGGCTGCAACACCTCATGGAGCATCTACATCTCATGAGAGTGCTTAGGAGGTGCACGCAAAGCCATTGACTCCTTTTGCTATGGTAAGAGTAAACATTATAAATAAATTTGTCACATGACTTATTTAATTTAAAAATAATTTATTTATTTAGATTAGTTTTAATGATTGCATGCACTTATGTATATATATTTTTTCCATTTGTGTTTAGTCGATGACACAGGAGGAGGTGAGACAGGTGGATGAGTCCACACTTTTGGCCATTTCATTTGGCCTTGATGACTATATGGTATATTATAAATTATGTACCCATTAGTTTTTTTTATATCATTTGGTGTACATGCTTAAATCTCTATCAATTAGAGCAATAAAATTCATAGATTTACTAATATATATTGTCATCTTATTGTGTTCTTGTAGGCTACAACCGATGTTAGTGGGGGGCATGAAGGGGTTCCTTCATTAGGTCTCGACAAAGGAAAGGTAGTTAATTGTTTAAGATTAATTATGCATGCATATGTATGCCACTTGTGTGTAGTAATAAATATTTTACTTGCACTTTATTGTATAGGGTGTGGCTATTATGATGTCCCAACACCGGTTCGGCAGTGTAGGGTTACAGGTGTCTCGATTCAGAGTGATAGCCTGATTGTACGTAGACTTTTACATATTGTTATTTGTATCTTGTAACCAGGGTTGCTATGATGAAGTACATTGATATATAATTGACAATATTTTTACTCTCATAGGTTACTCCGACTGTGAGGGAGGGCCCACAAGAATCTTTCGTTTCTTTGTTGACCCAACCCACTATTCTAGAGGAGGGATCACCAGATGTAAGTTTTAATTTTAGTTCAATCAATTTGTAATTTTATTATGCTATCATCCTATTTTGTAGATTTATTACTCTATGTTGCACCACTCTACTAATCTCATTATTGCAAATATATATTTATAGGTCAGAGTTGGTATTGCTCGCATGGTCCCTTCACTACCTAGGACTTATGCCAGGACACCTGATCCTGGTAGGTGATCGAGAGACCAGGTACAAATATTTGTATTTAGTTATAATTTTAATTAAATTAGTGTTTGAATTATGAATTATATATATATGTAAAAATCATATAAAGTAAGCAATCTAACTTTGGTTTGAGCTCATTTTTATGCAGGATCAATCAAAGCCCAACACTTCTTCAAAGAGGCTACATTTTGATGATCCCCCTACAACATAGGATGCAGTTTTAGTTTTGTGGTCATTTAGAGATGACACTTGGCACATTTTGAGATGGCATATATGCCACATTGTACACCTTAAAACATTGATTTTGTAGACATTTTGAAATGGCATGTGCCATATTTGTATATGGACATACTTTTGATACATTTGATACATATATAGAACATGTTCATTTATATGTTATATTTGCGTCATCTTTTGTATATACATATTTATTATTCATGTTTATGGAATTGAATGGTGAAGTTATATCTTGACTATGATTATCATTATGATTTAAATTATATCTTGTCGAAGTTACATTTGTTTTTCTTTACTCTGGAGTACCTTGTTCATGGAGCTTATTATGTTTGAGGTTTAACTTCTATAGATTTCCTAGATTTCTAGTGCTTAACTTTCCCTGTGCCTGAGACGATGATGAGGCCATCAGTACTGATACTGAAGATCATTTCTCTACAAAACAAAAACCATGCCATCTGCTCTTCATCACTAAATTAAAACTTCAATCGCTACTAATATGAGAGTTTCATTTACCACTTCTATGAATTTTCGTATACAAATTCTATACCATCAATTATGTTGCTATTTTTCATTGTGTGCTCATTCAGTCTCATACTTGCATTGCTAATTTCATATATTATCATTTTCAATTCTTTTTGTTCGCACTTATAATAATTTTAACTACCGGCAATAATGTTTCACTATCATCATGTATGCAGGAGCCTTCATTTCATGCTATAAAAAATCTCCATTATCGTATAAGCTTATGGTCTTCATTTCCAATCTTTGATATTACCATTGATAGATATGACATGTGACTATTGACTTTTCCATTATGTATAATATATGATTGCTTGCGCAACATGATATCCCTCAAACTTACAAAAACACATCTCTTGAATATATCGTCTCTCAAATGTTCATTGAATGATTTTAATATTGCCTTCGAACTATGCTCAGCACTGTGTATATTTATTTTTTATTACTGCATGGCTCCTTCGAATGTCTTCATATGCATATGTTTAATCAATCTTTAACTCATGTTGAGTTCACTTCATTTGATGAAGTTGTTGCTTCATGGGTTGATTATTGTTGACTGGACATTCATGATGAGTTTTACTTTACCGCCTCTTGTAATATTCTTCCAAATAATATGTTTGTCATCTTTGTAATATGTTGCAGCTGTTAACATCTACGAGGAAATGAAATTTATTTGGGTTGAATTTGATCATTAATTGCTGGTGTGTATACTTCACTCCATTCGAATGCTAATATGATGCTTAATGTTCCAACGTTACCAAGTTGCATAGTTGTCGACACTATTTATTCAATAGTCTTTGCTATCTATCCTTGTTTTTATCTCCACTTAATAGTATGTGTTCATATATCTTGTGAGAAACCAAAAAACCTTCAATGAAATCAATGACAACCTTATCAAATCTCCAACATTATTTCTCAAATGGAGGCCCTAATTTTTGTAAAAAATTAAGGCTCCATCAGGTGGAATGAGGTTGTCACTGGTGTTTACCCGGCCAACCAAAGCTGATGGAGTAGATAGTTTGATGCTAGGTAAGATGGTTTGAAAGATACGCTACTGAGCCACTTTCAACTGACCCTCACTGCAAGTTTTGGCATTGACTGAGATCACCTTGCCAAATGAAAATGAAGTCGAATAGCCCAAAACCGAGAGAGGTTATTGTAGACCTTGAAAAAATGATCTCATAGCACTTGATAGTTTGTTGATACCTCTCACGAGGTCCAAGATATGAGCCCTGAAAGATTGCTGCCCAATCGTGCTTAGTGCACCTTGGGGTCACTTGGGTCGAGCGTGGTCGCGAGCGTTCTCGTGACTCCTGTGTGCAGAACGAGGTTGTCACTGGTGTTTACCTAGCCAACTAGAGCTGATGGAGTAGATGGTTCGATGCCAGGTCAGATGATTTGAAAGATACACTACTGAGCCACTTTCAATTGACCCTCACTGCAAGTTTTAGCATCGACTGAGATCACCTTGCCAAATGCAAACGAATTTGAATCGCCCAAAACTGAGAGAGGTTATTGTAGACCTTAAAAACATGATCCCATAGCACCTAACAATTTGTTGATACCTCTCACGAGGTCTGAGATATGAGCCCTACAAGATCGCTGCCCAATCGTGCTTAGTGCACCTTGGGGTCGCTTGGGTCGAGCATGGTCGCAAGTGTTCCAGTGACTCTATGGGTAGAACAGGGTTGTCACTAGTGTTTACCTAGCCAATCAGAGCCAATGGAGTAGGTAGTTTGATGCCAGGTCGAACGGTTTGAAATATACGTTGCCGAGCCACTTTTAACTAACCCTCACTACAAGTTTTGGCATCGACTGAGATCGCCTTGCCAAATGCAAATGAAGTCGAATCACCCAAAAATGAGAGAGGTTATTGTAGACCTTGAAAACAAGATCTTGTAGCACCTAATGGTTTGTCGATACCTCTCACGAGGTTGGAGATACGAGCCCTGAAAGATCACTACCCAATCGTGCTTAGTGCACCTTGGGGTCACTTGGGTTGAGCGTGGTCGCGAGTGTTCCGGTGACTCTGTCGGAAGAATGGGGTTGTCACTGGAATTTACCTAGCCAACCTAAGCTGATGGAGTAGATGGTTTGATGTTGGGTCTGACGGTTTGAAAGATACGCTGCTAAGCCACTTTCAACTGACCCTCACTGCAAGTTTTGGCATCGACTGAGATCGCCTTGCCAAATGCAAACAAAGTCAAATCACCCAAAACTAAGAGAGGTTATTGTAGAACTTGAAAACATAATCTCATAGCACCTAATGTTTTGTCAATACCTCTCATGAGGTTTGAGATATGAGCCCTGAAAGATTTCTGCCCAATCATGCTTAGTGCACCTTGGGGTCACTTGGGTCGAGCGTGGTCGCGAGCATTCCAGTGACTCTGTGGGTAGAATGGGGTTGTCACTGGTGTTTACCTAGCCAACTAGAGCTAATGGAGTAGATGGTTTGATGCCAGGTGGGATGGTTTGAAAGATACGCTGCTGAGCCACTTTCAACTAACCCTCATTGCAAGTTTTGGCATCGACTGAGATCGCCTTGCCAAATGCAAATGAAGTTGAATCACCCAAAATTGAGAGAGGTTATTGTAGACCTTAAAAACATGATCTTGTAGCACCTAATGGTTTGTTGATACCTCTCACGAGGTATGAGATACAAGCCTCAGAAGATCACTGCCCAATCATGCTTAGTGCACCTTGGGGTCACTTGGGTCGAGCGTGGTCACGAGCATTTTGGTGACTTTGTGGGTAGAATGAGGTTTTCACTGGTGTTTACCTCACCAACCAGAGCTAATGGAGTAGATGGTTTGATGCCAGGTTAGATGGTTTGAAAGATACGCTGCTGAGCCACTTTCAACTGACCCTCATTGCAAGTTTTGGCATCGACTAAGATCGCTTTGCCAAATGCAAATGAGGTCAAATCGCCCAAAACTAAGAGAGATTATTGTAGACCTCAAAAACATGATCCTATAGTACCTAACAGTTTTTTGATACCTCTCACGAGGTCTGAGATATGAGCCCTGGAAGATCGCTGCCCAATCATGCTTAGTGCACCTTAGGGTCACTTGGGTCGAGCATGGTCGCGAGTGTTTTGATGAATTTGTGGGTAGAATAAGGTTTTCATTGGTGTTTACCCAGCTAACTAGAGTTGATGGAGCAGACGGTTTGATGCTAGGTTGGACAGTTTGAAAGATACGCTACTGAGCCACTTTCAACTGATCCTCACTGCAAGTTTTGGCATCGACTGAGATCGCCTTGCCAAATGGAAATGAAGTCGAATCACCCAAAAATGAGAGGTTATTTTAGACCTCAAAAACATGATCCCATAGCACTTGACAGTTTGTTGATACCTCTCACGAGGTCTGAGATACAAGCCCCAAAAGATCACTGCCCAATCATGCTTAGTGCACCTTGGGGTCACTTGGGTCAAGCATGGTCGTGAGCATTCCGGTGACTCTATGGGTAGAATAGGGTTGTCACTGGTGTTTACCTAGCCAACCAGAGCTAATGGAGTAGATAGTTCGATGCTAGGTCAGACGGTTTGAAAGATACACTGCTAAGCCACTTTCAACTAACCCTCACTGCAAGTTTTGGCATCGATTGAGATCACCTTGCCAAATGAAAATGAAGTCAAATCACCCAAAACTGAGAGAGGTTATTGTAGACCTAAAAAACATGATCTAGTAGCACCTAACGGTTTGTTGATACCTCTCACGAGGTCTGAGATACGAGCCCTGGAAGATCACTTCCCAATTATGCTTAGTGCACCTTGGGGTCACTTGGGTCGAGCATGGTCGCGAGCATTCCAGTGACTCTATGGGAAGAATGAGGTTGTCACTTGTGTTTACTCAACAAACTAGAGCCGATGGAGCAAATGGTTCGATGTCAGGTCAGACGGTTTGAAAGATACACTGTTGAGCCACTTTCAACTGATCCTCACTGTAAGTTTTGGCATCGACTGAGATCGCCTTGCCAAATGCAAATGAAGTCGAATAGCCCAAAACTAAGAGAGGTTATTGTAGACCTCAAAGAAATGATCTTATAGCACCTGACAGTTTGTCGATACCTCTCATGAGGTCTGAGATATGAGCCCCAAAAGATCACTACCCAATCATGCTTAGTGCACCTTGGGGTCACTTGGGTCGAGCGTGGTCGCGAGTGTTTCGGTGACTCTATGGGTAGAACAAGGTTGCCACTAGCATTTACCTAGCCAAATAGAGCTGATGGAGTATACAGTTCGATGCCAAGTCAGATGGTTTGAAAGATATGCTGCTGAGCCACTTTCAACTGACCCTCACTGCAAGTTTTGGCATCGACTGAGATCGCCTTGCAAAATGAAAATGAATTCAAATTGCCAAAAATTGAGAGAGGTTATTATAGAACTCAAAAACATGATCTCATAGCACCTAACGGTTTGTTGATACCTCTCACACAGTTTGAGATATGAGCCCCGCAAGATTGCTGCTCAATCATGCTTAGTGCACCTTGGGGTCACTTGGGTCGAGCATGGTTGCGAGCGTTCCGGTGACTCTGTGGGAAGAATAGGGTTGTCATTAGCGTTTACGGCCAAATGAAGCTAATGGAGTAGATAGTTTGATGTCAGGTCAGACGGTTTGAAAGAAATGTTGCTGAGCCACTTTCATCTGACCCTCACTACAAATTTTGGCATGGACTGAGATCACCTTGCCAAATGCAAACGAAGTTGAATCGCCCAAAACTGAGAGAGGTTATTATAGACTTTAGATACATGATCCTATAACACCTAATAATTTGTTGATACCTATCATGAGGTATGAGAGATGAGCTAGGGAAGATCATTGCCAGTTTGAAAGGTACGTTGCTGAGCTGCTTTCAATTGACTGTTAGTGGTATGTTTGAAATTTGAACTGTGAAATTAATTATGATTAAGCTTGTGAAATTTGAACTATGGAGCTTATTATGTTTGAGGTTTAACTTTTATAGATTGTTTGAAATGATAAAAAATAATATCCTTAAAGCATTAGAAACAATAATCAAACATGTAAGAATTCAAACCATGCAAATGACATAAGTATATGACATGTAAGATCCCTTCTTGGCACTATTGGCCACCCATACATGATTTTGGTCATAAGTGCTTATGAACAGTTTTAGGACATTTAACTTTTAAATCAAATTGATTGTTACAAATTTCCATTATAGGCTTCAAAAGATCTCAATTAACCATTAAGGATCCTTTTGTCCTTCTATCTCTGATTGGATCCATGGTGACCATAGGCGTCTTCATAGGTGCTCCTACACAAGTTACAATCCACATACAAAACCAAGTTTATTGACTCAAAATACAATCTAAGAAAGGTCAAATTAATGTATTGAAATTAAGCTTAACAAACTTAGAAAACAATGCACTAAGTTAACTTATTACCTAGTCAAGTGTTCCTGAAGGGTCATCTCTTTGCTTCAGGGTCTCCAATAGTGCTTCATGACTAGCAGTAGTAATAGTCCAAAGTTCTTTTGTCTTTGGTCTTCCTTGATGCTTTGAAAACTTGACATTTGTTGCTATAACAAGGTGTGAATACATGAGAATAGTTTTGTGCTTCTCATAGTCTTCAAATGCGGGAACTCCATTCTTTCTAATCATGTATGTTCGCAACCATGTTCCCACAACAACAACTAAACCAGTAGGATATGTGAACCCAACACCATCTGTCATCAGTTGTACAAGCTTCTATTTACCTTGTACACAACGTGCTAACCAATAATCTGACCTCTCATCATTCCCCTACGGTGCAACCAATGCAAAAACATCTCCTGGCTTCAAAAGATCTGAAAGATGGTCATAGTCAACTGAAGTGTCTATGTCATCATTTCTTATAGAGAGTGTCAAAGATAAAGGAGTCAGATACTGTGGAACCCATGTATCCACCCACTCACTTGACTTGCAATGATCCCAATAATACTGAAAACACATGGGGCAAAAACAAGCCAACTCTCATGTACAAATGGTCCATGTACTACTATTGGAGCTTTGGAATGAATGCATTTTTGAAGAGTCTTTCACTGTTTGACAATCCAATCTATCTCCTACAGTTCCCTCCTCAACCAACCAAAAGAATCTACACACTGTAGAATCAAGAGTCCCCCCTGTGACAATGCTAAAGTACACCAATCAATAATAGAATGAGCATCAAGAAGTACAACACCTGAAATCCTTAATTTCTCCTTAACTAGAGCTCTCTTCACACATGCACCTGCTTAGTCATGCTCCCCTTTCCCATGCCCTGACTCAAAAAAACTCCAAATATGAGGTACACCTCTCTCCACATGCATTCTACACAACCAATAAAACATTCTGGCATTCTTAAATTGACTGGTGCAATTATCTAACCAAATGAGATGCCTATCCATAGCAATACCATTTTCTTGCAAGAAGTCAAAATAGTTCTGGAAACAATGTTGAACAAACTCATGAGAGTGAGACTTGTCATCGCTTATATAAAAATGGTACTCTCTGATTATCTTTCACTCATCTTTTGTGCTATCAGGGGAATGTCTATATGTGATGTGTACACAAATAGCAACCTGAATGGAATTGTAATATTGAGCTTGAGTCTCATTTTGGGGTTGCAATGTATAGTTCTCCGCAAAGTCTACAACAGATATAATAGTTCCAATGGGGAAAGTGTCCTTACATGTCTTGAATTGTTGATCCAACCATTGAGACTTGTGACTATGCCTTGCATACTTGTAAAAAATATTTGTCTTGAAATCTGAGATAAAATCAACAACATTGTATTCTTTTGCAACTAACTCACATCTAGAGCCTTCACCTCCACTTTTCAATGTATATTTCACTATTTCATATACCTTTTTTTGGACGAGTGTCTTTCCAAAACTATGTTCCAAACCCTCATGAAAACATGTTCTAAACTTGGACAAGTCACCACATTCTGAGTACTTGGCATTTAAGCAATCTTTTTTATAAAATAAACAACCATCATCTTTATGACATAAAAATTGATCTAGCAAGTCTCTTGATGATTTGGGAAGACCACTTGCACCACAATCCTCTAGCATTTCATTAGTATGAAAAGTAGAATGAATGGACTGAAATAATTCATGATGCATTGAAAACTCAACATGATATTTTCAACAACATGTATTTCAAATCTTAAGGGGTACACAATAAAATGGCTTCATGGATTCAAAAGACCTTTGTGATATTTTCAATGTTGGATGTGTCTTACAAAATTTTTTATACAACATTGTTTGACTTACCTCCACATAATGTTTAGGATGTGGAGTGCGGTCTCAATTTCCAACTCTCAACTTCAAGACATCCTTCACATTTGGTGACACTCTTGAGTTAGCATCCCAAAATTGTTGAATTTTATCCTTGACAACATCTGTTAGCTTCTTATCAAAATGTTGAAGTCTCCCACCATAAACCCATGTATCAATTTGAAGTGGATCATCAAGTCTTTCTCTTCTTGCAAGTGCTCTACCCAAATTTTTACGGTCTATATTGAAGTCAACACAAGTTTGTCTCATCAAACGAGCCTTTCTCAATTGATGACTTACTAAGGAGGTTGTAATAACCCTGCGATCAACTCTCTTGTCTTTTTCTCTGGTAGTCTTCCCAATGCTATTGAGAGCATTGAAAAGATTCTTCACAAAAATGGCATTTCTCTCCATTTTCTTGTTCACACGAATCTTCAATTTCACAAGCACAGATCTCATCTTTTGCATCTTTAACAACTACACAAAAATTTGACATTTCTCAACCAATGTCTTGTTTCAAAAAAATTGATCATAAAGTCTTGAAGCCAACAACCTAACGGTTCTATGTGACCTCTTTCCTTCCCAATTATTCATAATGTTCTCCTCAATTTTAATTAACCATTTAGGTGTTCTTGAAAGCCCCAAATTTGAAGATTGATTATCTTTATTGCAAGGGACTTCATTTCACATATAATTTGGAGATGTATAATGTTCATGTGGTTCTTGTGCAATATTTTTGTTCCCAAAGTCTACATTTTCAATCTCCATCTATGCATTTTCAAATTGAACATCTTCTTCACTTACAACTACATTTATGGGGTAACCTTGATTAATGTTTAACATACCTTCTCTCCTTCTTCGGTGATTTTCCTTATCTTTTTCCCTATATGCTTGAATTTCGTCATCTGTCAGCTTCCTCTTGTGTTTAGCCTTTCGACGACTGCTGCTTCCCATGGTGAGACCATAAGTCGACAAAAATCAAACAATGGGCCCCAAATCACATTTTTTGTTTTGCAACGCGTGAAAAAAGTATAAAATCCCGTGATTGTCTGGTTTGTGGGGACAGGGAATATTTTGGTCAAATATTACCTGGCAAAAATCGGATATCCGATTCCATATCGGGTACCCGATATTCCCAGACTGATGAAAAAAGGGCGGGAGCAAATGAAAAAAATTGAACTTTTACATATATTGATGTATATAATACATATATAGAAAAGAGGCATATGATATATATAATGTATATTATATATAGAATAATGTATTATAATAGACTAATGTATTAAATATACTAATATATATAATATATTATATATATATACTAATGTATTATATATACTAACATATATATATATATATATATATATAATACATATACTAATATATTATATATAATATTACAAATTTTGGAGAATCTCTATCAGAAATATGGAAATTATAATCTTCCTCCTAGAGCATACATTAATGAAGTTCTTCATGCCTTAGTAAAGGAAGCCAGCTGGATTGTTGAAGCTTACAGTACTACATACAGAAATGCGATATGTATTTTTGGCCTAAATTTTTTTCTCATTTCTTTTAGGTCTTTAAAGATGGTTGGCTAAATCTTTGTATTAAATGTGCCTTTTACAGGCGTCATAAACCCTAGCTACGCAGAAATGGAGGCTTTGAAGAATAGTTCACTGGAGCTAGAGAGAGAGAATTCCTAGGGATCATGGGGACTCGCTAGGGATCCTAGTATGGACCCCTTAAGACACACTTGAGCATTCCAATGTGTCAAAATGGGTCACAGGGACTCCCTAGGGGTCCTAATGCATGATAAGGCATACTAGGACCCCTAGGGAGTCCCCCTGACCCCTTTTGACCCATTGGAATGCTCAAGTGTGTCATAAGGGGTCCTAAGACCCCTTATGACACACTTGAGCATTCCAATGGGTCAAAAGGGGTCAGGGGGACTCCCTAGGGGTCTTAACGCATGATAAGGCATACTAGGACCCCTAGGGAGTCCCCGTGACCCCTTTTGACACATTGGAATGCTCAAGTGTGTCTTAAGGGGTCTTGACCCCTTAAGACACACTTGAGTGTTCCAATGTGTCAAAAGGGGTCACGGGGACTCCCTAGGGGTCCTAACGCGTGATAAGGCATACTAGGACCCCTAGGGAGTCCCTGTGACCCCTTTTGACACATTGGAACACTCAAGTGTGTCATAAGGGGTCCTAAGACCCCTTAAGACATACTTGAGCACTCCAATGTGTCAAAAGGGGTCATGGGGACTCCCTAGGGGTCCTAACGCATGATAAGGTGTACTAGGACCCCTAGGGAGTCCTCATGACCCCTTTTGACACATTGGAATGCTCAAGTGTGTCTTAAGGAGTCCTAAGGAGTCCCCATGACCCCTTTTGACACATTGGAAAGCTCAAGTGTGTCTTAAGGGATCTTAGGACCCCTTAAGACACACTTGAGCCTTCCAATGTGTCAAAAGGGGTCATGGGGACTCCCTAGGGGTCCTAACGCATGATAAGGCATTCTAGGACCCCTAGGGAGTCCCCGTGACCCCGTTTGACACATTGGAATGCTCAAGTGTGTCTTAAGGGGTCCTACAACCCCTTAAGACACACTTGAGCATTCCAATGTGTCAAAAGGGGTCAGGGGGACTCCCTAGGGGTCCTAATGCGTGATAAGGTGTACTAGGACCCCTAAGGAGTCCCCGTGACCCCTTTTGACACATTGGAAACTTAGGTGTGTCTTAAGGGGTCCTTGAGGACTCTGTAGGGGTCCTAACATGTGATAAGGTGTACTAGGACCCCTAGGAAGTCCCCATGACCCCTTTTGGCACATTGGAATGCTCAAGTGTGTCTTAAGGGGTCCTAGGACCCCTTAAGACACACTTGAGCATTCCAATGTGTCAAAAGGGGTGATGGGGACTCCCTAGGGGTCCTAAAATTTGATAAGGTGTACTAGGACCCCTAGGGAGTCCCCATGATCCCTTTTGACACATTGGAATGCTCAAGTGTGTCTTAAGGGGTCGTAGGACCCCTTAAGACACACTTGAGCATTCCAATGTGTCAAAAGGGGTCATGGGGACTCCCTAGGGGTCTTAACACGTGATAAGGCATACTAGGACCACTAGGGAGTCTCGATGACCCCTTTTGACACATTGGAATGCTCAAGTGTGTCGTAAGGGGTTTTAAGACCCCTTAAGGCACACTTGAGCATTCTAATGTGTCAAAAGGGTTCATGGGGACTCCCTAGGGGTCCTAATGCGTGATAAGGCATACTAGGACCTCTAAGAAGTCCCTGTGACCCCGTTTGACACATTGGAATGCTCAAGTGTGTCTTAAAGGGTCCTAGAATCCCTTAAGACACACTTGAGTGTTCCAATGTGTCAAAACAGGTCAGGGGGACTCCCTAGGGGTCCTAACGGTGTGATAAGGTGTACTAGGACCCCTAGGGAGTCCTCGTGACCCCTTTGAACACATTGGAATGCTCAAGTGTGTCTTAAGGGGTCCTAAGACCCATTAAGACACACTTGAGCATTCCAATGTGTCAAAAGGGGTCATGTGGACTCCCTAGGCATCCTAACGCATGAGAAGGCGTACTAGGACCCTTAGGGAGTCCCCATGATCCCTTTTGACACATTCGAATGCTCATGTATGTCTTAAGGGGTCCTACAACCCCTTAAGACATACTTGAGCATTCCAATGTGTCAAAAGGGGTCATGGGGACTCCCTAGGGGTCCTAACACATGATAAGGCATACTAGGACCCCTAGGGAGTCTCGATGACCCCTTTTGACGCATTGGAATGCTCAAGTGTATCATAAGGGGTCTTAGGACCCCTTAAGACACACTTGAGCATTCCAATGTGTTAAAAGGGGTCATGGGGACCCCCTAGGGGTCCTAACACGTGATAAGGCATACTAGGACCCCTAGGGAGTCCTCGTGACCCTGTTTGAAACATTGGAATGCTCAAGTGTGTCTTAAGGGGTTTGAGGACCCCTTAAGACACACTTGAGCATTCCAATGTGTCAAACAGAGTCAAGGGGACCCCCTAGGGGTCCTAACGTGTGATAAGGTGTACTAGGACCCCTAAGGAGTCCTCATGACCCCTTTTGACACATTGGAATGCTCAAGTGTGTCTTAAGGGGTTTTTGACACATTGGAACACTCAAGTGTGTTTTAAGGGGTCGTAAGACCCCTTAAGACACACTTGAGCATTCCAATGTGTCAAAAGGGGTCACAAGGACTCCCTAGGGGTCCTAACGCATGATAAGGCATACTAAGACCCCTAGGGAGTCCCCATGAACCCTTTTGACACATTGGAACACTCAAGTGTGTGTTAAGGTGTCTTAGGACCCCCTAAGACACACTTGAGCATTCCAATGTGTCAAAAGGGGTCATGGGGACTTCCTAGGGGTCATAACACCTGATAAGGTGTACTAGGACCCCTAGGGAGTCCCCATGACCTCTTTTGAGACATTGGAATGCTCAAGTGTGTCTTAAGGGGTCCTAAGACCCCTTAAGACACACTTGAGCATTCCAATGTCTCAAAAGGGGT
Organism: Chamaecyparis obtusa; assembly: GCA_027943335.1. Taxonomy (NCBI): domain Eukaryota; kingdom Viridiplantae; phylum Streptophyta; class Pinopsida; order Cupressales; family Cupressaceae; genus Chamaecyparis; species Chamaecyparis obtusa. Next base: position 81,268 of record BSBK01000431.1, on the reverse strand, counting down.
CATGGGGACTCCCTAGGGGTCCTAACACATGATAAGGCATATTAGGGCCCCTAGGGAGTCCCCATGACCCCGTTTGACACATTGGAACACTCAAATGTGTCTTAAGGGGTCCTAAGACCCCTTAAGACACACTTGAGTGTTCCAATGTGTCAAACGGGGTCATGGGGACTCACTAGGGATCCTAACATGTGATAAGGCATACTAGGACTCCTAGGGCATCCCCATGACCCCTTTTGACACATTGGAATGCTCAAGTGTGTCTTAAGGGGTCCTACTTGAGGACCCCTTAAGACAAACTTGAGCATTCCAATGTGTCAAAATTGGTCATGGGGACTCCTTAGGGGTCCTAGTACGCCTTATCACACGTTAGGACCCCTAGGGAGTCCCGATGACCCCTTTTGACACATTGGAATGCTCAAGTGTGTCTTAAGGGGTCCTAGGACCCCTTAAGACACACTTGATCATTCCAATGTGTCAAAAGGGGTCATCGGGACTCCCTAGGGGTCCTAACGTGTGATAAGGCATACTAGGACCCCTAGGGAGCCCCCATGACTCCGTTTGACACATTGGAGTGCTAAAGTGTGTCTTAAGGGGTCTTAAGACCCCTTAAGACACACTTGAGCATTCAAATGTTTCAAAAGGGGTCATGGGGGCTCCCTAGGGGTCCTAACACATGATAAGGTGTATTAGGACCCCTAGGGAGTCCCCATGACCCCTTTTGACATATTAGAATGCTCAAGTGTGTCTTAGGGGTTCCTAAGACCCCTTAAGACACACTTGAGCATTCTAATGTGTCAAAAGGGGTCATGGGGAGTCCCTAAGGGTCCTAACACATGATAAGGCATACTAGGACCCCTAGGGAGTCCCCATGACCCCGTTTGACACATTGGAACCCCTTAAGACACACTTGAGCAATCCAATGTGTCAAACAGGGTCATGGGGACTCCCTAGGGGTCCTAGTACACCTTATCATGGGTTAGGACCCCTAGGGAGTCCCCATGACTCCTTTTGACACATTGGAACACTCAAGTGTTTCTTAAGAGGTCTTTTTGACACACTAGAATGCTCAAGTGTGTCTTAAGAGGTTGTAAGACCTCTTAAAATACACTTGAGTTTTCCAATGTGTCAAAAGGGGTCATGGGGACTTCCTAGGGGTTCTAACGCATGATAAGACATACTAGGACCCCTAGGGAGTCCCCATGACCCCGTTTGACACATTGGAATGCTCAAGTGTGTCCAAAGGGGTCCTAAGACCCCTTAAGACACACTTGAACCCTTTGGACATATTGGAATGCTCAAGTGTGTCTTAAGGGGTCCTATGACCCCTTAAGACACACTTGAGCATTCCAATGTGTGAAAAGGGGTCATGGGGATTCCCTAGGGGTCCTAACACATGATGAGGCATACTAGGACCCCTAGGGAGTCTTGATGATGCCGTTTGACACATTGGAATGGTCAAGTGTGTCTTAAAGGGTCCTAGGACCCCTTAAGACACACTTGAGCATTCCAATGTGTCAAAAGGGGTCATGGGGACTTCCTAGGGGTCCTAACGCGTGATAAGGCATACTAGGAATCCTAGGGAGTCCCCATGACCCCTTTTGACACATTGGAATGCTCAAGTGTGTCTTAAGGGGTCCTACGACCTGACCCCTTAAGACAAACTTGAGCGTTCCAATGTGTCAAAAGGGGTCACGGTGACTCCCTAGGGGTCCTAGTACACCTTATCACACATTAGGACCGCTAGGGAGTCCCCATGACCCCTTTTGACACATTGGAATGCTTAAGTGTGTCCAAAGGGGTCGTAGGACCCCTTAAGACACACTTGAGCATTCCAATGTGTCAAAAGGGGTCATCGGGACTTCCTAGGGGTCCTAACACATGATAAGGCATACTAGGACCCCTATGGAGTCCCCATGACCCCTTTTGACTCATTAGAATGCTCAAGTGTGTTCGAAGGGGTTGTAGGACCCCTTAAGACACACTTGAGCATTCCAATGTGTCAAAAGGGGTCATGGGGACTTCCTAGGGGTCCTAACATGTGATAAGGCATACTAGGACCCCTAGGGAGTCCCCATGACCCCTTTTGACACATTGGAATGCCCAAGTGTGTCTTGAGGGGTCCTAAGACCCCTTAAGACACACTTGAGCATTCCAATGTGTCAAAAGGGGTCATGGGAGACCTTTTGAGACACACTTGAGCATTCCAATGTGTCAAAAGGGGTTATGGGGACTCCCTAGGGGTCCTAACGTGTGATAAGGCATACTAGGACCCTGAGGGAGTCCCCATGACCCAAATGAGATGTTAGTGAATGACTTCTTGCTAATACTACTCTTCCACCAGATCCAGATTTTAACCCTTTTGTGGATCTACATGCTCAATCGTGAGCCCACAGAATTGGCCAAGAGAAAAATGTGATTGTATATCAACTGATTACAAAATGTTTAGTGGAGGAGAAAATATTGCAACGATCAAGAAGAAAATTGGCTATGGAAAATCTAGTTATGAATTCTATTACTAATGAAACTATTAAGGAATTGCATGAATCACAAACCATGAAAATAACCTTCTACAACAAAGATCATTCAAGCTATAGAATTTATTAACTCTGAATTTAAACATCTTATCAGCATTCATGGAAGAGATTTCATTAGCATCCATGGAAGAAATTTCATTAAAACTTTAGACAAAATCATCTAAAAAAATTCATTAACTTCATGTGAAATCATTTAAGATGGACAAAAATAAAATCGTATTACTCAGAAATGGCAGAGAAAGAAAATGAGATAAACCAAATTTATCAAATTCTTGCAATCTGCAGCTTCTCTCCGAGTGCAAAATGACAATCCATGGATCCAAAATTATGGTAAAAATTAAATTCTTCAAGTAAGTCATTCAGAAACATGTAGAATACTGTAATGCATGATGATTTATAGAGAATTTATGATGGAAGCAATTGCGAAAGTCTGAGACAGAGGCGGTGCTGGCATTGAAGTGGCAAGACATTCTTCATAATATCGGGGTAGCACCATCGAAATGGCAAGGCTTTCCTCATAATGTCGCGCCGCTGCTGATCTCTTCTTTAAATTTATTAATGTGGTCAATTCTATGGTGCCTGCATAATTTCCAGTACAATTGCTCATTTTACCAAACCCTTCCCCACTCTCCATAATCTTCGGCTGGTTCAAAGGTCTATCCGGTTGTTCTTGTTTAATCTCCCAATGACTTTGTTGAGCTGCCGGATTATCAACAGGCGTGGTACAATTGTCTGATGACCAGAATCTATTTTGAGAACCTTTACAATTTAGCATTCCGGTTGAGAAAGTAGAGAAATATACCATTTCACAGCCACAGGTGGTGGAAATAGAGTGATTCTCTTGCCCTTTGCTTCTATAATCCGCCTCCAGTGAACTATTCTTCAAAGCCTCCATTTCTACGTAGCTAGGGTTTTCGGTGCCTGTAAAAGGCACAACTATGCCCCTGTAGGGACTCATGCTTGTGCTCAGAATCATATTAAATAATATTTAAAATGTAAAATGTATATTATATAATATTTAATATTTAATATATAATCTAATATATAGTTTTTGATATTAATATATAATTAAATAATATTTAATGTAACATGTATATTATATAATATTTAATATATAATCTAATATATAGTTTTTAATATTAATATATATTAAATAATATTTAATGTAAAATATATATTATATAACATTTAATATATAATTGATATTATATAATATTTAATATATCTAATATATAACTAATATATAGTTTATGAAGGATGGAGAAATGGGAGGGAGAAAGTGGAGGCAAAGTGAAAATTCAAAATTTTGCGTCATATTCGGGTAAATATCGGGTACCCAAAAATTTTGGGTACCCGATTAGGCTTGGTATTGCTTTGTGCACCAAACCTACATGGTCAACTATTGAAATGTCTCAAATATGTGTTTTTCCCCTGTTTCTCTGAGTTCCAGACTTTGACAATGTAGCTGACGACTTTTTTTTCACCTGAATTTGATAAAATGAAAATGGTATCTTAAGGAGATTATCAGCTTTCTATCGATATAATTGCTGTCAAATTTTGAATTTGGTAAGTAATTATTAGTTATTTTCTAATTGAGCTACCTCTAAAGTGCTGATTTATATACTGATTGAAAAATAACTATAACTTTCAAACGGTATAACATTTTTGAAATTCAAAAAATGTGTCACATTCTATGCTTCGCCTACTATAAGGAATTTTTTTTTTTTGAATTTTGTAAAGTTTTGAATGAGTTAAGGTGGTCAGACACGGGAGTTTTTTAATTCTGAAAACGTTGTAGCAGAAAATTCATAATTAATTATTTTTTTGGAATAAAATTACAAAAAAGTATGCGTCACTTTTGAGCATGAGTCTACTACTTATATATAAAATCTTATAATAAAATATTATCATTTGATTATGATTAAGGTGGTCAGACATACACCTACTTCTTATTTTTTTCCTAAAATTTTTGTACTGCTGCATTGAAATCTATACTTTTCACCAATCATACTAACTTTTTCTCAAAAAAGGCCTAGCAGTTTAGAAACTATATTCAATTTTCTACAGATTCTATTCTTACAACTTTTTGATATTAGGTTCATAGCTAGTTGAAATTTTCACGTCAAGTTGACTAACCCTGATTTGCTAATTTTTCATTGCCACTTACAGGCATAGTTTGGCCCCTCACGATCTTGCACATACCCTCAATTCATTATTGAGATTTAAGAGCCTTCAAAAAATTACTCTGTAATAATTAAATACTATTATCTTTCATTATCAAAATACGAGCATGATGGAATTTTCATTTACATTAGGGGATGAAATTTTTCATAGCATCTGAGATGATTTGAACATATACACCATTAGAACATCATTATAGTATGTTCTGTGGAAGGTATCATCATTCATTTATTCTCTATACTACTAAAATATTGCTAAGGCAATGCCTCAATAAGAGGCTATACATTTCTACATAATATTGTGTATGATAAGGGTTCTGGCTTCTATATTATAGCTATTCAATGCTCCATTTCCTTTTATTCTTCTGATTCCTTTTTTACCATAGAATACATGAGAGGAAAAATACCTTTGGAACTCTTTAGTCCTTACACATGAAATATCTTGACAACATAGATAATTAGGAGTCTCTCACCTACTCTACCGACTTTTACATCAATATAAAATTACACTTTCAAATTTGTATTCACATTTGATTAATCTCAATTGGAAACCATTTGTTTCATATAGAAGCCTATGTTTACTAAATTTAAGTGAATTGGTTATATAATTAGCAAGACCTCTCACCCGCTCTATGGACTTCTACAAAAATAAAAAATTACACTTTCATCTTTGTATTCACATTTGGTTAATCTCAATTGAAAACCCTCTTTGTTTAATAGAAGCGTATCATTATTGAATTTAAGTGAATTGTTTAGATATTGAACTGTATGTACCCACGAGGACTTGCAGATTGTTATCCCAAACAAACATGTACTTTCTATGGAAATAAACATTTGAAATGATTTTTTCATTTTTGCTTGATTGTTCTATGAAATATGCTTTGGTCCCTTGTACTTCACTATGTGATGCTCTGATATTTTTGTTGAATTGATTAGTGGATGTGTTCCTATAACTTTATCTCGATCTTGTGACATACTTAAAAAGAGTTTAGCCATGTATTATTATAAATTTTTAAAATTTTAAACATTTTGTCAATTTAAGACATTATTTAGATATTTACTGTTGGAGTATTTTTAGTTTTTGTAGGCCAAGTAGTTTGAACATTTTACTCATGGTTTGTTGTTTTTTTGAATGTACATATCAACTAATTATGTTGTCCCAAAAACTAGAATATGACAAGTGTTATATTTTGGATACAAAATCCATCGGAACTCCTTGCAACTACAAATTCAAATGCCCTTTGGGCGTATGGTATTTTTTGCAGGTCAGATAGTTTGAACATTTAAGTCATGCTTCATTTATTTTTTAAATGTACACATCAACTACCTACATTGCTCCAAAACTAGTTATCTTGTGCCAAATCTAGAATAAGGTAAGTGTAATATTTTGGTTATGGGCATATCCAAACTCCACTTGAAATCCTTGCAATTACATCTTTGGGGGACTTCCCACATTTGTTTTTCTACTTAAAAAATTAAATCAATAAGACATGATAAACTTTCACTAACTTTTTATATCCCGCTAATTGTAGATAAACCCTCACTGTTCTACTAAAAAAACATACAAGCAACCAAATACACACAAGAACCAAAGAGTAGACCAACAAATCCTATTTTTTGGTAGCCCAGGAAGTTTGAATGTCTCAACAATCCCACCGCTTTTAAAGGGTCAACCAGCAATTCATGATAAGATTCCTATCACTTTTTTGTGCCACTAATTGTAGATACAACATTAGAACATACACACAACATACACCAAACATAATTGGTTGTAAGCATTTTATAATTCACATGCACAAGCTCCCATCTTACTTCCAAATCTAATTACCTTTAATTCTAAAAACAACTACACTCCCTACTGAAACCTATCAACTTATTGTTAGATTGGTGGGTGTTATCCCATTTGCAATAAGAGGATGTTAATTTTCACCAAGAGGACCACATTCCAAAAAATCCAAGACCTCTTGAAAATAGAATTTATATGCATGAATTGAGAGAAGTAGGAAATATTGCAAAGAATTTCCAAAGAATCAGAGTAATAGGTATACTTGTAATCATGAATTGGCAGATAATTTGGAGGTATGGTGCACCTCATGGGTTAAGAGATCAAGTCCCATTCCCTAAAGAAAATATGGCTCTCCCACAAGTCCATCTCTTTGTCCCTCTTCATCTTATTCTCCTTTCAAAGATGGCAATAGAAGTTTTCCCTTTATAAAAATAGGGTGTAGATTGTTAAACATCGTGATTGAAAGAATTGACTTACAATATTATTATGATGAATGATCTTTGAGATGGTGCCTTGAAAAACATTTATTAAGCTGATAGGATTATTGTGAGAAATTTTTATCTTGGAAACTTTTCAATTTTATCATCCATGTTACCTAGTTGTGTGCTTGCAAATGACATTTGACGCTTTTAGGATTTTTGTGGAAGATTTTTCTCTTAGGTCTTTTTTTGGTTGGAATTGTGTCATCCCACCTGCTTGCTTGCTAGGTTTGTCCAACATATGTCATGACAACTTTCTGAACCACTTTTACGTTTTTACTAGCTATCGTCTCCCTCTTCCCATTGCTAAGTAATTGTTCTCCAAGTGTAAATAGATTTTCAATCTGTAAACCCTAACTACCTAAAAATAGAGTTTATATGCATGAATTCAGAGAAGCAAACAATCATGTGAATAATTTACAAATCATTAGAGTAACATGTATGTTTATAATCATGAATTTTTAGAGCATTTGGAGGTACGGAGCACCTTGTGGGTGAAGAGATCGAGTCCCACACCTAGAAGCATGCAAGGCTCTCTTGGAAGCCCATCTATTTCTCTGTCTTCATCTTATTCTCCCTTAAGAGATGGCAATGGAAGTTTTCCCTTTGTAAAAACATGCAACAAATTGTCAAACACTGTGATTGAAAGAACTTGAATCCCAATATTATTATGATGAATGATCTTTGAGTTATAGATATTTATAGTAAATATTTTAATCGCATAAAAAAAATCCCTATTGTAGTACCATTATTGGATAAATTACGATTACCATGAGAAAAAGTACAATGCATTCAATTCATTATCCACATTTAAGATCCTTAAAAAAATTGCTCTGTAATAATTAAATATTGTTATCTTTCATTATCAAAATACGAGCATGATGGAATTTTCATTTACATTGGGGGATGAAATTTTTCATAGCATCTAAGATGATTTGAACATATACACAATTAGAACATCATTATAGTATGTTCTATGGAAGGTATCATCATTCATTTAGTCCCTATACTATTGAAATATTTCTAAGGCAATGCCTCAATAAGAATCTATACATTTCTAGACATAATATTGTCTATGATAAGGGTTATGGCTTCTATATTATAGCTATTCAATGCTCCATTTCCTTTTATTCTTCTGGTTCCTTTTTTACCATAGAATACATGAGAGTAAAAACACCTTTGGAACTCTTTAGTCCTTACGCATGAAATATCTTGACAACATAGAGAATTAGGAGTCTCTCACCTACTCTATCGACTTTTACATCAATACAAAATTACACTTTCAACTTTGTATTCACATTTGGTTAATCTCAATTGCAAACCCTTTGTTTCATAAAAGCCTATGTTTACTAAATTTAAGTGAATTGGTTATATAATTAGTAGGACCTCTCACCCGCTCTATGGACTTCTACAAAAATAAAAAATTACACTTTCATCTTTGTATTCACATTTGGTTAATCTCAATTGGAAACCCCCTTTGTTTAATAGAAGCGTATCATTATTGAATTTAAGTGAATTGGTTAGATATTGAACTATATGCACCCAAGTGGACTTGTAGATTATTATCCTAAACAAACATGTACTTTCTATGGAAATAAACATTTGAAGTGATTTTTTCATTTTTGCTTGATTGTTCTATGAAATATGCTTTGGTCTCTTGTACTTCACTATGTGATGCTCTGATATTTTTGATGAATTGATTAGTGGATGTGTTCCTATAAATTTACCTCGATCTTGTGGAATACTTAAAAAGAGTTTAGCCATGTATTATTATAAATTTTTAAAATTTTAAACATTTTATCAATTTAGGACATTATTTAGATATTTATTATTGGAGTATTTTGAGTTTTTATAGGCCAAGTAGTTTGAACATTTTACTCATGGTTCGTTGGTTTTTTGAATGTACATATCAACTAATTATGTTGTCCCAAAAACTAGAATATGACAACTGTTATATTTTGGATACACAAAATCCATTGGAACTCCTTGCAACTACAAATTCAAATGCCCTTTGGGTGTATGGTATTTTTTGCAGGACAGATAGTTTAAACATTTAAGTCATGCTTCATTTTTTGTTTAAATGTACACATCAACTACCTATGTTGTTCCAAAACTAGTTATCTTGTGCTAAATCTAGAATAAGGTAAGTGTAATATTTTGGTTATGGGTATATCCAAACTCCACTTGAACTCCTTGCAACTACATCTTTGGGGGACTTCCCACATTTGTTTTTCTACTTAAAAAATGAAATTAACAAGACATGCTAAACTTTCACTAACTTTTTCTATCCTGCTAATTGTAGATAAAGCCTCACCATTCTACTACAAAAACATACAAGAAACCAAATACACACAAGAACCAAAGAGTAGACCAAAAAATCCTATTTTTTGGTAGCCCAGGTAGTTTGAATGTCTCAACAATCCCACCACTTTTAAAGGTCAACCAACAATTCATGATAAGATTCCTATCATGTTTTTGTGCCACTAATTGTAGATACAACATTAGAACAGACACACAACATACACAAAACATAATTGGTTGTAATCATTTTATAATTCACATGCACAAGCTCCCATCTTACTTCCAAATCTAATTACCCTTAAATCTAAAATAACTACACTCCCTACTGAAATCTATCAACTTATTGTTAGATTGGTGGGTGTTATCCCATTTGCAATTTAAGAGGATGTTAATTTTCACCAAGAGGACCACATCCCAAATAAATCCAAGGGGTTTCTAATGATCTACAACTGATGGAATATCTAGATGAATTGAAGAAACAATGATTAGAGATCACTGAGCTACTGAAGTGATATGTAAGATGATTAAATTAGTCAATATGTTGTCATTGATGTCAACTAGTTTTGACAGTAGTTATCATGATAGTTAAAAATATTTGAATATCTGTAGAAGGAAGAAAAGATGAAGAATTGAGATATCTACATAAGGAAAAGATGGATATGACAGATAAGGATAAGGTAAACATTGGGTAGCTTATTGATGAGTCTATGGCTTTATATTGTTGACTTGAGCATGTTACATTAATCTATTATAAAGAAGAGATTTGAAATGAACAAGTCAATGTGGTCGGTAATTGAAGAATTATGTATACACGGAGCCAGTGCAGTGTATACCAAGTGACAATAATAATTGAGTTAGTTATCACCGACACATTTCAGTATTAACTGAGTATGGATGAAAACATTAAATGCTAAAAACAATTGACTGAAATTGATGAGCTGGATATTGTTATGATTTCAAGGTTAAGGATGAAATTAGTTATGAGATCCATGATGGATAGAATTCAAAGATTATCTAAAGGATGAGATTGAAACGTGTTAAGGAAATATCTGCCAAGGAAGGTTTAACAGGCAAAATGGACGAAGGAGATTAAGTGGCAAAATATGATGGCTGATTTGAAAATGGTTTACTTGTCTATTTAAGAGATATGAGTTTCATTGTTGAAACATGCTAGACAAAAGGAGACTGGAGAGATTTCGTGTGCAGATTTTATTCATGCATTCTTGATCAAACTGGTTATAGAAAGAACCGACCTGTAGACATTACCGAGCGTAAGATAACTATTTACTGAGTGAAAGTAAGTTGAGAAATATTGAGGAAGTGAATTGATTAATGATTAGAGGATTTTATGAGCATAGCATAGATCTGAATATTTTCAATTGAGTTGTATTTGAATCAGATCAATACTATATCAGCTTAACCATTGATTCAAAAAATCACTTAACGGAGTGGACTTAACAATCTTATTGTACTATCCTATGACATTTATTAATTATAAAGTGTTATCTTGTTGACCCCATAGTGAATTCTGGTCAAAAGTTAACTGTTAGTGATAAATCTTCTAACCAGGTCACACCTAAAAGTGTGCATTGTAACCTTTAACAGGATTGGCTCTTTATCGATCTCACTTCAGAAGAGTGAATTATTTTGGGTTACTGGTCCTAGGTGGTTTTTCCTTAGCAGGGTTTCCAAGTTAAATCATTGTGTTATGTGTTATTTGTTATGATTGTTTTTCTTTCATACTTTACATACTACATAGTTGATTTAGTTGGTAATCACCATTTGGATAATTATTGGTATTCGGTAAAGTGAACAGACAGATTGATATTTTATGTTACCAAGCTACATAAATTGTTGAAATTGTTTTGTAAGGTATATCTGGGAGTTTGGGACCGTAGGATAACTGATCTAACTGATTCACCCCCCCTCTTAGTTATTCTAACAATTGGTATCAGAGCACATTGGTTTCTTGGAGGAAAGTTTTAAGGACTTGAGTAGAAAGATCACAAGATGTATACGAGGGAAGTGCCTAAGCTGAACAAAGATAACTTCTCCACATGGAAAAGCTAGATGAGGCTTCACATATCTAGAATTGGAGAATCTTCTATATATTTACTTGACAATGGCTACTTACAACTGAATGTTGGACCGTTGACTCTTGATTGGTTGAGAGACAAACATGAACACAATATTACTATGATAGAGATTGCTCCTGCTCTATCTGATGCTAAATTTGAGGATGTCAAGGATTGCACTACAATGAAGCAAATGTGGGATAAACTTTCTCTAGTTTATGGTGGTGATGTGAATGTAATGAGAGCCAAAGCTAAAAACTTGAGACACATATTTGATGACATGAAGATGAAGGAAGGTGAGAACATCACAAAATACTCAAACCAAATCAAAGAGGTAGTTAATGCTATCCAAGGAGAATTAGGTACTATTTCTGAAGATACTATGGTAAGTAAGGTACTGAGAACCTTGTTGCCTATCTATGCAATCAAAATGTCTGCTATTCATGAAATGAGGTCTACACCTAATAACACTCTTACTCTTGATAGTTTGATTGGGAAGTTAACTACTTTTAAGCTGAATAGTTATGACAATATTTTTGTACCAAATGTTGAGTCTACTTTTATGTCATCTCTTAAGATTGGAAAATATAACAGTAGGCATAATTGAATAGAGGTAAAATGGATTCACCACTATTCAGATGTAAAGGGGAAAATATGAGATCTATTCTCAAAACCCAAATTCCCCAAAGAAGAGATCCAATTTGATCAACCACAAGGTTAATACACAATTGAATCAATTTTGTAAAGAATATGGAAGAGAGAGAGTAAATCCAATATTTCCCTATGGAGGAGGATATATATATATTATGTTTGGAAATCTGAAATAATTGAAATACAAATACTAACCTCAAATTAGGGCAGATATGGAAAATGTTGAATTCTAATGTCTATGTACACTTTCAGGAAAATATGAAACTTGTCCTGGATTGGAAATGCCGAGATAGAGAAAACCCAGAAATATTTCTCCAAAATGGCTTAGCTCGGGTTTGATCCTCATAAAAGGTCAAATACTACATTCTTTATTTGAAGTCCGATTCGAATTCTATTTGCAGGTCTTGGAAGTTTGCCGAAAAGGGTATCCAAATTCACTCTTAGATCTAAAATTCCGCACCTGTACCTCGCTTATGTTGAAGTCCTTGTAAAGGATTCAAATCCTCAAATCCACAAGTAGGAATGCTTCAATGGATGTAAGATGTTTCCAATCAATGGTATTTGATCTTCAACACCAATCTTGATTTGATCTTTGCATATGAGAAGGCTTGAATGAATATGGAAGGATGGATCATCAAAGGGGGCTCCAAAGAGATTGAATCCTTCAATAGCTAACAATGGATCTCCTTGATGGATGAATGCTTGAACACTTGAATGCTTGAAAACTTTCTTGAATGCTTGAATTCACTTGAGAGCTCTAGATGCTTGATTGCCAAACTTGATGATCTCACCAAAATTGATTGAGAAAATGAGAGGGGAAGGCCTCCTTTTATAGTGAACTAGGGCATAATCCTCTAGAGGGGCCACCTTGGAGAATTAAATCCCAACTAGGTCCTAACCTTTAGAAAATATACCTAGATTAAATGCAATTAAAGGATTTACCATCCTGAAACTTGAAATGATTAACCCGGAGGTGAGAAATTAAATATCTTGAAAGCCCAAAGCCTGAAAATTTTGGAAATTGGAAATTTGGAGGAAGGGGTCAAAATCAAGGTTGGACTTGACCTAGTCAGGTTTGAGCTCGACCCTAACCTAGGCAGGCTCGACCTCAAATCTGACCCTGGTCTTGGATTGGCTCAAAACCAAGTCAGGAGGTCCTAGGGATGCCCAAAAACCTAAAACTGATGCCAGAATAGGATAGAATGTCAGGGACAAACATAAAATCCTCAAATTACTATGATGAAGGCTAGGAGGATCTATTTCTAAATTCTACCTAGAAAATAGAGCCATAGAAAAGGAAAATTTAGTAGAATCCATAAGATCCTAACCCTAATTTCACCTAGAATGAAGAAATCAAGTGCAGGAAAGAAGTGGAAAGCGGGGAGAAAAGCCAAATACATGCAAAGACCCGATCAAGGCACTTAACATGACCCCAAACCACCTATTCAGAGGGCTAAACACTCTTATCATGGAAGTGCTTCCATTTTAAGATGATACAATAATATAAAGAATGGAAGTGATAATGACAAAGAAGATGAGATTGAAGCACTTATGGCCCAGAGACTTAAAAAAGGTAAAGGAAGGTATAAGGGAAAGTTACCTTTAGCTTGTTTTAATTGTAAAGAGATTGGCCATATTGCTACTAGATGTCCTAATAGGAAAGAAGAAGATAAAAACAATGACTGATCTAGTGATGGAAAGTTTAGCAGAAAGAATAACAGAGTAAATCGACAATACAATAGAGACAACCAAGATTACAAAGACAAAGGAAAGAAGGCTTGTTACCTTGTTAGAGAAAATGAAAATGACACCGACACTAACACTGATGATGAAATTGAAGTTGTATTTGTTGCAATGAAAGATGATTCAGAAGAGGAGGAAAGGTATGTAGAAATAACCCTTATTTCTAAAGTTAGTAAGAATGATACTTGGATCATTGATAGTGGTTGTACACATCACATGACTGGTGATGAAGATAAGTTTGAACATCTTGAGCATTATAATGGAGGATCATTGAAAATGGGAAATGATACACCTTGTCAGGTGAAAGGAAAATGGTCTATCTTATTGAATGATAGAATTAGATGTGATAATGCATACCGGGTAAAAGGACTTAACTACAATTTGTTGAGTGTAGCACAACTGGATAACTCAAGTCACCAAGTTTCATTTGAAAGAAAGAAGGTAAAAATATATGATGAAAATGGCAAGCTTATTGGTACTAGAGGACAATCAAAAGGTAATTTATTCTATCTGGACAATGCTAAAAATTCTTGTTTACTGGTGAAGAATGAAGATGTATGGCTATGGAATAAGAGGCCATGTCATGTAAACTTTGATAACATGATTAAGATTAGTAAAAAGAGAAAACTTAGAGGATTACCGAGTCTAACCAAACCTGATCATGTTATGTGCCATCAATGTCAGAAAGGAAAGATGACCAAATCTAGTTTTAAAAGTAAAGGCTATTCATCTAAAGGTATTTTGGAGTTGGTACACACCAACTTATGGTCCTATGAGAACTCAAAGCTACTATGGTGATAAATATTTTATTTTATTTGTTGATGACTACTCTAGGATGATGATAATCATGTTCTTAAAAGAAAAATCTGAGGTATTCAAATTGTTTAAATGGTATAAGGCTAAAGTTGAAAAAGAAACTGGAAAATAATTGAAATGCTTAAGGTTTGATAGAGGAGGTGAGTTTATTTATGATGAATTCACTAATTTTTGTAATGAGCATGGAATCAAGAGATAGGTTTCTACACCTAGAACACCATAACTGAATGAGATTGCTGAAAGGAGGAACTAATCTATTGTTGATTGTGCTAGAACATTGATGATTGAGAAAAATGTTGTACAACTATACTAGAGAGAGGTAGTTATCACTGCACTATACACCCTAAACTGGGTTCATTGAAGAAAGACACAAACAAGACACCCTATGAGTTATGGTTTGGATATACACCAAATTTAAGTTATTTTAGAATCTTTGGCAGTAGGTGTTATATTCTGAAAGATGATAGGAATGGTAAATTTGACTCTAAAGGTGATGAATGAATATTTTTAGGATATTCTACTAAGAGTAAAGCTTATAAATGTTTGAACAAGGCTAGTAATAAAATGATAGAAAGTGCTAATGTAAAAGTTGATGAGTTTACTAAAAAGAATGATGAAGAAAGCATGAAGGAACCTGAATACTATGGTAGGTTCACATATGTTGAAGATCCAGATTATCTATTGAAGCCACAGGTTGAGTGAACTGAGCATCATGAAAATTCTACTAAGAATCAGCAAATGCAAACTGAGAACCATGAAGAAGCTATCGAGCAGGAAAATGAACTTGAACCAAATGATGAGCAAAGAAGAGAACAAGTGCTAGCAAGATTTGTTAGAAAACACCATACGCAAAATCAAATTATTGGGGATAAGAAAGCTGCCATGATGAACCAAAGTAAGTTAAGACATGTAACACATGCTTAGTTTGTGAGTTTGAACCTAAGAATGTTAGGGATGCACTTGAAAATGAGGAATGGATCAAGGCTATGAATGAGGAAATTGAATAGATTGAGAAGAACAAGACATGGACATTAGTACCTAGACTGAAAGATAAAAATGTAATTGGTACTAAGTGGATTTTTAGGAACAAGTTAAATGAAAATGGTGAGGTCACTACGAATAAGGCAAGACTTGTATGCCAGGGATATGAACAAGAAGAAGGTATAGATTATGGTGAAACCTTTGCACCTGTTGCTATACTTGAAGGAGTCCATATACTACTTGCATATGCTGTACATAAGGGATTCAAAGTATATCAAATGGATGTGAAATTAGCTTTTCTGAATGCAATTGTTGAGGAGGAGGTCTACATAGAACAACTAGAGGGTTTTGTTGATCCAAATTAGAAGAACATGGTATGTAGATTGCAAAAATATTTGTATGGACTAAAGCAAGCATCGAGGGCATGGTATGAAAGACTAAATGCTTATCTTATCAGTATTGGATTTGTAAGAACTAGTGAAAATAGTAATCTGTACATGAAAGGAGAATCTGATGATAATATTTTGATTGTTGAAATATTTGTTGATAATATAATCTTTGGTGAACATGATCTGATTTGCAAATCTTTTGCTGATGAAATGAGAAAGGAATTTGAGATGTCAATGTTTGGAGAGATTAAATTCTTTCTAGGTTTGCAGATTATATAATAGAATGATGGAATTTTCGTCACTCAATCAACATACATTAAAGAAGTGTTAAATTTTTTTTCGCATGGAAGATTCAAAACTGGTAGGAACACCAATGGTAAGTGGATGTAAGTTGACAAAGGATGATGAATCTAAAGAAGTAAATCAGACACTGTACAAATCTCTGATTGGAAAATTGATGTATGTGGTGCAAAAAAGGCTTGATATAGCACGTGCAGTTGGGATTGTGGAAAGATTTTATGCCAATCCTAAAGATTCACATATGGTTGCAGTTAAAAGAATTTTGAGATACTTGAAGAAGACATAAGACTATGGTTTATGGTACACAATGGAAGGCAAATTTGAACTCCAAGTTTATACTGATGCAGATTGGGTTGGAAACATAGATAACCAGAAGAGCACAACTGGTGGATCATTCTTTTTAGGAGAAAGGCTTGTGACTTCGATAAGAAAGAAAAAAGCATACATTTCTTAGTCTACCGATAAAGTAGAGTATGTTGTTTCTGCTACAAATTTTTCAAATATTGCTTGGATTAAATAAGTGTTGGAAGGAATGAATGAGGTAATCACTGACCCGGTGATTATATATTGTGATAACACTAGTGCTATAAATATTTCCAAAAATCCTGTGATGCATTAAAAAACAAAGCATATATCTATTAAGTATCACTACTTAAGGGAACAAGTTCAAGAGAAGCAAGTGAAAGTGGAATTTGTAACATCTAAAGAACAACTTGCTGATATTTTTACCAGACCCTTACCAAAGGACACATTTGAATATTTGAGGACTAGACTAGGGGTCCGTCCCCTATCTATTGGTCACTAAGGTAATCAAGAGGTTGCATCAACCTATACTTTATCAGAAGATCATTCATGTTGATGCACATATCTCACACTTTAGTTTTTCTAAGGTTGTGAAAGATTGTAAAAGTTGGAACAAGAATTTGTTTATATGTACATGAAGGTACTTGATTTGGACCAAACAAAAGAGAATTACTTGGCTGATGAAGAGCTATTTATTTTCTTTGGCATTGTTGTCAAAGGGAGATAGATTGAATATGAAAAATTAGTTAGTGAGAACACAAATAGGGAGAGAGACTGCATATTGGAATATCTATTGCTGAGAACATATATGTGAGAAAGAATCTAAGAACTGAAAAGATCAAATCCGCAGGGAGAGTCTGCATGGAATGCTGTTTTATTTTGTAGTGATTAAACATATTAAATATCAAGCTAGGGAGAGCTTATCGAGCTACAACATTTACTTTCATAGTTGTAGAATACATGTTTGGTATGTGTTTGTGTTAAAATAATAACAAAATATAGAGAGAAATAGGAACTTGTTTAATCAAAGAGCTTAGGGATAAGAAGATTTACCATGAATTAATGAAAAAACTAGGAGCATTCACCAAAACCAAGAAACAAAGGAGACAAGATTTTGAAGGGGGAAAAGCATAAAAAACCCCCATGATATTAATGAAAGTGGCAACAAATGCCTAAGAATGAGAGAGAGAGAGAGAGTGAGCAAAACTCATACAAAATAATCAAGAAGAAGAATCTCATGAAATGAGAGGAGAGCCATCTCTTAATAGAGATGTGAGAAAGGAGTTACATTGTAACTCCCATTTCTATGTATGCCACATTTCACTAGTGTGTGAGGCAAGTGTAGGATTCCTCATAAGGAGGAATATTTATTTTCCTTAATAAAGGAAATTACAAATATTACATGTCCTCCCACTTGGACTAGAGGATGAATACAATAGGATACCTTGGTTTATCCTTACATATTTACCAAGGAAAGATTAAATTCTAACACCCCCCTTTAATCTTTACTTGGGGGTTTACAATCAAAGGGTTTTAAACCCAAATTTGTACAATGAATCTAGAATTTTTCTCTAGAAAGAGGTTTTGTCAAGATATCTGCAACTTGATCTTCTCCTCTATAGAAGATGAGGGACACTTGTCTATCTTGAATGTGTTCTCTGGTAAAGTGATGATGGAGAGAAATGTGCTTAGATCTTGCATGGTAAACTGGATTCTTTGCTAAGGCAATTGCACTTTGATTATCACAATACAATGGTGTAGGTTCTTGTTGAGGTAGACCCAAATCTTCAAGTATTCTTCTAAGCCATAGAGCTTCTTTAGAGGTAGTAGTACATCCTTTATATTCAGCCTTAGTAGAACATAATGAAACTGATTGTTGCTTTTTACTTTTCCAAGAAATTGCACCTGAACCAAGGAAAAAACAATAACCACTAGTGGATCTCCCATCATTGGGGTCACCTCCTAGATCTAAATCAGAATAACCTTTAAGAGTAAAATCAGCATTAGCATCATAAAATAAAGCATAATTTAGAGTACCTTTAATATACCTTAGGATTCTTTTAGCAACTTTTAAGTGAGATTGTTGAGGTTTAGACATGTATCTAGAAACTAAGCCTACACTATAAGATAAATCAGGTCTAGTGAGGGTTAGATAAATTAAACTACCTACAAGTTCTCTATAAGAAGTAGCATCTTTGAAAGGAGATTGCATGTCTATCATTAACTTAGTTCCTAATTCACAAGGAATAGATACATCATTAGCATTAGTCATATCGAATCTTTGTAAGAGATCTTGAGCATACTTAGATTGAGAAACAAATATACCATTAGAAGTTTTCCAAATTTGCATGCCTAAGAAGTAGTGCAAGATGCCTAAATCTGTCATTTGAAAGTTTTGATTGAGTTGAAATTTAATTTTAGAAAGTAAAGGGTTAGAGCTAGAGGTAAGGATTAAATCATCAACATATAAGATAATAATAATAATGTCATTTTCAGTATGCTTAATATACAAGTTTGGATCATTTTTACTTCTATCAAAACCTTGAGAAATGAAAAAAGAATTAATTTTAGAGTACCATTCTCTAGGAGATTGTTTTAAACCATAAATAGACTTCTTGAGTTTACAAACTAAATGTTCATTACCTTGTTGAATAAAACCAGGAGGTTGAGACATGTATATTTCTTCATGCAAATCACCATTCAAAAAAGCACTTTTAACATCCATTTGGTGAATAGGCCAATTCATTTTAGCAGCTAAAGCAAGAACAACTTTAATGGTAGGCATTTTAGCAACAGGGGAAAAAGTTTAATTATAGTCTATTCCTTCAGTTTGAGAAAAACCACGTGCAACTAATCTAGCCTTAAATTTACTAATTTCATTATTGGAATTTAGCTTAGTTTTATATAACCATTTACAGGAAACCAGATTTTTACCATGAGGTAAAGTAACTAAATCCCAAGTATTATTAGAAATTAAAGAGTCATATTCTTCTTGCATAGCAGTTTGCCAATGAGGTTGATTTTTAGCTTGAGAAAAAGTTTGAGGATCATTAAAATTAGAGAGAGAAGTCATAAGAGCATAATTGCAATAGTTTATCCTTCTAGGTTTAAGTCCACCCATTCTAGCAATGTAATCATCACCTTCATTAAGAAAATATTTAAACCATTTAGGATTTCTCCTAGAATTAACAGAAATATTACTAGGGGGAGTAAACATATTATTACCATCATCATCATCATCACTGCTACTACTAGAAGGAACAAAATCATTAGAAGGAGTGTCATTACTATCTATTTGTTCATCATTATCCTATTTATTAGTATTATCCTTAGTGTTAAGAGCAGAAACAAAGGGAATAGAAACAAAAGGAACATAAATTTGAGGAGTAGGGTTGAGAGAGGGAGGTTGGTCCTCCACAAGAACTATGTTGCTATGACTAAAATCAGAATCTAAAATCTGAGAACAGTCATGGACACCATTTTCAACAATGCAAACATCTCTAGCTATGTTGACTTTAGTAGTAAGAGGATCATAAACTCTATAACCTTTAGTGTTCTTAGAGTAGCAAACAAAAATATGAGGTGAGGATTTAGGATCTAACTTTTTCCTTTTCTGTTTAGGTGTGTGAACATAAGCAGTGGAGCCAAAAATCCGTAAATGAGACAAATTGGGTTTTCTACTTGACCAAACTTCTTCAGGAGTTTTATTTGGAAGGGCCTTAGTAGGAGTTCTATTAAGAATATAGGTGGCACATGCGATGGCTTCAGCCCAAAAATTATAATCCATATTTCTAGCATGTAAAAAACATCTACCCATTTCTACTATTGTTTTATGCTTCCATTCTACCACACCATTCTGTTCTGGTGTATAAGGAACAATAAGCTCATGTTTGATACCAAAAGATCTTAAATAAGAATGGAAAGCATGATTAACATATTTAGTACCATTATCAGTCCTAAGAATCTAAATTTTACAACCACTTTGTCTTTCAACAAAAACATGAAATTCAGCAAAAGTATCAAGGACTTGATCTTTACTATGTAGGAAATAAATCCAAGTTCTACGGGAATAATCATCAACAAAGGTTAAAGCATATTTAGAACCTGAAATAGAAGTATTTTCCATAGGACCTAAAAGATCACTCTGAATCAGAACTAACTTATTATTAGCTCTCCAAGATGATTTATGGGGAAAGGATTCTCTATGCGTTTTACCACTCATACATCCATTGCAATCAAACTTAGAAGTAGTAAGCTTAGGTAGTCCCTCTACCATATTTTCTTTTTGCATTAATGAGATATAATTAGAATTTAAATGTCCTAGCCTTTCATGCCAAATGTGAAAATCAACAGTAGTGAGTAATGAATATCTAGGAGAAACAAATTGATAAAATTTAAAGAGATTGTCATCATCTAATTTAGCATCAACAACTATTTGATCAGTGTTAGGATCAATGATATGACAATTATTTTTATGAAACTCAACCTTATAATCTTGACATAATTGAGGAACAAAAATAAGGTTAGCTTTCAAATCAGGAACATAAAGCACATCATGTAATTTACCATTTGGAATAGAAACATTACTAGTTCCTTGAACTTGACAGCAATGATTATCAGCTAAAGAAATAGGAATATTCATAGAATCAGGTTGCAAAGAATCAAAGACTTCCTTATGAGATGTAACATGTTGAGATGCACCACTATCAATAATCCATTCAAGTGGTTTAGAAGCATTAAAACAGACAGTAAAAGCAGAATGAGATTTATTTCCATTAGGTTTTCCATTGGAGTAATTTTGAGAATTACGTTGATCATCTTTTTGTTTCTTAAAATAGTTATGAATTAAGTGACCATCTTTACTGCAATAGGTGCAATGAGGCCTATTTGACTGATTATTACTATGATAGTTATTGGAAGGCCTAGAATTGTAATGATCATTAAATTGTTGGCCTGAGTTATTATTTGAATTATTAGTATTGTTAGATCTTTGATAATTTTGGTTATTTTGATTAGTATTAGAAGATCTATTATTATTATGAGATTGAGAGACATAAGCATGTTCGTGAGATTTAAGTATGCCAAATTGAATTAATTTAGCTTCCTCTTGATGCAACATATTTTGAAAAATAACATAAGTTAGTTGAGATGCTAAAGAAGGAATAGTTAACTAAGAATAAATATTAGTGATAAACTGTTGGAATTGTCTAGGCAAACATTTACGAATGATTATATGGATTATCCTTAAATCAGAAAGAGGAACTTGTAAACTAGTTAGTAAAACTTTAATAGAATCAAACTTAAGCAAGAAATCATCAACAAAGTTGAAATCGGTATACCCGAGGTCTTCAAGTTGGTCTTGAAGCTGGATTTTTCAAGTCTCATCTGCACTGTCATAGGTATTTTTCAGGATGTCCCAAGCTTGATGGGCTTCTATACATGTAGAAATTAAGACATACAACTAGGGACTTAAGGAGATCCCTATTAAACCAAGTGCTTCCTCATTTTTAGTCTACCAAGCAGTTTGGTTAGTTTGAGGAGCAGAGGCTGTTGGTTTTAAAGTGGCATCAGTAGCAATATCTAAAATATGGTGGAATCTAAAGATGAAGGTCATGTGTGTTTTCCATGCATGATAATTTGTACTAGTTAATTTCATTTCTGGCATTAGGGTAGTCATGATGAAATGCGAAGGTCTAAACTAGGGATAAACAGAAAAACCTTTAACAAAAACCAGAAAGGAATTGAAATCAAACTATATGCACTTGCATGCAATAGCAGAAAGCTATAAAAGCTTATGCCAAAGAGGCATGCAGGAAAAGTAACAACCAGAGAGAGAAAAAAAATTGAAACTAAGTTCACTAAAGAGAAAAGAGATCTCCGTTAAGCTATTATAGATTAACAGAAACTGACAAGAATCTCTTGCATGCAGAGAGAAAGAAAAATAAATTTGCTGCATGCAAGGTAAAAGCTAAAAAAATTGCGATCCTGCAAAGAAATGTTAGTTAAAAATGAATTGAAACTAAAAAAAACTTAATTAAAAAAACTTGATCTAGAAAATGAAAAGAATCTAATTTAATATTGTGCATGTGATAAAAGACCGACTGATATGAACTATGAAGATCAACAGAGGAAGAAAAAGTCCAAAAAACCCTGCAAAAGAAACGAACTAAGGGAAAACAAATACTACAACATTAATAATGAAGGCTGCAAAAAGAATGATAAAACACAATGCTAAGTTACTTTGAATTAAAAAATTATTCTAACCAACTTATTCCTCCATACAATTGAATAATAGCAATTAATATGATTCTAAATTATTTTCACCCTTGAAACAAACCAAGAATGCCACAAAACAACTAAAAAAATGCCAAAAAAAACTGATGAAAACGGTCAAACTAAAAAACTAGACTTGAAACTACGGTAAAAAGTAAAAAACTTAAAACTGAATGCATGTAACAGAAGTTGATACCCAAAATAAACCAAATTCTATTCTCTGCAAAGAAAGAACCTACAAACTTAGTTTCCGAAAAGTAATTACCTACAAACTATATCTCAAATTCAAAACAAGCCGATATAACAATAATAACAACAACGATAATAACAAAAAACTAAGATTTTAATAACACATGCAAATAAAATACCAACATGCAAATAACAGTGTTGGAATAAACTCAAATAAGATTTTAATAGATCATGCAAATAACAAACGGAAAAAATTATAAACTATCAACTTATAAAATATAACTAAACATTATACTTCCGATGGTTGCTGCTGTTGTGATCTTGAAAAGAAACTCAACACAAAGGCAAAGGGACACCAGATAGTACATGCAGCGATAGAACTAAACACAAACACTGCATGCAACAGAAATACTGATAATACTATCACCTTCAAATTAGAAAGAAACGAATGCAAAAAATAGCGAAACAAAACAAAGATATTAATAAAAAGAATAGTGCTCTCCAATAATGTAGATTATAGCAATAACCGATCAATATATTAGCAGAATAAACGCATGCAAGTAAATGAAAAAAAATGCAAGAGAGAAGGATGTTCGGTTTTCGAACAATCCCCAAATATTACTTCTTGCAGAGATATTTATTTTTTTAACATGCTAAATCGAAACCAAATAGGAGAAACCTAGTAGTAAGAAAATATAATGCTAAAGAGATGGAGGAGATAGCTGTGATTTTAAGAATGCGAAACTTTCTTCAAAGCCAATAACTTATACTTAAAAGCCCATACTAATTGTTTATCGACAATTAAGAAAAGATTTGAAAGTTATCAAAAAGACTGATGAATAAATATGAGGATAAAGGCGTGTATGAAAGCGGTTATTAAAACTGTTCTTCCCACTCCTCTCTTTTCTATATGAGCTGGAAGCATTCTTGAATGAATGCTGCAAACTGAGAAGAGACCGAATACTGATTACTAAAAAACAAAGATAAAGGTACGAAATAAAACTCACATACAAAACAAAAAAAAATCGATAGAAAAAATAGAGCTAATAATTAAAAAATGAATGCAGAGGAAATAAAAGAATGCAATGAACAAAAAATAGTTCCGAGCTAGGCTAAATTTAGAGTTTATAAATCAATGCAAGAAAATCTATGCAGCAACGAAAATAGAAACAAATGATAGCAATTGAAGAAGATATTATGAACAGTTATGAATCGATATTAGAATGAAAAAGACCCTTTTAAAGCTTTAAGTTATAATATTTTAAAAAACAAAATGTAAAATTATAATCAAAGTTTAATATGATAATATTAGGATTGTGAGGAATTTAAATGTGAATAATTTTGTATATCAATAAGTATCCAAACCTGCACAAAAAATTGGTCAAAAAGGTAGCCAATAGATAAGTCGGGTTTGACGGTATACCAGCCAAACCCCAAATTTTTTTTATTTTTTTTCTCTTTAAACAGATTAGACAAATATATATATATATATATATATATATATATATATATATATATATATATATATATATATATATATATATATATATATATATATATATATATATATATATATATATATATATATATATATATATATATATATATATATATAACAATAAACTCTCTCGAGAGTCTCCAAAATTGGAGTGCTCCAAGATATGGTAGCTCCTTCACCTACACACTCAAAACATGATTAAACCAACCTGCTCTGATACCCTATTAAAATAATAACAAAATATAGAGAGAAATAGGAACTTGTTTAATCAAAGAGCTTAGGGATAAGAAGATTTACCATGAACTAAAGCAAAAACTAGGAGCATTCACCAAAACCAAGAAATAAAGGAGACAAGATTTTGAAGGGGGAAAAGCATAAAAAAACCCCCGTGATATTAATGAAAGTGGCAACAAATGCCTAAGAATGAGAGAGAGAGAGAGTGAGAGCAAAGCTCATACAAAATAATCAAGAAGAAGAATCTCATGAAATGAGAGAAGGAGAGCCATCTCTTAATAGAGATGTGAGAAAGGAGTTACATTGTAACTCCCATTTCTATGTCTGCCACATTTCACTAGTGTGTGAGACAAGTGTAGGATTCCTCATAAGGAGGAATATCTATTTTCCTTAATAAAGGAAATTACAAATATTACATGTCCTCCCACTTGGACTAGAGGATGAATACAATAGGATACCTTGGTTTATCCTTACATATTTACCAAGGAAAGATTAAATTTTAACAATTTGGCATATTTTCATATTACTTGTGTTGCAATCAATGCCGAAGGGAGAGATTAATGATCTACAACTGATTGAATATCTAGATGAAGTGAAGAAACAATGATTAGAGATCACTGAGCTATTGAAGTGACATGTAAGATGATTAAATAAGTCAATATATTTTCATTGATGTCAACTAGTTTTGACAGTACTTATCATGATAGTTACAAAAATATGAACATCTGTAGAAGGAAGAAAAGATGAAGAACTGAGATATCTACATAAGGAAAAGATGGATATGATAGATAAGGATAAGGTAAACATTGGGTAACCTATTGATGAGTCTATGGATTTATATTTTTGACTTGAGCATGTTACATTAATCTATTATAAAGAAGAGATTTGAATTGAACAGTTCAATGCGGTCGGTAATTGAAGACTTCTGTATACACCGAGCCAGTGCAGTGTATACTGAGTGACAGTAATAACCGAGTTAGTTATCACCGACGCATTTTAGTATTAACTGAGTATGGATGAAAACATTAAATGCTAAGAGCAACTGACTGAAATTGATGAGCTGGATATTGTTATGATTTCGAGGTTAAGGATGAAATTAGTTATGAGATCCATGACTGACAAAATTCAGAGATGATCTAAAGGATGATATTGAAATGTGTTAAGGACACATCTGCCAAGGAAGGTTTAAGCGGAAAAATGGATGAAGGAGATTAAGATGCAAATCTGATGGTTGATTTGAAAATGGTTTACTTGTCTATTTAAGAGATATGAGTTTCATTGTTGAAACATGCCGGATAAAAGGATTCTGTAGAGATTTCATGTGAAGATTTTATTCATGCATTCTTGATCAAACTGGTTACAAAAAGAACCGAGATGCAGACATTACCAAGTGTCAAAGAACTATTTACCGAGTGAAAGTAAGTTGAGAAATATTGAGGAAGTGAATTGATTAATGATTAGAGGATTTTATGAGCATATCATAGATCTAAATATTTTCAATTGAGTTGTATTTGAATCAGATCAGTACTATATCAGTTTAACCATTGATTCAAAAAATCTCTTAACCGAGTGGACTTAACAGTCTTATTGTACTATCCTATGACATTCATTGAATGTAAAGTGTTATCTTGTTGACCCCATAGTGAATGCTAGTCAAAAGTTAACTGTCAATAATAAATCCTCTAACCAAGTCACACCTAATAGTGTGCATTGTAACCTTTAACAAGGTTGGCTCTTTACCGAGCTCACTTCAAAAGAGTGAATTATTTTGGGTTACTGGTCCCAGATGGTTTTTCCCTTAGCAGGGTTTCCACGTTAAATCATTGTTTTATGTGTTGTTTGTTATTATTGTTTTTCTATCATACTTTACATACTGCATAGTTGGTTTAGTCGGTAATCACAATTTGGATAATTATCAGTATTCGTTAAAGTGAACATACATATTGATATTTTATGTTACTGAGCTGCATAAATTATTGAAATTGTTTTGTAAGGTACATCTGGGAGTTCGAGATTGTAGGATAACTGATCTAACTGATTCACCTCCCCTCTCAGTTATTCTAATAGTTTCAAGTAGGTTTCTTTCTCAAGATGTGTGGGGATTCATTTTGGTTTCACAAGGCATTTCCTCTATTTTTATGAATTTTTATTTTATTTGAATGTTTTAATGATGCCTAAGAGCTTATTTATGTCACCCACTGAGCTTTGATGTTTGAAATAACAATACCACGAGACTGAAAATAAAACCATCCTAAAACTCATTTCAATTAATCACAACTAGTGAGAGTGAGTTGTCGATGATGTGATGTTGATTCTTGTGTGCATGCTCCAAACAAATTTGATGTTGAAGTGAGGGATACAAAGGTAGTTTACTATCATCTTAGTTCTTTCTCTTTTATTTTTGATTTTTTGTGATTGAAGGGTGAGTCTTCCTAGTGGAGTTGCTATATTTTCTAGGGCTCACTCAACTTGAGACTTGGATAGCTCTTTGAAGACACACATAGTATAAAAGCTAACTTCAAACATGCTTAAGTAGAAGAAACTTTATAACTAGAAAATTATCTCTTCAAGTTTTAGAAGTAATTTCCATTTCATTTCTTAATAGTTTCCAATACCCACTTTGGTTCTCCCATGCTAATGCAAAGGGTGTTATTGATACTATTTTACTCAAGGTCTTGTATATCACATCTAAGTTTTGTCAAAATGCCACAAGGTTGGTGAAAATCCTCAACCACCATTTAAAGTGCAAGCAATGTTGGGATCATTCTATTTTCATCACTTCTTATATGATCTCTTAGATTTCATTATTATTCCCAAAAGGAATGGTTCTACATTTCAATAATTTATATAATTTAATCTTTCTTCTCCATTCATGCTCGTTATATGGTCGTGATTTAACTTTTGAAGCCTGTTGCAAGTAAATTATGTTGTTCTTGAAAGTTGTTTAATACTTTTCTATCGTATAATATAATATAGGGTTTATTATGCCCCTTTGTTATATCTAGGCACTGTTATATTCTATTCCAGTGTTTGAGTCTATACAAGCTCATTAAACTTAAACCTTTTTCTTTTTCTTAAACACAATCAAGGATAATACTGTGAGGTATCTACATTGTCTGAATGGATGTAGATGTGTTACCTCCCAAAGTTTTTAACATTGGTCTTCACCCTTGGGTTCATGTTTACAAATTTGGTCTTTCTAATGTCATGATTTGAGTTGGTGCCTATTTTTCTTTATCATTTTTTAAAAGCTATTTAAGATATTATAGTTCTTATAAATAGGTTAAGAGGTAATGAAAATTCTCATAACTTCAAAAAATGGATATACTTCTTCATCACCATAATTATTCATAGTAAACAATTTTTTGATTGGTTTGATCTAATAGTAACCAAATTCATTAAAAAAATCTTGTCATATGTCATCTTACTTAATTTTGTGTAGTTTACTGTACAAGAAAATGGTCTAGATTGAACCCATTGTATGTCAATGAAAAAATGTGTTCTTATTTGAATATGCAGACAACTAGCTGAAGTGCATGAGATATGTCAAGAAAAGAAATCCCCTCGTTTAGGGTTTGATAACCTAAAATCATACAAATTCCAAATATGTAAGAAACATTGTATTTGATCAAAACATGAGAGGGATTTGATAGTTTAATCAAGACTTTAAGCATGTGTCTAAATATTATTTGTGCAACTAATAAGAGTAGAGGAATTACTTGAAAACCAAAATATTTTTTGTCAATGCAGAAAGGGATTTATATGAGTGTTGGAAAAGTGATATTATTTTTTTTAGGTACAAAAATTCAAATATCTCGACAAGATTCCATCCATACATGCTAAAATCTATGAATGGTTGTTTTCAACAAACTTTCTCCACTATTTCTAAGGTATTCTCTAATTAGATTATGCTTTCACCAATTCTAACTATTTTTTAAAACTATACTACAAATACATGACACATCCTTCTCAACTTAGGACATTATTTACAAATTAAATATTGGTAGTGTTGTTATTTTGTGAAGGTATAAAAGTTTGAATGTCTGATCAATTTTCGATCCATACATGTTCTAGCATCTACATATTTAAGTATTTTGAACAATGGTTATTTTCAACATTTTAAAATTAAGTGACTGATCGAAGCATGTGGTATTTGTATCTGCAAGCAGTTTGAGAGTATTACCTGAAGATGCATATCAATAACATAGAGAACCACCAATTTACTATGTCATTTGATATGTCATGAAGACTTAGTTGTGCTTGTTACAAATTTTGATTTAGATGGAAAAAAAGTAGCAAGGAAAAGTGCATAGTAAAAAGAGAGTTTTCAAACTTACAATGCAGTGACTCATTTAAAATTTAATCAAGCGTGCTTTTTGAATTCTATTTTTATAATTCAATGCAGTAATATGGCCCTATCAACTCATTGCATGCACATAAGCATATAACTGCTAGTAAAATAATACTTTTCATCAACACTTTATGGACAATAGACTACATATGTAGATAATGTTAAAGACATGTACACATGATTAAATGTAAATATAGCACTATATTGCAATATTCAACATCTTGTATAATTCTTCTTTAATCATTAATATAACTTTTTGATGAATCCTTCTTTACAAGGCTAGCATAGATTTTAGGATTATGTTATGTATTATAATGTTACCATCTATCCTATATGCCATGATATGGTCATTCAAAGTCATCTTAAACTTTACTTAGTATCATGATCATGTTAAATTTCATATTAGCTTAGTATTCTATTTTTTTTTAATAATTATCCTGCTCCGTATTTTACCATTAATTATGTGGGTAATTTTATATTTGATGAAATGTTGCATGACTACTTGGTATTAAGAGGATAAACTAGTAAAGGAGCATCTAACTCAAAGTATTTAGATCACACTTTATCATTTGTAAAAGTATCTAAGCCTATCTAATATGCGTTCATACAATAATCATAGATTAAATCAAGTTAAAATATGGATAAATTGACATCTCTAATAATAATGCATAAATTTTTTATTTCTTTGTGTTATTCATTTTATGGCTTCTATTAGATTTTTTAATCAACCTTGTTGATATAAGAATAATGACCCCTTTGTGTTGTATCAAATATTTAAGAAAATTATCTATTTTGTTGCTAATTAACAACCCATGTAGATGAGGATACATGATGTTCACAACATCTACTAATTTTATATCTATGAGAAGTATCACCATGAGTAGAATGGATATTCATATGAGAAATCAATGGTGGTTTGTTGTGTACATCAAGATATATAAACAAATATGAAGAAGCTTGGTCAGGATAAACACAATTTTTTGATACATTATGGAAGCTTGGACAATATTAGTTGTATGAACTCATGGAAATTATTAGAGAATAGTATACATTAATGTTCTAGGCATTACATGGAAAATAGCATTAAAAGTAACAAGTCCTAATGTGATATAAAAAGTTAGTAAACAAGGGATTCTCATATAAAATTGGAAAAGCTTGTTATGGTTATCTTAGTTTTTAGGAGATAAACATAGTAAACTTGTAACAAATATAGAAAATAACCGCAACAATAATTCAAACGAAATCCATTGTCTCCTAGTTCTTAGCAAACTCTAATGTTTACATGTACATAACTATACCATATATTTGGATATTATTTTTTAGAATATGTGGGGTGGAATCCCATGAGGAGTAAAACAATGTGTCCTATTTTGAAGCATTAATTCATTTTTTTTTTTCAGATATTAGGTAAAATGATTGATTGCGTGCATAAAATATCCTTTAAAATATTTTTTTAGAGTTTCATAGAAAGATATATAGATCAAGCAAAGAGATATAGGTGAGATTAATTTTAGCTTGTGTATAAGTATATTTTATATAATAAATGATATAATTTTTTAAATTTGTTATTAAAATAATATAAAATTAAAAACTAATTATAAATTAACAATATATGCAAAAATTTTAATTTAACTAACCAACTTTTTAAACTCATATTTTTGATTTTAAGAGGATAAATTTCTAAACTAATATGTTTATTTGAAAAAGATTGTAAATTAATAATAATATACAATAAATTATATAGAAATTTTTATTTGTGATAAAAATAATTATAAATTAGTATGTTTCTAAGTTCATAAATTCATATGTTTTATTTTAAAAGGATTCTAAATTAATATAAATATAATATAGTAAATTCTATAAAAATATGTATATAAGATACTAATATTATAAATTAGTAAAATAAATTTTTAAAATTCATATATTTTATTTTAAATTTTTTAAAATTAATATGAATACATAATAATCAAAATAGAAAAAAACACACACATACACACACACACACACACACACACATACATACGTATACATACATACATGCTTATATATACATAAATTACACGCGCACACACACACATATATACATACATACATACATACACATACATGTACATACATACATACATACATATATATATATATATATATATATATATATATATATATATATATATATATATATATATAACAATTTTTGATGATTTATTAATAAATTTAAGAATCATATTTATGAATAATATTATTTAGAGTTTGTATGAAATGACCGTTAACAAGTTGGCAAAGGATTTCAATAGGTTTGCTCATATCCCATATCCAATAAAATGTTCCACTACAGACGACATTAAATTTTAAAAAATAATCCCATAACCACGACTCAACCCCACAATCTACAAACAAATGTCCGAAAAATAACAAGGTCCTTCAAAATATCTAGTAGAAGTCATGACTAAGAGAGATTGACGATCCACGAGGTGCAGGTGTCAATGGGACACAGTTCAGTAGTTTCCCCATACTTGATGGATAATATTGTTTAGTCTACGTTTGTGACAAATGTCCCAAGTAGCAAGCTGGCGAGGGGAGTCAATACGTTATTCTACGTCGATGGCATAGGGTTGAATGGAAGATTCATTGACTGGTAGTTGAGCAACTTCATTCATGGCATGATGCACAAACTTATTTAGACCAAGAGTCTCCCTATATAATGCAAGCTCTACTCCCTCAAAACATCTGAATTGTTTGATCTTTTCAACAAGCCCTGTGAAATTGCTGTATCAGAGTACTGATCTTGTATTTGTTTTTGAAGAATCAGTTGAGGTATAAACATGGGTCCCGGAGGGCCTGGAGGAGGAGGAGGAGGAGGGCCTGGAGGAGGACCAGGAGGATTTTTTGGCTGCATTCGACAATGGTGATGTTATTTTCATTGCGTGTTTGCTCCTCTAATGTTTTTGAAATATTGGATTTTGTGCATTTAGTGATTTTATTTATTCTAAATAGTTGTTTGACATTTAGGGTTAAGTTTTATGATCTTATAGTTGTTTGGCATTTAGGTTTAAGTTTTATGATCTGATATGGGTATATTGTTATTGATGCAGTCTGTACTTTCTGTGCTGCTGCTGCCTGATTCAAGAATGCTGTGCATTTTGCTGCCCACTCTTTGGAGGGCCTCCACGCTGAACAAAACTCACTTTTGTGGAAAGCTTCTTGAATCTGATATGCATTGTTGCAACTATCCTTTGTGTTAGAGGGTTATGTATATAAAGAAATAATGTGACAGTTAATAAATATTTTGACATTTTAATGGTAAATAACTGTGTTTCTGCTTTCCCATTCCAATGAAATGTTCTGGACAGCCATTAGTAGATAGCTATATTGTTTTTTAATTTTCTTAAAACTTATTTTAACCTCTTACAGATTAAGTATGAACATAAATACTCGAGGGTTAATGCCTATACGATTCTTGCAAAAAAAAACTCATCTGGTTATAAAAGTCTGTGTATTGCACAATAAAAGTGGGACACCTTTAAGTTCCATACAAAATGGAAAACATACTGGATTTTAGTGAAATTTTTAACATTTGTTCTTTACTATCTGTATTTCTTGTGCTGTAAATCTATAAAAAATTTGAAAAAAATAATATTATGTTTTCATCTATCTAAAAAACTTTTTATTTTTTTTGTCTTTTATGCATTTTGTATAAAGATATATGATCAATAGAAGACAGATGACTTAGATGCATACTTCAGGTAACATATATGCTCTTATTTTGGAAACTTTTGCTCGATCTTAACATTTGAACAAAGAAAATAATATTTAATAATTGTCATCAAGAATTCTATTAATGATAATTGACTTCATAATTATGATAACTATTTTGAGGTTCTTAGTAGTGATATAATATGTGGGAAGATACCATTCTTTTATATTCTTTTTACGAAGTGTAATTATCTACATGTTTTATTATTTCAATTTTTATTATGTTTAACCTTTTTTAAATAAGATAAAATTTTTAAAGTTATCTTCTAAAATCTATTATGAAGATGTGTGGCAAGTTTAAAAATTATAGTATACATTATTATATTAAAAATTAAAATTGTAATACATATTAGATATCAATGAAAATGATAGTTTAGGAGTTTATTTACAAATTAAAGTGATGATATTTGTCAAAGATAGTTGAATTCTAAGGTTAATGTTGAGACAAAGAAAGTATATTTGTAATATAAGTGTTCCTTCCAAGTGAAATGTTACAAGTAGTAGTTGCCGTTGCACCAAAAGATTGACCTGTTAATGCCCGATACAACCACTAGACTTATAGAAGACACAGGAGGCTGTTAGACCATGTCACAAATCTCGAGGGGAGCACTGACCATTTTTCCAACAATCTCCCCCTCAACGTTACCCGAGGGGATTCTAACCTGTGGCCAAGCTCTGATACCACTTGTTACAAGTAGTAGTTTCCTTTGCACCAAAAGATCAACCTGTTAATGCCCGATACAACCACTAGACTTATAGAAGACACATGAGGCTATTAGGCCATGTCACAAATCTCGAGGGGAGCGCTGACCATTTTTCCAACAGTGAAAATCTTCAATATCCAAATTGTAGTGCTTAGACATATCTTGCCTCTACTATTTACCCATTTTGCATTTTTTAATCTCAACAATATAATATACTTAATGATTTTTCTATTGCCATCAAGGCTTATAGATCATATTTTTTGATAAACATACATGGATGTGTATATACTATCCTTATATTGAATTTGGAGATTATTGTGCTTGTTCATAATATGCTCCATTTCAGGTTCCCAATAGAGTAGGAGCCCCATTTCATGGTTTCATGGCAATTTCTTAAGGAAATCTTCAAGAAAAAGATTTCTTATTTTGATTTCATTTCCTTTAGGAAAATATAATTTTTGTTTCTAGTATATGAACCATTAAAATATGATCAAGGGTTGTTCTTTACACTTTAGAGAAATATGATATAATGCTCAAATTACATCTTCATAGAATTACCATTCAATCCAGATGAATATAATTTTCTTGGAAGATTAATACATAAATTTTCTCTTACTAATGATGTATGCTGCTAACGTCTAATATATACGAAAGTGGGATCCTAGGCTAACATGTGGATAAGCGTAGAATCAATTTTAATTTTTTCAACTATGAATGAAGAAGATCTATGAATGGGTTTGACTTAAACCCTAAAGGGAGAGTCAGAACTATCCAAGATCTGCACCCAAGTTCTTATTTTGTGGTATGTATGATGTGATTGATGCAAATGCATGTGAATGACTAAGCCAATAATGACAATTATGAATCAAACTAATAGAAAGAATGTGACAAAAAATATGAAAAAAGTGCAAATTTGGAAATAGGATACTAAGGGGAATTTGTGATAGAAGCACAACCAAATAAAGTAGGAGAGGGATAACTAAAATTCTAGTTTGATGAAAAACTATAAATGAAAGTGACTAGGATGATCTCAGGAGGTCTTTGAGTCACAACCTTGCAATATTCACTTAGAACTAGAAAGAAATGGTCATTGGTCACCTTGTCCTATGATTTATGTATTTTCAAAGTCTTAAATTTTAATGGTGATTTTCATTTATGAGCTTGCATCTAAAAAAACAAAGAGAAAATTGGTTATGCTATATAGAGGCTTTCCTAAGTTAACTTTTGAATTATTGTTTGCACCTCCACAAAAATATAATGATTGATAAGCAATGCATACCGTCAAGGGTGAAGATAAAAATAATTGTGTAGTGAAGTAAACTATATACATCTATAATTTACACTCACTTTTAGAATCTCTTTGGTGACTATGCTTCATGTTCTTGATTTATGTGTAATTATGCTTAATTCTAGGACTATTTATGGATGGTTAGTGAAATCCCCTACTTGATGACCATTTTATGACTTATAGTGCTAGGAATAGGGTACCTAGCACCTACATTCTTCTCAAATAGGGTTCCTTGAATCGAAATCCAAGCATTTTAGCTCCAACTTTGAAATTATAATGGGTTTCATTGGCAGTGGTTGGAAAGTGCTCCTTGATGTTATCCTTAACCAAAAATTAAACCTAAAATGCTATAAGTTGCATATAAATAAAATTCTCTTTATCATTTCAATATCAATCCATCATTATTTTAAGTCAAGTATCAATTAGATTTGAGCATTTAATCAAGCATATTCAATGCACTTGAGGAAATATCCACATTTAAGAATTCAACAATTGAAGTTTTAATAATCATGATCAATTTTTCTATGTTCTTCCGTGATGAAGACATGCATTCACATTCATTCAAGGAATTTGTGGAAATATCCACATTTAAGAATTCAACAATTGAAGTTTCAAAAATCATGATCAATCTTTCAATGTTCCTCCATGATGAAGAATGCATTCACATTTATCAAGAAATATCAAGTACTCTATGAGACTTCAAGGAAAACATTTCATATTAGATATAGATTTATTAATCAAACATTTCCATTAAGGTTTTCAACCTTTTCCCTACAAAGGGTAAGCTTTCTTTCATCCAAAATTATTATAGTGAAGATGGAAACACCCACACGGGGTTTGACTTATCCAATCCGCTATACAACATAATAATTTCCTATATTTTCATGTGTGAAGGTATAAATATGACAACTAAAAGTTATTGTAGTCACGATCTATAATAGTTAGGCTTTCTTGACTAAAGTTCCTAATGTCTATGGCTTCACTCCTACACCTTTTTAGTCACATGATATGACATATAGCCAAATATGTGTCAGCTTGGAACTTGATCCCAATCACATCCAAGGTAAACTTCCAAGACCACCTACCATACTACCACATATCACCACTATCTTCAATTTATATTCAAGAAAGAAACCCCAAAGGTTATTGCCTATGCAACATGTGTCCAAGATGAACTTTCATTGAGACATGACGAGACTTGCATCCTCAAATACTGGGCTCCACTAGTCCATCCCATGAGATTTCCCAATGAAGATTTTTTACAAGATAGAAAAAGATACCATTCATTAAGAGAATAATAATCATAGAAAGTGAGATTAATTGATTTCCTTACATGAAAACAAATAAGTTTTAAAAGGATACAATTGACGTCCATGCCCAAAGATAATAAAGATTAATTATGCCAATCATGCATTTATGAAATCCCAAATTTATTGCAAATACATGAGTTTGGAATTTGTAGTTGCTTCTTCCTAGTTGGGAGGAACACCTAAGTTTTTCTAAGAAATTTGGGGTAATGTATTATGTACTAAACATTGTAATGTGCAATCTATATTCTGGCCTTAACATATTTAGTTTTACTAGTAATAAACTGCCAAGATTGTGTCTTTGTTGAATTTCTTCATTTTGTTGGATATTGCTAATGCATGGGTGGTGATTGAGACATTTAATATGTTTAATCACTATGTTACTAAATGTGCACTCATACTGTTGTCATTTGTGTTTTGTCACTGATGTCAACATATGCTTCTATGAAGGAACCAGACTGGTAATCACAGTGTACAGATACTGTACGAATGTTTCAGATGCTGCGAAGTTAGATTAGAGTTTAGGTGGATGTTGTGATCTTATATATGAGATTGCATAATTAGCTATTTCATATTAAAAGAGTTACAACTATTTTGGTAAAGACTGGTCACTAGACTGTGACAGTGAGAATCGATAGAGTTAGTCTTTGGATTTTTCGTATAGCTTTCAGAGGATATGGATTCAAGGTATGCGAACTTGAAGGATGATGGAAAAGGTATTGAAGGATGTTCGTTGGTCAGTGCAAGGTACAAAATGATTGGTGATGTCATCTGTGGCGCGTGCTTTGGTGATGGCTTATTCTGAAGCTGACGCAGGGAATGAAGTGTGTGTTTTATCTGGCAAGCATAAATTAAAAATGTCGGTCCTTAATTATTGTAATGTAATCATTGTAGAATTGTTTTAGATACCGTGTTTATCTTAGCAAGGGTTTATGTAATTGTTTGTAATTAGGAAAGCCTCATGGGCTGACTTGATCATGGTAAATTATAATAAGGTATATATGTAGAATCTTTTCTTTGGAAAAGACATGGATGGAATAAAATGTGACATAGAGAAGTTGGAAAAGCTGTGAGCTTGTGTCTGCTGTATGTAGAGCAGAGGTTTACCAGTGGACTTCATTGGAACTAATCAAGCAAAGACAGTTGCTGGAAAATAGTTCAAAAGATTATGTATTTCTTTATATACACCTGTTGCAAACTAGTGAGTTCTGAAGGTGGATTTAACCTTCTTTGGGTAGTGAGCCCTCTCTTTTGTTCTTGACTCCTAATAGGGTCTATCCTCTAATAAGGACTATGTACTGTAATGTTTCAATAAGCTCCTAATAGGGCTATATCTTCTAACAAGGATTACTATACTCTCAGTACATCATTTGTGGGTGCTAATTCCCACCAAGGTTTTTACCTTTAACAGGGTTTCCCCAAAACCAAAATATTGTGTTATTGTGTTGGCATTCATTGTGTTCATTGGATCTGATATTGAAGAGCTTAAAGATTAAAGTTGAATATTCTATTATACAACTGATTCACACCCCCCCCCTCAGTTGTATTGTGGACTGTTATTCCTAACAATTGGTATCAGAGCATGTGGTCCTCAGAGAGAAAGCTTAACAACTTGAGGTGATCTTGGAGATGACACTCTATAGGAGGGATGGTCCTAAATTTGATCATGAAAACTTTGATAGTTGGAAGAACAAGATGCGAACACACTTGTTGTGTTTAGGCATAGACTACTAGCTGATGACAAAGAAGAAGGTAACCCTGAAGATTGAGAATGATTTTCCATCTGCTACTGATGATGAGAAGAAGTTATTTTCATATAACATGGTCACAAGGGAAGCACTAATCAATGCATTATCTAAAGGTGATTTCACTGAAGTTAAAGACTTAGATTTGACACATGAAATTTGGAATAGATTAGAAGCATTATATGAAGGGGATAAATATACCAAGCAAGAAAAGTTATAAAACTAGAAAACAAAGATGGAGAAGCTGCAAATGAATGCGGATGAAAGCATTAGAGCCTATGTTCAAAGGGTCACAGAAGCAGTAGTTAGAATAAAAAATTGTGGAGGTACTTATGATGAAGAGGAAGTTATTACGAAGATCCTCAGATCACTGACTTTTGTATACAAATTCAAGGTAATGCCTATTCAAGAAACTATACCTCTGACTCTGAATTTTAGCAAAGAGATGTTGATTGCAAAGTTAACTACTTTTGAAGCTGCACAATTAGGAGAAGCTGCACCTAAAGTTGATTTTGCATTTAGGGCATCTGCACACAAGAAAGTATCTGCACTTCTAAGAACAAGAAAAGAAGACCTAAAAGAAGAGCTTGGTGAGTATACTGAGAAATGAGAAAAGATAATGGAAGAAGAAAGAAAGATGGAAGAACTTATTGCACTGATTAATAGAAGAGAAATAAGAGGTAAGGGAAAATTTGAAGGCAAGTTACCCTTGAAATGTTTTTCATGCAATAAGATAGGTCATTTTGCATCTAGATGTCCTGCAAGAGTTTCTAAGTACAAACTTGATTATGAAAAGATTAGAAGAGACAAAGAATGTTATTATGCTAGTGAAGGAATATCTGATGATGATGATTTAGATAAAGAAGATATTTGATTTGTTGCTATTAAAGATGAACCAATACATGAAAAAAAGCCTTAGTATCTCATGTTGACAAGAAAATTGAATGGATAATTGACAGTGGATGTTCTCATCACATGATTGGTGATAAGATCAAGTTTGTTAAATTAGTGAATTATGATGGAGGTGTTGTGAGGTTTGGGGACAATCTCCCTAAATCCATCATAGGAGTAGGATCCATTACTCTGGATGGAAAAACTAATACAGAAAATGTACTACTTGTTGAAGGACTGAAACATAATTTTTTGAGTGTCGGACAGTTAATGGATAAAGATTTTCAGTTAAGTTTTGTTAATGATAAATTCTTTATCAGAAGCAAGGAAGGAAAACTGATTGCTACCGGTTCAAAATCTAGAGGTAATGTATTTGAACTAAACACATTTGGAGCCTCTTGTTTTGTTGCGAAGGTAGATGACAGTTAGTTATGACATAGAAGATTTTGTCATGTTAATTTTGATAACATTGTGAAGGCCAGTATGACTAATGCAGTAAGAGATCTACCAAAGCTTGTGAAACCTTCTAGCACTGTATGTAGAGAATGTGTTATGGGAAAGCAAACTTGAAGCAGTCATAAAATAAAATCATTTACATCAAAAGGGAAGTTGGATCTTGTACATACAGATCTATGTGGGCCTACAAGAACAAAGTCATACTATGGTGAAAGGTATTTTATACTCTTTGTTGATGACTTTTATAGAATGCTGTGGGTTACTTATTTGAGAGAAAAATCAGAAGCATTTGATAAATTCAAGTTGTTTAAAGCAAAAGTAGAGAATGAATCAGGATTGAAAATAAAATGTTTAAGATTAGACAGAGGTGGAGAATTTACATCAGATTATTCAATTCATACTATGAAGAGCATGGGATAAAAAGACAAACATCTGCTCCTAGGACTCCACAATAGAATGGGATAGCAGAGCAAAGAAACATGACTATACTTGATGCTGCTAGGACAATGCTGATTGAAGGAAATGTATCTCATGTACATTGGAGAGAGGCTATTGGAAAAATAGTGTACACATTGAACAAAATTCAAATCAGAGAAGGTCCAAGTAAGACTCCCTATGAACTATGGTTTGATCATACTCCTACTGTAAAATATTTTAAAATTTTTGGTAGAAAATGTTATATCAAGAGGGATGATGAGATAGGTAAATTTGATGCTAGAAGTGATGAAGGAAACTTCCTTGGTTACTCTATTAAAAGCAAGGCATACAAATGTTTCAATCTAAGATTGAGGAAGATGGTTGAAAGTAACAATGTAAGAATAGATGAGAAATTTTAGATACAAGAAAGAATGTATGACAGCAGTCAGATTTTAGAAATGAAAGAAACCACTACTACTACAGAAGAACTTGTTGAGGAAGAAAGTGAAAAATAGGCTTGTGATGCTGGCACAAGAAAGACTATTGAGACTCCTAAAACTCCAAGGTATGTAAAAAATAACCATCCTAAAAATCAAATTATTGGCAATACCAGTCAGGGAGTGCTAACTAGATCAAAAGTTAGAGAAGAAATTTGTTTGATTTCTCAAGTTGAGCCAAAAACTACAGATGAAGCCTTTAAAGATGAATCTTGGATAAATGCCATGAAAGAAGAATTGGATCAAATAAAGAAAAATAATACTTGGGAATTGGTTCCTAGACCTAAAAATAAAAATGGTATAGGAACAAAATGGGTCTTTAGAAACAAAATGAATGAAGAAGGAACTGTTGTAAGGAACAAAGCAAGACTAGTGTGTAAGGGATACTAACAACAAGAAGGCATAGACTTTGAAGAAACATTTTCTCTTGTTGCTAGAATAGAGGTAGTAAGTTTATTCCTATCTTATGCTGCACATAAAAACTTCAAAGTATATCAGATGGATGTTAAATCTGCATTTCTGAATGGAGATCTTGAAGAAGAAGTATATATAGAACAACCAGAAGGATTTCCTCTATGCAAAGACAAAGACATGGTGTGCAAATTGAAGAAAGCCCTATATGGGTTGAAGCAAGCTCCTAGGGCTTGGTATGCAAGGTTAGACAAGTATCTACTTGGGCTTGGATTTAGAAAAGGTAATGTGGACAATAATTTGTATTTAAGAACTACTAAAGAAGGAATTCTGATAGTAGGATTATTTGTGGATGACATTATCTTTGGAGGTAATGGTGATCTATGTAAGAAATTTTCTAAAGAAGGTACAAGTAAGACTCCCTATGAACTATGGTTTGATCATACTCCTACTATAAAATATTTCAGAATATTTGGTAGAAAATGTTATATCAAGAGGGATGATGAGATAGGTAAATTTGATGCTAGAAGTGATGAAAGAAACTTCCTTAGTTTCTCTATTAAAAGCAAGGTGTACAAATGTTTCAATCTAAGATTGAGGAAGATGGTTGAAAGTAAAAATGTAAGAATAGATGAGAAATTTTAGATACAAGAAAGAATGTATGACAACAGTCAGATTCTAGAAATGAAAGAAACCACTACTACTACAGAAGAAGAAGAACTTGTTGAGGCAGAAAGTGAAAAAGAGGCTTGTGATGCTGGCACAAGAAAGACTACTGAGACTCCTCAAACTCCAAGGTATGTAAAAAATAACCATCCTGAAAATCAAATTATTGGAAATACCAGTTAGGGAGTGCTAACTAGATCAAAAGTTAGAGAAGAAATTTGTTTGATTTCTCGAGTTGAGCCAAAAACTACAGATGAAGCCTTTAAAGATGAATCTTGGATAAATGCCATGAAAGAAGAATTGGATCAAATAAAGAAAAAT
The DNA here is from genome assembly GCA_027943335.1 of Chamaecyparis obtusa. Taxonomy (NCBI): domain Eukaryota; kingdom Viridiplantae; phylum Streptophyta; class Pinopsida; order Cupressales; family Cupressaceae; genus Chamaecyparis; species Chamaecyparis obtusa. Next base: position 39,729 of record BSBK01000431.1, on the reverse strand, counting down.
AATACTTTGGAATTGGTTCCTAGACCTAAAAATAAAAATGTTATAGAACAAAATGGGTCTTTAGAAACAAAATGGATGAAGAAGGAACTATTGTAAGGAAACAAGCAAGATTAGTGTGTAAGGGATACTCACAGCAATAAGGCATAGACTTTGAAGAAACATTTTCTCCTGTTGCTAGAATAGAGGCAGTAATATTATCCCTATCTTATGCTGCACATAAAAACTTCAAAGTATATCAGATGGATGTTAAATCTACATTTCTGAATGGAGATCTTGAAGAAGAAGTATATATAGAACAACCAGATGGATTTCCTCTATGTGAAGACAAAGACATGGTGTGCAAATTGAAGAAAGCCCTACTATGGATTGAAGCAAGCTCCTAGGACTTGGTATGCAAGGTTAGACAAGTATCTACTTGGGCTTGGATTCAGAAAAGGTAATGCAGACAATACTTTGTATTTAAGAACTATTGAAGATGGAATTCTGATAGAAGTATTTGTGGATGACATTATCTTTGGAGGTAATGGTGATCTATGTAAGAAATTTACTAAAGAAATGGAAAGTGAATTTGAGATGTCCATGATAGGTGAAATGAAATTATTTCTTGGATTGCAAATAACTCAAAATGAGAATGGTATTTTCACTTCTCAGACCAAGTATCTCAAAGAATTGCTTAAGAAATTTGGAATGGAAGATTGTAAACTAGTAGGAACACCTATGGTGACTGGCAACAAGATAACAATTGGTGATGAATCAAAGTGTGTTTTTTAGACTTTGTATAGATCAATGGTTGGAGGACTACAATATCTGACTCACACCAGACTAGATATTGCTAATGCTGTTGGAATTATGGCTAGATATCAGGCAGAACCCAAAGAAACACATCTAGTTGTTGTGAAAAGGATACTGAGGTATCTAAGAGGAACCATAGATTATGGCTTATGGTATGACATAAATGATAGCTTTGAACTTCATGCCTATACTGATGCTAATTGGGTAGGGAATATTGATGACAAGAAAAGTACTAGTGGAGGTGCATTTTTCCTTGGGAAAAATTTGGTTTCTTGGCTAAGTAAGAAACAAGATTGTATAGCACAATCTACTGCTGAATTAGAGTATGTTGTTGCTGCTATAAACTGCACTCAGATTATTTGGATGAAAAAAAGGGTGATAGAAATTAGTAAACATATTTCTATCAAGTATCACTTCTTGAGAGACAAGGTGCTAGAAAAAGAAATCAAATTAGAATATATCAGTACAAAAGAGAAGATTGTAGACATCTTCACAAAGCCACTACCGAAAGACACCTTTGAATATCTTAGAGGTATGATAGGGGTTCAGGCCCCTCCTAGTTAGAAATAAATGATGTAGAGATGCATTAGTCCAGAGGTATTCAGAGCCTTATCACTATCTGGACTAGATGCTAGGATCTACTCCTCAGGGGGAGTGATCATGGAAGAAAGTTTATCTGTGAAGGTAGTTAAAGCCTCATGGCACCCTTTGCCATTTTTGTCAAAGGGGGAGTGTTTCTATGAGAAAATCCTCACTGTATGGGGAGATTGTTCAGTTGAAGGACTTTTGGATTGATATAACTTTGGGATAAGATTTTCCCGTATGTTGACATCAATGCCAAAGGGGGAGATTGCTGGATATTGCTAATGCATGGGTGGTGATTGAGAAATTTAATATTTTTAATCACTACATTACTAAATGGGCACTCATAATATTGTCATTTGTGTTTTGTCATTGATGTCAACATATGCTTCTATGAAGGAACCAGACTGGTAATCACAGTGTACGAACACTGTATGGATGTTTCAGATGCTGTGAAGTTAGATGAGAATTCAAGTGGATGTTGTGATCTTATATTTGAATTGCACCATTAGATGTTTCATATTAAGAGAATTACAACTATTTTGGTAAAGACTGGTCATTGGACTATGACAGTGAGAATTGACAGAGTTAGTCTCTAGGTTTTTGGTATAGCTTTCAGAGGATCTGGATTGAAGGTATGCAAACTTGAAGGATGATGGAAAAGGTACTAAAGGATTTTCATTGGTCAACACAAGGTATGAAATGATTGGTGACATCATCTGTGGCATGTTCTCTAGTGATGGCTTGCTCTAAAGCCGACTTAGGGAATGAAGCGTGTGTTTTTTTTAGCAAGCATAAATTAAGGATGTCAGTCCTTAATTATTGTAATGTAATCATTTTAGGCTTGTTTTAGATACCATGTGTATCTTAGCAAGGGTTTATGTAATTGTTTTTAATTAGGAAAGCCTCATGGGCTGACCTGATCATGGTAAATTGTAATAAGGTATATATGTAGAATCTTTTCTTTGGAAAAGACATGGATGGAATAAAATGTGACATAGAGAAGTTGGAAAAGCTATGAGCTTATGTTTTCTGTATGTAGAGCAGAGGTTTACTGGTGGAATTCATTGGAATTGATCAAGAAAAGATAGTTGTTGGCAAACAGTTCAAAAGATTGTGTATTTCTTTATATACACATGTTGTGAACTAGTGAGTTCTGAAGGTGGATTTAACCTTCTTTGGGCAGAGAGCCCTCTCTTTTGTTCTTGACTCCTAACATGGTCTGTCCTCTAACAAAAACTATGTACTGTAATGTTTCAATAAGCTCCTAACAAGGCTATATCTTCTAATAAGGATTACTATACTCTCTAAACATCATTTGTGGATGCTAATTCCCACCGGGGTTTTTACCTTTAACAAGGTTTCCCCAAAACCAAAATATTGTGTTATTGTGTTGGCATTCATTCTGTTAATTGGATTTGATATTGAAGAGCTTAAAGATTAAAGTTTAATATTTTGTTATACAACTGATTCACCCCCCCTCTCAGTTGTATAGTGGACTGTTATTCCTAACACATTTTATTATCAATGTCATTCTGTGTTTATTCTTTTTTATATCAAGTCCTATTTACTAAAGTTGGTATTTTTTTCTTCCACTTATCTTGAAAATTATGGATCATGTAGGTTTTTTACCCTTCCACATGTTTTTAAAAAATATGATGATAATTTGTATTTATCATAGGGGAAATTTCCAGAGGCTTAGGAAGAGATTAGTAGCACTGGATTACCCAAGAAATCAAACTACTAATCAACATCAAATACCCTATAAATGATAAAAGATAAGCAATAGATAAAGAACCTAAAAATAAGATAAACAAATCAAACATAGTTTCTTATACCTTTCTTACTTCCTTCTATAGCTTCTATGCACTCTTTTAGGATGTAGATATATGACACTTAGAGTTGAATTATGCAACACCTCTACTTCGAAGCTCAAGAATAAGATTTCTTGATAATATGGAAATTGCTTGTTAAACTAGACAATCTAGATTCTTGCCTCATAATCTGGATGATAACTTGGATTCTTAAGATGGGTTGGAAGGTGGTTTTATGTAGAGTTTTGAATCCAAATGAATGTTTGAAATTAATTGAGAATATCAAGATCATTAGTTGAGAAAAATGGAGACTGGTTGATTTTAGGGAATTTTCTAGTTGCAAGATAAGATAAGAGGATTTATTTTGATTTCAAACTCAAAAAGTAGTGAGATAATTTGGAAAAAAGATTATATGATAGAGATTAGAAGATATTTAGGATTTTGAAAATATTAGTTTCCAAAAATGTAATATTAGGAGATATTGAGGATTTAATGCAAATGTGAAAATGGTTTTGCATTTTTATGATTTATTTAAAATCTTAAATTTGAATTTAGATTTTTGAATTTTTATAATTTATTTGAAATCATAAATTTAAGTTTGGATTTTTGTATTTTTGAAACTCAAATTAGAAATGAAATGAAATAGGATGAAATTAGGAATTTGAATTTGGAGGAGAATGAAATTAAAATTATTTAGGAATTATTCTAATTAGAGGAATTAAATTAATCAATTTAAATAATGTAAAATAATTATTTAAATTGTGTGATAATAGAAATTGAATTTAATTAAATGATAAAGACCACTTATTTAAACGTTAATTAATAAAATAATATTAATTATTTAATTAATATAAGGGGGAAGTGATTAAATGGTTCAGTGATAGGATTAATGAGGAATTATGGTGAATTGTGTTAATTAGAAGAATAAAGATTATTAATTAAATAATTAAAAAATATTTAATTAATAGAGAAAAAATTAGTATTTAATGATCACTTCCAAGTGTGTGACAATTTTAGGTGTCTACATTTCACCCCTCTTTCATACAATGTAATTGTGGGTGTTGTGTCAAAGAATGTATGATGCAGGAGCATCTTGGGTTCTTGGCAATCTTGTATCAACCAAAAACATTTCCTTTCAGTTTTGTTCCTATTTTCTAGTTTTATTAGTTTAGTGACATTCCTTTGTTTTAGATAATTTTCTATTGTGAAGTTTAGGGAACCTTCTAGACATCATGTTTTATTCATTTTGGGTTTGCACCTCAATTAGAGTCTTCACGAAGGAGTTATCTTAAATTCAAGTTCGGGCCAGTGTGTTCTTCATGTTGTAATAGTGAGTTTGAGTTTTATGATCTCGTAAAGTAATTTTTCTATCAAAAAAATCTTGGTGAATCATATTCTAATATTCCTGGATCTTTTTCCGATTTCATTCTTGGATCATGCATCATTTCTACATCTTGGTATTGACATGTTATGATTTGGGTCCCGACCTATATTTTTGTATTATGTTTTCTTGTTCTTGGAAAATGTAATTGTTCTTGGTCGACATATGTGTTGTGAAGCTCTAGCTATATTGAGGCTTATGATCTTTGTTAAGAATGTCATTGGAGAAATTATCCTTGGAGGTTAGCATTAGGGTTTGGGTCTAGAATTTTTTTGTAATTAGGCACGTATGTTGAATGCTTATCATATGCATGTTGTAGGAAATTATGATGTAATTCTTGATTTTGAGATAATGTGAAGCTTTGAATGGGCATGCTTGTTGTTCCTTATTGAGTTATTTATGATCTAGAATTTTTTGTTTTCACTGTGTTGACTCTTGCTGCAAGGATTTTTTGGTCTCTATGAGTTTCCACAATCCTTGATTGCATCATGTGGTATTAGAGTATATTTTTGCAACCTAGGGTTTTCTTGTGGGGTGGAGAAATAGAGGATCTGACCTACATTTGTTGAATATTGTGAAGATGGATAGAAGAATTTATAGAGGAGGAGAAGGGAATGCAGAACCAACTATCTTGGATATGTTGAGACAAATTGTTGCTAGATTAAAAAGTGGTTGAAATATCTTAAAGAAGAGAGGAAAACACATTGAAGATACAAGTGATGAAAAATGGGATTAACATAATTAGGATAGGGAAGGAGAGACCAATGAAGAGAAACCAAGGTTGAATCAAGAGGAAGAAAGGTTCATTAGATCCTTGACCAATGTGAACAAGGGACCACATTTAACTCCACTAGATTATCATGGTAATTTTGATTTTGATGAATTGATAGATTGGATGTCAAAGATGGACAAGTACTTTGAACTTGAAGGAAATAGTGGGGAGAAGAAGGTAAAATATGCTTATACCAAGTTGAAAGGGCATGCATCCTTATGGTGGGAGAATTTACAAACAGATCGATAAAGAAGAGGCAAAGATAAGATCAAATTTTGTGATAGGACATGGTGAATAAATTAAAGGCTAAGTTCTTGACTGAGGAATATCAAGTGAATCTATTTAAGAAGCTATAAAATTTGAAGAAAAATGACTTAAGTGTTAATGGTTATACCGAGGAGTTTTATAAAGTGAACATTAGATTTGGACATGTAGATGATGAAGATGAACAAGTTTATCACCACCTTAATGGTTTAAGGGTGTCAATTCAAAATGAAATTAGTCTAATATAGATTATAAGTGTGGAAGAAGCTTATAAGTGGGCATTGAAGGATGAAGAAACATTGAACTGAAGGCATGATTAGAGACAAAGAGGTAGAGGAGGAAGATTTTAGAGAGGCTGATCCAATGAAACTATTGGAGGAGGTAGATCTTCTAAAGATCATGACAATAGTGGATCAAAAGCTAAGGATAATGACCGCTAGAGGAGAAATGATAGGAGTTCCTATCACAATCAAGGACAAAGTAATGGAGATAAAATTAATTTTAGTGGTGCTTGTTTTAAATATGCCAAAGTGGGACACCAAGAATTTGAATGTAAACAAGGAAACTCTAAGAGGAAATCAAGGAGAAGTAGGAGAACAACCTTCATACATGACGAATCCACCATATTAGTGAGAAGAAATAAAGAGGAGGATGGAGAAACCATGATAAATTAGAAAGTTCTATACCAAGGAAAGCAAGATGAGGAACCATTGCAAAGGAATATTTCTTTTTCAAACTAGATGCAGGATACAAGACAAAGTGTGCAATTTTGTCATAGATAGTGGCAGTTTAGATAATCTTGCCTTCAACAATTTGGTTGACAAATTGAAGCTACAGAGATTAAAACATCCTAAACCCTATCAGATCACATGGATTCATGAAGAACAAAAGGTACTGGTAAGATAATAATGCCTAGTTAACTTCAAGATTGAGAAGTATCATGATGAATTTTTGTATGATATTATGCATATGGATGTGTGTCATATCTTATTGGGTAGACCTTGGAAGTATAATAGGAAAGCTATACATGATGGTAGGAATAATGTGTACACTATTATTGCTAATGTAATGAAGAAAAAAATGTTACCTTTGGAGGGACCCCTTAAGAGTGAAGTGTGTACAAGTGCAATAATTTGTTTAGTAGATGGAAGGAAGTTCTTGGATGGCATGAGACATGAAAATGTATGTTTTTCTTTGTTACCCAAAAAGTCTAAGGATAGTTTATCAGTAGAAGAAAATTATAAAGAAATCATTGGATTGTTGAATGAGTTTGAAAACATCATTTAAGATGATGTCCCTAATGGATTACCACCAGTGTGAAGTATCAGTCATTGTATGGAATTGATAATGGGAGATAGTTTTCCTAACAAAGTAGCATACCAAATGACACTAGAAAAAATGAATAACTCAATAGGAAAGTACAAGATTTGTTGTAGCGAGGATTGGTTAGAGAAAGTTTGAGCCCATGTGCGGTTCCTACAGTCTGAGAACCTAAGAAGGATGTACAATGGAGGATGTGTGTTGATTATAGAGCTATAAACAAGATCACAATCAAGTACCAGTTTCCTTTTCCAAGGATAGATGATATGATGGATTATTTGACTAAAGCCAAATATTTCACCAAGATAGATTTGAAAAGTGGTTATCATCAGATTATAATCAAGGAAGGTGATGATTGGAATACCATATTCAAGACAAATGAAGGGTCATATGAATGGTTGGTAATTCCTTTTTGGATTGTCTAATGCAATGAGTACTTTAATAAGGTTAATGAATGGAGTCCTAAATAGATTCTTAGGTAAGTTTTTCATTGTGTATTTGGATGATATCTTGATTTTCAGTAAGAGTAGAGAAGAACATTTGATGCATGTTAGACAAGTATTGTAGAGGTTAAGAGAAGAGAATTTTTTAATAAACCTTAATAATTGTAGTTTAATGAAAGGGGAGTTACTATATCTGGGATTTATAATATCTTCTGAAGGATTGGAGATGGATCCTGAGAAAGTGAAAACAATTATTGAGTGGCCTACACTGAAGAATGTTAGAGAGGTAAGATCATTTCATGGGTTATCTATCTTTTACTGAAAGTTCATTAGAAACTTTAGTTCAATTTGTGAAAAGATGATTGAAACCATGAAGGGAGATAGAAAGGAATTAGAATGGACACTTGGAGCATGAAGGAGTTTTGAGTTCCTGAAGAAGAAGGTGACAAAAAAACTAGTATTGGATTTACTTGATTTCAACAAGGTATTCCAGGTAAGTTTTGATGCTAGTAGAAATACAATTGGAGTTGTCTTATGTCAAGAGGAAAACCTGCTACTTATTTCAGTGAAAAGTTGAATAATGCTAAATGAAGGTATTCAATGTAAGATCAATAATTTTATGACAACATATAAGAATTGAAGAAGTGGAGACACTATTTGATACCTAAGGAGTTTGTACTTTATATTAATCATCAAGAATTGAAGTACTTGAGTAGCCAAGGTAAGTTAAATCAGAGACATATGAGATGGGTTGAATTTCTAAAGAGCTATACATTTGTGTTGAAACATAAGAGTGGAGTGAAAAATAGAGTTGTTGATGCTTTGAGTAGAAGAAGGAATTTGTTGATTCAAATAAAGATTGTAGTATTCTAGGATTTGATGAATTAAAAGCATTATATGAGGATGATTAGAACTTCTCCAAACATTGGAAATCTTGCAAAGATCCTATTATTACAGATAGAAGTAAGTGTTTAGAATATTTCATTCAAGATGGAATGTTGTTCAAAGGAAGTAAGTTGTGTATACCTAGGAGTTCATGAGTGATAAAATTATTAGGGAAAAACATAGTGGAGGATTGGTAGGACATTTTTGCATTGATAAGACAATAGATTTGTTAGGTGAAAACTACTTTTGACTGCAACTTTAGAAGGATGTGCATAATTTTGTTCATAATTGTAGGGTGTGTCAAGTTGCAAAAGGTAGTAATCAAAATGTGGGATGGTTGGTAGTATTGATCATACCTTGGGAGGACATCAACATGGATTTTATACTTGGTTTACCAAGAACACCAAGAGGTCATGGGGTATATGCACAAATATGGGGGACCAAAAAGATACCACATTCCTTTTTGGCCCACCAACAACCATAGTGTGTATGCACTAAAGCACGTGTGTGCTATATAGTGCACACACTATGGATTGGATTGCCTAAGCTTTAGGCTTTGGCAATTCAAAACATAGCGCATGTGCACTATAGCATGCACGCACTATCTAAAATATATAAATTCTCTTTTTTTCCTTTCAAAGGCTCATTTTTATCCCACAAACCCGCATTTGCAACCAAAGAGAACTTCCCATAGTGCATACGCAAAGACATTCTTCTTATTTGATTAATCAAATTAGATAAATAATGGCTCCACGACATCGTCAAGTTTTAACCGGAAGAAGAGGTAAGTGTTTTTAAAGCCCATGCCTCTTATTTGTATTAAAATTTTAGTTTTGAAGCAATTTGTTTTGTCAAAATTTATTTTCTTAGATTTTAGGTGTAATTAGGATTTTAAAATTGATTTTGTCTTAATTTCCAGGAAGAAACGATCTCCCTAAAAAAAACCCTTAACCAAACCCTCCATCTTCTCCTCATGAACAAATGAATTAAGAAAATAACCAAGAAAATGAACCTCAACCACCTCCACCAATTGAGAAACCTCCTCCTAGAACATAGGAAAAATTGATCAACCAAATTGAAAGAGGGAAAATAGAATTAGAATCTTTAATGAGGAGGTTAAAAGATTCTATTGCTAGAAATCCTAGAAGGGAAAGACCTCCAAAATCATTGGAATCAATCTTGACCCACGTAGGCTTAGTTAGTGGGCAATTTAATTTATGGAATGATAAAAGAGAAGAACAAAAACAATATTATGAAAATAAATTGTCACACGAGGACATAAAAAATAAAAAAAATCACATAAGATGATATTTGCAAACTCTTTAAAAAGACAGGGGACACTGATACTCTTAGAACTACAGTAAAAAGGTTCCCAATTCATTGGTTCATGAATGAAGACATTAAAAAAAACTTTTGGGAGAGATGGTGGATGGTCTTTGATTCCCCTCCCTATAACAATCATGAGGTTCCTATATATTTCTTGAGGAAATTCTACTGCAAGTTTGTACTCAAGGAGGTGCCAAATTATTTTGACTTTCTATATTCTTAGGGTAGAGGAGGGGGGCCATCATTTGATAGAGTGGGGGCACATCATGACCCTAACACACATAGGGTTCCTATTGGAAAGCCACATGTGGATCATGTTAGTATTCCTTCCGTTGTGAAGGGACATGTAGAGGTAGACACACTAGGCATGATTAGTGCTCTTCTAGAGACTCTCATTCAGTGTGCCACTACTTTAGTTGAGGGTCACCATGGTCAATCTTTGAGGGGACATATTTGTTAGTCATGTGGATCCTTGTGTACATTTGGTACTGCCAAGAGAGAGGAAGAGGATCATGAAATGATGACTGATGATTTTCTAAATATGATATTTGGCATTGACACATTGGTAAATATTTCCAAGTTCATTAAATTTATTTGATCATATTTCATTTATAAAAGAATAACTAATTAATTTAGCATCTATTGATTATGATCAAAATTTAGGGCAAGACTGTTGGTGGAAATGGCAATGATCTGCCAGTCCCCTTCTACACTTCATCATCAACTCCACAAGTATGTATCAAATAAAAAAGTTTAATTTATATATTTGATTATTATGTAATTATATGAATGATTGTATCATAACTTATTGTGCATGTGCATTAGTTCACTGGTGGACCATCGAAATTCACAATAGACAGTCAAGCGCATCGTGCCACTTTCCTTGAAGTATCTTTATTTTCATGTAAATTTGATTTACATGATTATATTTAATTAATAAATGAATAAATAAATAAATTACTAGATAAATTATAATCAAAATCCAGAGGCAAAGTGGTCAGTGCGGTGATCACATTCCTTCACCTAGCTTTATGATGTCATCATTGAGTCCACATGTATATATGTAATAATGCATTATAATTAACATGTCAGTAGTGCATTCTTATATGAATGGTTGTCTTATCAATTTCCATGTACATGTGCACTAGTTTAATGTTGGATCTTCGACATTGACACCGCACACAGAAGGACGCGGTGGAACCTTCATAGAGGTACCATTTATTCATTAGTAGGGTTGTAAAAAATATATGTAATCTTGATAACTACATAATACTTTTGTTGTTTCATTTTCAGTTATTGACATAAGAGACTCCTTCTATTCATGATACTTTAAATCATAGAGTAGCTAGTTCTAAAGCACTGACTGGGGTATGAAAGATATCACTTAATTTTAATTATTATTTTAATAGTTTGTATTGAATTTTTTAATGATATTCATGTACATGTATTTTAATTATTATTTTGATAATTGTTATAGGGACTTATTACTCCAGATCATCAACATGCACCTTCGGTGGATGTACATAGTGACTATTTGCTAGCGGTAAGTGAATATTGTATTTGATGTCATTGTATAATTCAATTTTGATTTATATTAGTTATTAATGCTTATTAATTTTTTTTATCATCTCGAGCTATAGAAGAGTCTAGACAAGAGGACTAGTGAGCACACTCAGAAGACTACAACATCCACTGCATCTCCATCGATGCGATGATCGAAGACAGATCAAGATTTTTTTTCTTCCCCTGGAGGGAAAGGACTAGATTAGAGATATAGATTATATGCCTATATGGAATTAGTGGACATATTTTTTGTATATTGTATAAGTAACATGTTGCACATCCATTTGGCTTTGAGGAAGCCAGCTTAACTATATTTGATATATTCAATGTATGACATTATTGGACATATATATTTGTCTTCATGCCCTATGAATATATATAGTTTATGTTTTAGGTATGCAATTCACATGTCAAGTGTATTAATGCATACTAATTTATGTTTATGTGGATGTCTTATGCTTTGTAAATTTCCCATGCCTTATAGTTATACTTGTATGTTTATCAATGTATATTATTACTGTATGATTTATACTTTATTAGAATATGTGTTTCATTTTGATGCAGAGGCTAGTGGTGGATTTGTAATCTTTTTAGTAGAATATCAGATTTCTCCTTTATTTTGTAACAACACTCTAATCTTTCCTTGAACCAAGGATTAGCTCCAAGACCCAACCCAAAACCTTAAAAGGTTCTTAACATACTCCAAACATCCCATCTCCCATATTCAATCTCATAATCTTTAGTGGTTATCTTCCCATTACCAACTACTCTCTTTAGGCATGTCCTACTAGCCCTATCCAATGAGAAATTTGCACATTTCTAAAAATTATTTCAAATGACTCCCCCAAAAAATCAGGGATCTAAATACCCTTTTCCAATTTATTAAACATTTTTTGAAACCAAGCCCACTTGTTTCATAACTTCTCCAAAAATTGCTGCTCCATTTTCATGTTTAGGCCTAATAGCCCCATTTTACAAAGCAACCCTATCATGGTTGTATCCCCTAACCTTTCCACTTACTAAAGTCTCTTTAAATTAAGTAAAACCAAGAATTTTGACATCCTTTGGGCCATGTACACTCTTCACATACCCCAAATCACAAACCCTCACCAAATCAAGCCTATAACTAGGACTTTCTCACAGATGGATTAAAAATATCTTCTGGGATCCACTCTTTGATCCTACACCATTTCCTCAACATGTCCTAACATGTTCAAAATGGAAAACACCCTCTCATTCAGACCAAACTCCTTTTGCTACACCCATGACGCTTACTTCATGCACCTTTCACTCTGTCAACTTGCACAATTTGGTAATTGCCCTGCATATTTATTAAAATCTTGCATAATAAGGGAAAATTATATAATATAAAAGTGTTGGATCCATCCCACAACCACAGTAACCACATAAAGTAGATGGATCCACCTAATTCATCCTCTGTTCAATGCACAAACCTACTACTGCTATAGGTCAATCACATAGAACGCAATCAAAAGGGTTAGTAACTAAATCTAAACTGCTTCAAAATGATGGCACAGATGGTTCGATGCTACGATCGATGGTTTGAAAGATACGTAATGTTGCTTATTTTAACTGAGGAACACTACAAGTTTTGACATCAATCGAGATTGTGTTGCCAAATTTAAACAATTTTAACTATCTAAAAATAGAGATAGGTTATTGTAGGCCTTAACAACATGGTCCTGTAGCACCTAATGGTTTGATGATACCTTGCATGAGCTCTAAGATATGACCCCATAAAATCATTGATTTCATGTTGAAGTGACCTTGAGGGATACTTTGACCCGGAGTGGTTAGCAACATTCGAGTGATTCTATGTGCCAAATGAGGTTACACTAGCATTTACCTGACTAATTAGAGTTGTTGGCGTAGATGGTTTGATGCTACGATTGAAGGTTTGAAAGATACACAATGTTGCTCATTTCAACTCAGGAACACTTTGAGTTTTGACATCAACCGAGATTGTGTTTCCAAATATAAATGAATTTGAATCCCTAAAACTGAGATAGGTTATAGTAGGCCTTGACAACATGATCATGTAGCCCCTAATAGTTTGATGATAGCTCACACGAGCTTGAAGATATGACCTCCTAAAGATCTCCAATTTCATGCTGAGTGTAGTTTGAGGGATACTTCGGTCTGGAGTGGTCAACAATGTTTGATCGAGTCTGTGTGCAAAATGAGGTTTCCACTAGAGTTTACCCAGGAAATCAGAGTTTTCGGTGTAGACGATTCGATGCTACAACTGACGATTTGAAAGATATGCAATGTTGCTCATTTCAACTAAGGAAAACTTTAAGTTTTGACATCAACCAAGATTTTATTGTCAAATTTAAATGAATTTGAATCTCTCAAAATTGAGATAGGTTATTGTAGGCCTCGACAACACGGTACAGTAGCACTTGATGGTTTGATGTCACCTCTCATGAGCTCCAAGATATGACCCCATAAAGATCATCAATTTCATGTTGAAGGGACCTTGATGTACACTTCAGCCAAGAGTGGTTAGCAACGTTCAAGCGAGTCTGTGTGCCAAACAAGGTTTCCACTAGTGTTTACCCATCTAATTGGGGTTGTTGGCATAAAAGGTTGAACAATGCTATGACTGATGGTTTGAAAGATATGCAATGTTTCTCATTTCAACTCAAGAACACTTTGTGTTTTGACATCAAATGAAAATGTGTTGCCAAATATAAATGAATTAAAATCCCTGAAAACTAAGATAGGTTATTGTAGGCCTTAGCAACATGGTCCTGTAGAACTTGAAGGTTTGATGGTATCATAGGCATATAGATTCATTGATCAAAAGGATAGGGATATAAGTCCTATATAGTGTAAGTATTTGGTTGAGTTTGAATTTGAATATATTGAAACTAAGTTTTTATGTCTTGAAATTGTTGGATGAGAATATCAGTTTTCAATGGTGACTTGTTTCCAACATTAGGCTATGGGATCTGTTGCCTAGTAGAAAGTTTGTTCTGAGTACTGGAAAAAATAGGTTTTGAAGGGACCCAAAACCCTTTACAAAGCTAGTAGAAAAAGATTGAAATGAAAGAGCACAACAAAAAATAAACTACAAAAATGATCAACCCAACAAAGGGGCTACAAGGGCATCGACAAAAAAGACAAAAAAAAACACCAACCCGAAAGACAACAAAAAACTAGCACAGGATCCAGCCTAAACAACTGCATGCATAATCCCTACCTTTTCATCGAGAGTCTTCTCCATTTTGGCTTGGATATTGTCCATCCAACCTATGACACTTTTTAGCTCATCAACATTCTTCTTCAGAGTAGGAGGTTTTTTCTTGTTGCTCCCGCGAGTTCTAGAATTGGCGCCTCCACTATCCACCAAGGAGTCATTTTTGTGATCACTACCCTCCTTAGGAGCGTTATCCAACAAGTTGACCAAGGCCTTGAGACTAATGCTAGAGGCTTTCATGCTATCCTTGCTATGCTGGAGAATGTCAGTAAGAGTGCCCTCAATTTTATCCATTCTTTCATGGATGTCAATAAGAGGGGTGTTATAAGTGCCAAAGGAATCCACTTTCTCCTGAAGGTTAGCATTATTTGCTTCAAATTTCCTGTATTTTAGGTGGAGCCTTTTTATCTCATCAAAGCACCACTTGCTGAATCTAAAAGAGTAGAGAGCCTTAGGTTTGGTAGTCTATAGGGTATCGGTAGTGACTTCCTCTTTGTCATCAAAGTCCTCAAAAATCAGCTTAATGGAGAGTTCTCTGATTCTCCTCTCACTAGAATCCTCACTACCATCATGTATATTTTCCTGAGAGTCTTGGGATGCAAGTGTAATACCCCAAAAATGGGCTATAGGTTCATTAACCTCCTACATCTTCAATTCAAACGAAATTGACATCAAAGTCCTAACCTAAGGCACATCTACACATTATCGAATCCTAATTGATTTTATCCTAAATTCTGCATCAAGGAATATTCCTAGCAATATTCCTATTTATCCTAATTATCGTTAATTTAATAATTATTTGGTGATAAATCCAATTTATCCTAAAGTTTGATTAATTGAATATTCTGAATATTTAATTAATCAGATTTAATACTGCCACTTAATTGTTTAATTAAATTTAATTAAATTATTCTTAAGTTGTATTATTTAATTTTGACAATAAATCTAAAATCTCATGACTAATTGATTAAATTCTTATTTAATTAATTAAAGTCAGTTGTCAATATTTAATAATATAGTTTTTAAATAAAAGTTTGATTTAATAATTGATTAACCCATAAATCAATTGTTTTATTTAAAAAATCAATTAAGTTGAGAATAAATCACTTTATTTTTAAATTAATTCAAAATAAATCATGCACAATCTAAAAAGCAGACAACTAGAAATTAAAAATCAATTTTTAAATTGAAACTCAACATCTGATGATGAGTTGAAATCTGATGTAAAACTCTATTTTGAGTTAAACCCTGCTTTTGCATGATTTTTGTGAGTTAACTATTCTTAATTTCCCGATAACTCAATAATCAACTTGAGTTTATCAAGAGTGATTTATGACTTTTCTCAATGCATCCTCAAGCCCTGGATTTCTATAAAATCAAGGCTCAGCTCTTCATAATAATCAACACTCAAATTTGCACAATTACATTGGTGAATTGGCGATTGAAGGATTAAGCACTTATGACAAGCGATTTGTGAGAGCTTTCATAGTTGATCATTTAGCTTTTACATAGTTTCATATCATAGTTTCATACTCATTCATAGCATTCTTAGATAAAATCTGCATTCTATTTCATTCATATAGCTTAGCTTCATACAGATTTTCATTCATATTATTGCACAGAAAATACCAAAAATATAGCTTAATCTACATTCATAGTCTTTCATATTTTGCATTCAAATCCTTCATTTAGGTGTAGCATTGTCACTGGTCTCGGTCTGACCTGAGAGTATCATACTCGCATATACTAGAAGGCAGTAAATCGCCTGGTTAGTTTAGTTTCCATTTCATTGCATGATTTTAGTTTTTTGGCTAACCTCTAATGTTTTACTAAAGTGTTGTGTTTACAACTAGGTACAAAATTCACACACACATTTCTAGCACCCATTGTGGGGCTCTGAAATGGGTTTCCATTCAAATTCTATCAATTTCTATTAATTTCTTGTCATTTTCTATAAAACTATGATTTTTATTTTTTGTCCGTACATTTTTCGTATGACTTTTGTTAGAAAGTCATACCAGGAGGTACCCACTATCGTACGATAGGTTTAAATTTTGAGGCTCGTATCAAAAAGTACACACTATTGTTTGGAAGCTAGATTGTCATATGAGAAGACACCCACAGTCGTACAAGTTTCCAGATTATCGTCTAGGAGGTAACCCACTGTCGTACAAGTTTTGACTCCAAAATTCAATTGTCGTTTCAGCATTTTTGGTAGTTTTTCAGATTTGATTTTCAAATTTGGACTAATAGCTAACCCTAACAATTGAAATCTTCTATTTTTTAGTGATGCTTGTTGAATCTGATTGGAAAAAGTGCAATTAAATTGCTAAAATAGGTAAAAATCTACTAAGCACATTGCAAGGAATTCAGGTATTCTTCTCAAGTTGATAACATTTCAATTTGGATTAAAACAAACTCTCGCGTGTCAAGCTTGTGTGACTTTTCTAGCTTTCATATCATAGACTTCATTTTGGGCTATAAAATGAACATAGATTTGCTTTCTGCATATCTGTTACACATAGTAAATAGGCCCTATGAACACTATTTATGGATGATCTCGAGAGAGTGGGCTTTTTTTGCTTGTTCATGCATGTAAAGCTCTTCTTGACGATGAATCCCCTTGTAGGTAGGGAGGTTACTGAGAGAGTCTCACATTCTACTAGATTCATTTGTCTTCAACTTTTGATTGATACATTCTCTCTCCTGAGAGGTTGATAGATCATAAGAAGTTGATGTCATAGATCTTTGTGAGATAATCTTGGTCTTAGCATGTTAGATTAATCTGTCTACTTTGTTTTGGTTAAAAGTGAAAAGGCTAGAGGACTATGCTCTACTCCCTTTTTGGGTAGTATCAGAAACTCAGATCCTTGAATCTGGAACCAGTCTCCATGTGGTATCTTTTGTGAGTCACCTTTAGAGAGGGTTAATCGTAGTGGACATTACCTTAATTGGGTCAACCATGTGGATAGAACCTCAAGTGGTAATAGCCATTTTCACCATGGTAGCAGCAACCGCTATATAAATATCCTTGTGGAGGAAATATTCACATGTGTGGTCTCTTGTTGGGCTGTCAGATCTCCCTAGCAGCTCCTGATTGATTAAATTATTAGACTATGTCAAAACCCCAGTGCGCTTGGATTGGAGTTTTCCCTCTTGAGATCACAAAAGTTGCAAAGTCAGACCATTACTATAAAACCTAGTGAGGCCAAATTTTCATTTTTCTAGGAATATGTGCATTATTGAAATTTTTTTTGGAACATACACAATTAGCACTCCTAGGGATTAGCACATTTAGTCACTTGATTATTCATGTGCAGGGTTGCTTTGCCTCCTATTCATATGTGCTTGGAATCACTTTCTTGCTATTTTGCATGCTTGTTTATCTATTTGGCTATTGAAAATGAATGATCTCAGACTAATCTTCAAACCTGGACAAAGAAATTTGTGAACAATCTGAAACTGAAAACTAAAAATTTGCAAAATCTAAAGTAAAATTCCTTTATGGAGTCAACAGCCATCCCACCAAGTCAGAAAGTCATACAAGTTTTGGAAATTGACATTTTAGAACCCCTATATTGTCGTATGATAGCTTGTATAGTGTTGTACAAGTTTTGCTACCAGTTAAAAGCAAAAAGTCAAAATCCTATTATCAATTGTCATGCAAGCTTTGCAATTGTTGTACGAGTCTGTCAATTGTCATTTCATAGCATACCCATTGTCATATGATCCTGCAGAAAGTCATTTGAGAAAAATTGCCGGAAAGTTGTCAGAGACTCAGTTTTTATAGCCCATTTCCAGAATCTGTCGAATAAATCACTGTGTCAGGAATAGAGCAAAAACTAGAAAAAATTCCTTCATTTTCCTCAAGTGAGCCTTTGAGTCTGATTTTTCCTTCTGATTTATCGATTTGAGTCTTTTTCATCTTGTGTCAAAACCTTGTCAAAATTATCTTCAAATTCAATCTTTTTACTAAATGGCTAAGTGTTGTGAGCTCGTGCCCGCCATCTATTGGGCATCTACCCACACTACTATGGCATAGTATCCTTCATTTACATCTGATCTAATCTTTAATCACTTCAATCTTGACAAGGTTGCGTCATTTGATCTTCTTGAATCAATTCATTCTTCAGTTGTCTTCATCTTATTATTTTGCTTCACCCAAGGTTAATGGTGGAAACTAGAGCTTCATCACACAAGAAATCTAGAGAAGTATCCCATACCATACCTTTGAATACTCTCCAAGCTCCAAAACTTGACCAACTCTATAATTCTAGTCTTTACAAAGACGATGGTCTTGATAATTTTTGATTGAAAACTAGTTACATACCCCCTCCATCAACTCACGGAGGTACTCAACAAAATCCACCTCAATCTAATCCAGGGAGTCCTAAAAATCCTAACATGTTTCACAGAGGGACACATCATGGGTCCCAAGGACATCAGTCTCAACATAGTATGGATCAAGAACCTACACCTTCTGAAGTTGCCCAATATTAAAATGATGATAACTTCAAAAGGATGATGAAGTATTTCTTGAAAGAAGATAGGGAAGCATACTTTCTACAGTTAGCTCATCAAGGAGCTAAAATTCTTCCAAAATTTAATGTGGAAGATATCATTACACATGAGGAAGAAACTCCTATCATGGCTATGATGAAATAGATGCATGCCATGCAAGTCAACTTAACAAACTTGAAAAAGAAAAGGAACCTAAGGAGTTCTCCATGGAAGCTCTATGCCATTTTCCATTTGATAAAGACTTGTACATGTCGCCATTCCCTAAAAGAGTGGAGATGCCTAAATATGATAAGTATGATGGAAAATCTAACCCTCAAGATCATGTCAGATAATTCTGTACTCAATCTATGGAGTTTATGCACAAACCAACCTACTTAATGTGTCTCTTCCCTCAATCTCTAGGAGGGCCAGCCATTCATTGGTTCTCTAGAATGCCTCGCACTATAAATTTTTTTGAGGAGCTAATCAAACTGTTCTATCAACAATACTCCTACAATATTCAACATCTAGTCACCATGATTAAAATCTATAATTTGAAGCAATATCCAAGTGAACCATTCCTGATGTTTCTCAAGAGATGGAGGAAGAAATTTTCTCTATATGCTACACCCATTCCAGAAACTGAGAAGCTAGAAATCTTCATCAACAATCTTGTTCTAGAAATCAACTACCCTTTACAAATGCAAGATCATACATCTTTTGATAAGATGGTAGATAATGCAATCAAAATTGAGAAAGTACTTGTGAAAAAAGGAGACATTACACTTCAAAAGGACAAGTATGAATTTGGATCTAGTTCTAAAGACAAGAACAAAAAATGGAACAAGAATAAAGGCATTGTCATAGATGGCATTGTTGATAATATCCATGCCCCATCTAAGGCACCTGCTTTTAATCTTACTATTGGTACCCAAGCCATCAAAGCTTCCGAAGCTAAAGAAATTGAGTCCAA
Organism: Chamaecyparis obtusa; assembly: GCA_027943335.1. NCBI lineage: Eukaryota > Viridiplantae > Streptophyta > Pinopsida > Cupressales > Cupressaceae > Chamaecyparis > Chamaecyparis obtusa. Next base: position 19,891 of record BSBK01000431.1, on the reverse strand, counting down.
CAAAAAGTCATCTGATTACAAACCTTGGGCTACAGATCCTAATCGCAAATTCACTCCTCTTGGAGAATCCTTAGAATCTTCCATGAAAACTCTATTGGAAAATAAAATCATCTACTTGTCTAAGATGAAATTCTTTGATCCTGAACCTAAACTGAAATGGTGGAGAGAGAATGATTTCTATGAATTCCATCGCAATATAGGTCATAAGACTAATAACTGCATTCGCTTGAAGCACATCATACAAGACAAAATTGATAATGGTGACATCATGATTGACAATCATAAGAGCAATAATGATCATACAACATTCACTGAACCATTTCCTAAACATGATAAAGAAGATTCTTCTTCTCAGCCTAATATGGGTGCTAAATTCAATTATGCATACTCTAGAAACAAACACTATCATCAACATGGTTGAACCGTGTCTATCCGAGCATTGCAATGTCATTACAATTGTAAGAAGAGATAGAGAAAATCAATCAGCTAATGTAGTTACTCGATCACAAGCTCATGCACACCTACAAGGACAAATACCAGATTCATCCAATGTCCCTAAGGTTCCTTTCAATCTTTCATCTACTTCTAAATAGAAGGCTACATCTAAATCTTCAAATCCTAAAGACACAAGGACTACTTCATATAGCATTGTTCAACAACTCCAGCACACAAATGTTAAAATCTTCATGTTTGAGTTGCTTCGGATATCCCTAGCTCATAGAGCCATTCTAGACAAAGCTCTACTTGGATCCAATGTTTCTAATGACCTTGATTTAGATAGATTCCAGACTATGGTTGGTCATATTATGTCTCCACAGTATATTTCCTTTTCAGAGGAAGATGATAAATCCTTGAGTCATCCACATAACCAACCCTTGCATATTGAAGTCTTGATCCAAAACCTTTGTGTCAAATGTGTGTTGATAGATGGGGGTACTGGTCTAAACATTTGTTCTTTCATCTTGATTACAAAATTGGGATTTTCAAAAATGGCCATTTATCCTAGAAAGAAGATAAATATCAAAGCATATGATGAGCAAGAAAGATCTTCTAAGGGAACTATTGTCTTACCTGTCAGAGCAGGTCCTGTCATCAGAGATACTATATGTCAAGTTCTTGATCTACCTTTGGCTTACAATATCCTTCTAGGGAGACCCTGGATACATGAAATGAAAGCCATTCCCTCTACATACCATCTGTGTTTGAATTTTCCTTATGAAGGAGTAAAGGTGATGATTCCAGCTGATTTGTATACAACTTGCAATACCTTGAATGAGAGTGCTGATAAACTTGTTCCTAATAATAGAGAATCTTCCACTAAGCAAATAGATGTAGCATCCACATCCAAGATGGAAGACATTGCTAAAGAGGTTAAGATCAAAGAAAATGGTATGGGATAATATACTATAGAGCCAGTCTTATCTTTGACATCTCTCCCTATCTCTCCTAAGTCTTATGGACAAACTCTAAAATAGTCTAAAAAGGAGTCTAAAGAACCTCTTAAAGCATATAAAGGAAATTTTGTTGCAGAAAAAGTATCTAAATAGGAGTTTGAAGAAGATGAAGCTGTGCTCATATGGCTATACAAAGATGAACCTAAATCTCAAGTTGTTAAAAAATGTGATGCTAAAATATTGAATATCCCTTCTAAGTCATATGGCCTAGGGGATAAATTGATCAGAAAGATGGGATATAAAGGAAAAGGACCTCTAGGATTACAGGGTAAAGGTCTTCTATCACCTCTTGACCATCATGGTTGAACCAACAAGAATACAATAGGTCTAGGATATAAGAAGAAGCCTTTCTGTCTTAGCAAGAATTCTCCACATGTCTTAGAACAGATTGAGCCCTCCATAGAAAATCAATTAAAGGGAGAAACAAAGGAACAATATGATAGTGATGATTCAAACACCACTGAAGATCTCATTCCCTATGAGCATTTTCCTAAAGAAATAAAATACCTCCTTGAAGCTGAAGATGATCCAATAAAAATAATTAATGTAGTAGAAACACAAGAACCTAATATAGAGCAAGAGATAGTTGCAACACAAGAACTAGCTAATCTTGAAGATAATCGAACAGATAGAGAGGAAGGTGGTAGTTATTCTGAGATAGATTCCCATGAGTATGAATTCAAATCAAAATCTGAGGGTAACCCTTCTTGGGGTATTCAGCCTGACTTTACTCATGTTCTTAGATTTCCTATAGGCATAGATGAAGAATCTAATGAATATGAATGGGGAGCCATTCTAGAAGAAGATGAGCTTATTATAGAGAAACATGTTGATGTTATTCACCAATATGCACCTAAACCCAATGTAAGTCTAGAGAGAAATGATGAACTTATCGAGTCTAATCCACCAATGGCTTAAGTGGACTTCTGCAATGAAATTGAGCCTATTCATGAATTGAACATCTTAAGTTGTAATATCACCTTTGACCTTGAGCGTCAGGTTAGGACCAATGATGACAGATCCATATCCGTAAACACTATTTCCCAATCTTTCATGAATTTGACTATCCAAAATCCTGAACTTTTGGACCACACCTCTACAAATCTGAGCTATGGTATTTATACCTTCTGAAATGAATATGCCCTTTCTTACTACCTAAATGCAGTTGAGCCTATGAGGACTTCCATCAGTGAACTAAGCGTTAGGATGATGAGTCGAACATCAAGTATCTTAGTCAGAAAAATAAGAATAAGAATAAAAAGAAAAGGAGTTTTGAGGGTGAAAACCACTTTGTGGTAGTCTCAGAACCTACAAAAGTAAAAATAAAAGATGTATCTGAAGGTGAAAACCTCTCTGAGGTGCCTAAGGATGAGTTATTTGATGTCCTTCTGAGTCATTTATAGGATAGATCTCCAGTTCTAATTGAGCCCACTCAATCTATCAACTTGGGAACAACAGAGGAACCCAAGTTGATCCATGTAGCACAATCTTTATTAGAAGAAGAGAAACAAAAATTTACAACATTCCTCATAGAAAAGAAGATCAACTTTGCATGGAAATATTCAGATATTCCAGGGTTGGATCTTGATCTTATAATGCATCATTTATCTATAGCTCCAAATGTTAAACTTGTTAAACAAAAATTGAGAAAGATGCATCTACATGTTGCACTCTTGGTAAAAGCTGAATTAGAGAAGCTACTGAAAGCCAGATTCATCCGTGTTATTGACTATGCTGAATGGATCTCTAATATTGTACCTATTTCTAAACCAAACAAATCTATAAGAGTGTGCATAGATTTCAGAGATGTAAACAAAGCATGCCCTAAGGATGATTTTCCACTACTTAACATTGATATGATAGTGGACATGACTGCGGGTTTTGAGATGTATTCTTTGATGGATGGTTTTTTTGGATATAATCAAATAAAAATTGCTCTAGAGGATCAAGAGAAAACTGCTTTCACATGTGCATGGGGTACCTTCTGCTGGAATGTCATGCCATTTGGGCTTAAGAATGCTGGTGCTACATATCAGAGAGCTATGACATCTATTTTTCATGACATGATGCATCGAACTATGGAGGATTATGTTGATGATACTTTAGAAAAATCTATGATTAGAGCTGAACATCTAAATGACTTGAGAGAGATATTAGATAGAATGGAAAAATTTAGTCTTAGACTGAATCCTAAGAAGTGTGCTTTTGGTGTCACTTCTAGAAAAATATTAGGATACATAGTTTCAAAGAAGGGTATTGAAGTTGATCTAGCTAAAGTAAAGGCTATAATGGAGATGCAACCCCTGAAGAATATTAGTCAAATGAGGACATTACAAGGGAGAGTTTAGTTTATCAGATGCTTCATATATCAGTTGGTAGACATATCACAACCTTTTACAAAGACATTACATAAAGGTGTGACCTTTACATGGAGTGAGGAATGTGAAAAGAACTTTAATCATATCAAGACATATCTATCAAATACTCCTATCTTGATGCCTCCTATTCAAGGGAAGCCTTTGATCTTATATGTCTCTGCTACAGATACATCACTAGGGGCATTGCTTGCACATCATGATGAGAACAAGAAAGAAAGGGATATATACTATATCAGTAGAACATTGGTTGCATATGAGAAGAACTATTCAATGATTGAGAAAGCTTGTCTAGCTATGATCTTTTGCATCACAGAAACTAAGACATTATATGTTAGCTCATACCACTCATTTGGTAGCTAAGATTGATCCACTAAAGTAAGGTTACTAAGAAAAGCTGCCCTCACAGGTAGATTAGCTAAATGGGTCATGCTCTTAAGTGAATTTGACATTGAATATGTTGAAAGAAAAGCTATAAAAGGATAGGTAATTGCTGATCAATTGGCTGATGCACCTATGTTTGATGACACACGAATGCAAATGGAGTTCCCAGATTCCTCTATGATGAATATTTCTTCTAGAGAATGGCAGTTATTCTTTGACAGCTCCTATACACAGAATGAATCTGGAGTAGACATATTGTTCATAACTCCTCAAGGATACTCAATCCCAAAAGCATTTAGAATCAAGTTTCCTTACACAAACAATATTGCTGAATATGAAGCCCTTTTAAATGGTATGAAAATAGCAATTGAGTGGAGAGTAATAGAATTACACATTCATGGAGACTCACAACTTGTAATCCATCAAGTTAATGATGTGTACCAAACAAAGGATGCAAAGCTCATTCCATACAAAAAAATGGTAGATGATCTCAAGAAATATTTCATATCTATCACTTTTGAGAAAATTCCTAGAATAGAGAATAAGGCTACTGATGCTATGGAAACACTATCTACTTTATTACAACAACCTGAACATGAGCTACATTATGAGTTCCTGGTGGAAGCACTATCTTATCCTACATATGACTCCCCTAAAACCCGCATGATTTGCACTATTTTAAGGTCATGATTCATCCCGCTATAAAAACCTATTCTCCTATCTCAAAGACCAAATCATTCCTGATACCTTTAACCACCATGAAAAGAGATACCTTATTCGTAATGCCTCCTGATATGTTATCATTGGTCATGATCTATACAAATGAGGTTTAGATGGTACGCTACTTAGATGTTTAGAATGGGAAGAGTCTCAATGTGCATTAGAGGAAGTCCATGATGGTATTTGTGGGTCACACTTGAACGGTTTAACACTAGCTCAAAAGATTATTAGGGCTAGGTACTATTACCCTGAAATGGAGAAAAATGCAATCAAGTTTGCTAAGAACTGTCAAAAGTGCCAAGTACATGGTAACTTAATTCATGCCCTAGGGAGTGATCTAATTCCCTTTACTACACAATGGCCTTTTCACCAATGGGCATTTGATCTTATAGGATCCAAAAATCCTCATTCTTCTAATGGACATAATCATATAATCACAGCTATAGATTATTTTACAAAATGGGTATAAGCAGTCCCTTTGATACAAGCAATTGGAAAACAAATATCTATGTTCATCTTGAACTACATCATATGAAGATATGGGATCCCTCATTCCATCATCACATATAATGGTGGACAATTCAAAAACAAAGACCTAGATGATTTATGTGCCAAATTCAAGATTACACAACATTGGTCATCTATCTACTATCCTTAAGGGAATGGACAAGCAGAGGCTTCTAACAAGAATCTATTGAAAATATTGCACCGTACAGTTAATAAAATAGGAAGAGATTGGCATCTTATGATCAATCCAGCTCTCTGGGCCTATAGAAAAAGTATCAGAATGCCTACTGGGGCTACACCTTTCTCTTTAGTTTATGGGTCTGAAGCGGTACTGCCTATTGAGGTTGAAATCCCATCACTAAGAATCAGAATGCATGGTCTAGTAACTGATGATGACTATAGAGTGTCTAGGTTGCAAGAACTTGAAATGCTAGATGAGTGTAGACAAGTAGCGTATGATCATCTCAGAGTATATCAAAAGAGAATGTCTAGAGGTTACAAAAAGAAAGTAATACAAAGAATTTCAGGTTGGCGATCTAGTCTTGAGAGAAAATCCTAAAAATCAATCACATAGAGAATGCAAGGGGAAGTTTGAACCCAAATCATTGGGTCCCTTTGTTATCACTGCTACTTTTGGCTTTGGAGCCTATCAAATCTCAATGATTGAAAGAGAACAGCTCTGAAAACCAATCAATGTTCTCCATCTGAAGAAATTCTATGCCTAAGGCATTCAGTGTATGGTAAAATGTCCTGAAAAAAATCTTAAAAATCTGAAAAGTCCTGAAAAAATGAACATCTTGGTGAAAACCTAACAATAGGTGCCTTTATGATTCACAAAAAATAAAATAAAATATCAAAAGTACAAAAAAATTGGAAAAATGAAAAATACAAAAAAAAAATGGAAAAAGAAAAAGTGCCTTGGTGAAAACCTAGAAACAGGTGCCTTGGTAGCAAAAATAGAATCTCTGCCAAGATGGTGAAAACTCAGAAAATGAGCACCACTTTTTCAAAATGCTCCATCTATCAGCACAATCTTGGTCTTTCCCAACTTTCAGTCTTGCTTTAGTTTGTACATATCTCTTAGTTTGTTCCCACATTCCTATTATCAATAAGTCGGTCTGTACACCAATCAACTCAAGCATCTGTATCCTATCAATGCTTAACACTTGGGGGCAATCAAAGTCATATCCTGTGGCCTCTAGTACATCTTAGATGAGTCATATCTAGTCAGGGTCCTTTGAAGCTTCATCTAAGTCAGTTAGTCAGTCTCCTCTCCAGAAAGGATTTTTCATCTACAATAACGCAATCAAACATCAACACAAACTGAAAACAATCTATGCTTTTACATGCTTTTATCTCCTTGTATGCTTACTAATTCGCATTGATATTTTTGCATATTGTGTCCTTTGAGCTCTTTGATGATGTCCTTTACAGGATTTAGAGAGTGATGAGTAGAGGCATAATCCTCTCTTTGTCTTCCACTTGTATGTGAAAATCTAACAACTTTGGAAATTATGGATTGAAATGGTGTCCATCTGTAAGAGCCTCTATCTCAAATTGGATGGCCATGAGTACCTTGACCATTGATACCCATAAAACTTAGGGAAGTTTGATCTAACTATTTTCTTTTTGTGTGAGTTCTTAATCCTACTGTGAAACATGATCTTGCCTAAGGATGTGAATGATAAAGGGTCACTACAGGTAATTCACACTGGATTCGGAATGATCTCTTGACTGTTTGATGTGTTTGAACACAAGGTGTATTTAGGTCATCACAACGTTTATGTTTTGATGCTTATACAAATTGCTATATCAAAATGGACATGATATTCAGGTCATCCTGGCATTTATGCCTTGGTGCTTATATCTAATTTGACATTCAAAAAATAAAATCAATATTCATATGTCCATGGTTGCCTAACCAGTGGGTGTTGTATTGATTCCTATGTATACAAATCAATATTCATAGGTCTCTGGTTTCATAACTAGTGGACATTGTATTGATTTATCCGGTTACCTAAAAACTCAATGATGACAAATGACCAACACATGATCAATGACTAGGTCCTAGGTCTTAGGTTGCATTTCATTTTGCATGTCATTTTACACTTTGCATGATTGCATGATCTCAAAAATTGCTTGAAAATCTTCAACAATCCTTCTAAAAACTATACTTAAACTGAAACTGAAGAGCTGAATCTCATATGAAGGTCTTCTCATAGAAATGCAAGTCGTTACAATCCTAGGGTTAAACATCCTTTTTGACATAAGACTGAGTACTTGTCTTCATCAATACTTGCAAAACATATCATGTGCATCATTGTATTACATTACATAATGATTCATTCTATCTATTTCATTACATACATTTCCATACATACACTTTCCATAATCAAGTACATTGGCATCACATTCATACATTTGAAAGAAATAATTGCATTGCATGAATCCATACATACATTCTACTCTATTCATAGTAGAAGCATCACATGATATCATCATAAAGCAAAACATGACAAGTAAAAATGAAGTCACAACCAAAAATCTTGATCTCATATATATATCATAAAACTTGAAATAGTCAGGGGTGCACTACTGGCACAGCATACAAAAGAATGAGCTCATGTGAGCTATCAGAAGTCAAAATAGTATCAAAATTAAAAGAGAAAAGATATCAACATATATCATAATAGATCAGCTATCTGCATGATCCTCTCCATCTAGTGGAGGTGGTGGTGGTGCATCTGGCACTACCTCAGCTCTAGGTGCTCTCCCTCCCTCTGATGCTATCATATACTAAGAGTATGAAGGAACTCTCTAAGCAAGTGGTACAACATCGTAGTATGCAGAAACATAATAGGTAGATCTAGAGGTCTGATGAATAACCTCTACCTGTAATATTTGAACCTCACCATGAAGCTCAACACACTATCTATCGACCTCTAGAAACCTCTCCTCCCAGCAAGCACTGCGAACCTTTAGGTCCTGGACTTGTAATTTGAGTCTCCTCACAATCTCCTGTGTAGTCAGTGGAACACTAGGATTAGTGTCTGCCACCGGCATATTAGTATCTATAGTAGGCTACTCTGTAGTCTCTTCTCTCTACACCTTATGGCATCTAACCTCTACACCAAGATCAAAATTGGTGTCCTCCTGTAATGGATCAAAATCACCACCTACAACCTGCTCAGCTACAAGTACCTCCTCAGTAGTACCAACACTACCTAAAGTACCACCCTCTCTCCTAGTCCATCTCTATGCACCTATAGGCCTACCTATTGTAGAACTAGTGGGATGAGGGGGCCTCATCTATCTTGATGGTCTCTAGGGAGGAGCCATCACTCTCAGCCTCAGAGGTGTGTTGTGCACAATTAGAACCTATGTGGGTCTCGGGCCCTACCTCATCGGAGCTCTAGTAACATCCATTGCCTCCTCCATGGAAGGTATCAGCTCTATGGGCTTGGAGAACCTATAAATTGGATGATCTACAAGCCAGGATATGAAGCCATCTATCACTCCGGCATCAACAACCTATTGTCTACACTCCCAGTCCCTGCCAATAATACCACTATACTCCTGTGAACACAAGGAATAAGAAAGCCTCAAGGTCCATCCAAGTCTAAGCTCACAGGCTATTCAAGCATAAGTGGAATAATCTTGAGGTGCATCCTACACTCATCCATATTGTCACCACACCCTGCTAATAATAAATCTCTCCAGTATAGAGGATGATCATCCTATCAACACCCAACTTTGAAAGAAGAAATTGAACTGCTCTCGTGCAGTAGGCCAAGGCTCAATATCTACATAGGGCCTCCATCGTACAAATGTCATGTCATCAAGACAACATCTCTAGTACTCTACATGGCCCATGTGACCCTGTATGACATATCCAACATAAACATATATAACAGGCTCCTGTGGCTGCCTCTGTGACTGACACACTGGTCTTAAAACTGGGATATGCTCACATGCCTAAATCTGTAGAACTAGAGCACCAGTAGCAAAAGTCTTGCTCTCTTGATACACTACCTCATGCATCTCAGAGAACATGTGGGCTAATAAACACTAACCTCAGGGTAACTCAGGAGGAGTCACCATCAAACATGTAACCATCGGGGCCTAGCCCATCAAAAGACCATTCTGTTGATGGTCGGACATAATAATACCTCCTATCATCTTGACAAGGATGCACTCTAATCTATGGGTTTGACCATAGCACTGTACCAAGGTCTCCCAAGAAATAGAGCCAGTCAGATGTGTATCATCTCCAAAAAGACGTCTGAATGCTAGTAAACTAGAGTTCCCTGAACTCACATAAGCTGGACGCTGACCTGAATGGAAGGGAATGCACAGTATACAATATACATCCTCTGGTGTCATAGTGATCTCCCCAGTCGGCAAGTGGAATGTCTGGGTCTCAGAATGGAATCTCTCTATCAAAGTAGTCAATAGTCCATGATTTACCCTAATCTCGAGTAAATGAATCAGATACTCAAATCCACATGAAGCAAGATGAACTCTCATAGGATCAAGCAATGAAACACAGAGTCTCTGAGTGGCTAGATGTGAGATGCATACATGAACATCAGGATATGTGACCTACACAACACATAAAAAGGGAACCCTATCAGTACTTTGGTTGAAAAATAGGCTACAAATACATGAATTACACAGTTTACTATTTCAGAAGGTAGATCAATGACTCAGTAGTCAGGCTAAAAGATCAGAAAATTCAAAATTTTGACCTAGAAATGAGTTTTGGGCTCACTATTTTTCAAACGGAAAAGTAGATTGGCATTGAAACTCATACGAGTTTTCCCTAGTTACCATACGACAAACAATGATGATACGACACTGTATATCTCCTCGTACGAGTTAGGAGGGACCCAACAAAATGTCGTACGACTCTTGGGTCTCTCTCATACAAGTCTTGGGGATAATGATACAATAACCTAACTAGAATTGAAAAGTCATACGAGCCCAGAAGGACAGTCGTACAAGTTTTCGTGCATGCAAAAATTCAAAATTGAAAACGTACAAAAAATTTGCTAAAAATGCTATAAACAAAGAAAAATTGAATTTTCAGAGAGGCACAGAGGTCCACCCACCGGATGTCCATACTGTCGAGGTCTCTGATGCCTCTGACTGTGCTCAAAATAGTGAGAACACATAGGTACCTTCATTTCTACCATTTTCTCGCTCAGAGGGCTCCACAAGGTTTTCAAAAGTCAACGGTGAAAATGAATTGAAAATGACCCTTCTGGCCTTTATATAGCTTTTGACTTAATTTTCAAAAGTGCTCCATTTTTCATGAAAATTGTACCCCTAGCTAATTTCGACATTCTGAACCCATTTTCAAGATCAAAATTGAAATCAGAGATCGTTTACTATGTCAAAATCACAATTTAAATTTTTGGACCCAGGATGTCTAACTACTTGCATAATCGACCTTCCATCATCACAGAAATCTAGAATTCAACTTAACTGATTATCTTACATCAAACTATCAAAATTTCAACTTGGTCAACTATGGTCAACTCATGGTTTAACCTAGTCAAACTTGGTCTTCAGGACCTCTAAACGATGCAGAATGCATTCCCAGACGTGTATAACCACTTCTCAAATCAATTAACATGCTTCTAAACCATTCAACACTGACTTTTCTTGTCACAATTATCATCCCGAAGGGGCATGGTATTGCACATCATTCAAGTTTGTAAATCTAAATCTATAATCAATCTTTCCTTAGTAATCAAGACAACAACCACGTCTAGTTGCTGATTCATCTAAAGTCCTCATCGCTTGCGAAAAATCTATCATCTCTTGGGGCATATCAGATTCACCAAGATCCATATCAATATGGTATCCTAAATCTATCTTGTAAACTGTATTAGCTTTTTGTAACCATCGGTTCATTAGTGTTATTTCCTTGTTTCTTTGTAACTGATGGGTTCAGAATGTGATACCAATATGATTCATACAAGGACATTGAGGTCTGGAATTGGTCACTCACTTCTTCGCAATCATAAAGTTCAGAATCAGGCATTTTGGCACTTTTTCGTAATCACCGGCTCATTGTTTATATAGCTAACATCATCTTGATTCCTGGTCATTCTGGGCCTGGGTCGGTATCTCTTTTTCCAATCTTTCAATCAGTTTCTATCTTGGAATCAGTTCATCTTTCAAATCAATTTCAATCTCAAACATCTTTATCATACACAGATTATTCTTTGAACCACTGCGCTTCGCACAGTAATTCAAAGAGGGGCAAAATGTAATACCCCAAAAATGGGCTATAGGTTCATTAACCTCCTACATCTTCAATTCGAATGAAATTGACATCAAAGTCCTAACCTAAGGCACACATGCACATTATCGAATCCTAATTGATTTTATCCTAAATTTTGCATCGGGGAATATTCCTAGCAATATTCCTATTTATCCTAATTATCTTTAATTTAATAATTATTTGGTGATAAATCCTATTTATCCTAAAGTTTGATTAATTGAATATTTTGAATATTTAATTAATCAGATTTAATACTGCTACTTAATTGTTTAATTAAATTTAATTAAATTATTCTTAAGTTGTATTATTTAATTTTGACAATAAATCTAAAATCTCATGACTAATTGATTAAATTCTTATTTAATTAATTAAAGTCAGTTGTCAATATTTAATAATATATTTTTTGAATAAAAGTTTGATTTAATAATTGATTAACCCATAAATCAATTGTTTTATTTAAAAAATCAATTAAGTTGAGAATAAATCACTTTATTTTTAAATTAATTCAAAATAAATCATGCACAATAAAAAAAGTAGGCAACTAGAAATTAACAATCAATTTTAGAATTGAAACTCAACATCTGATGATGAGTTGAAATCTGATCTAAAACTCTATTTTGAGTTAAACCCTGCTTTTGCATGATTTTTGTGAGTTAATTATTCTTAATTTCCTGATAACTCAAAAATCAACTTGAGTTTATCAAGAGTGATTTATGACTTTTCTCAATGCATCCTCAAGCCCTGGATATCTATAAAATCAAGGCTTAGCTCTTCATAATAATCAACACTTGAATTTGCACAATTACGCTGGTGAATTGGCGATTGAAGGATTAAGCACTTGCGACAGGTGATTTGTGAGATCTTTCATAGTTGATCATTTAGCTTTTACATAGTTTCATATCATAGTTTCATGCTCATTCATAGCATTCTTAGATAAAATCTGCATTCTATTTCATTCATATAGCTTAGATTCATACAGATTTTCATTCATATTATTGCACATAAAATACCAAAAATATAGCTTAATCTGCATTCATAGTCTTTCATATTTTGCATTCAAATCCTTTGTTTAGGTGTAGCATTGTCACTGGTCTTGGTCTGATATGAGAGTATCATACTCGCACCTACTAGAAGGCAGTAAATCACCTAGTTAGTTTAGTTTCTATTTCATTGCACGATTTTGGTTTTTTGGCTAACCTCTAATGTTTTACTGAAGTGTTGTTTCTACAACTAGGTGCAAAATTCACACACACAATGAGCACATCATGCCTCATACCAACAACAAAATATTCCATGATGGGGACCTCCTCTTTGTGAAAGTCTCTGTCAATTTTGTGCTTCTCAGCATACTAAATAGCAATTTTCACAAGATCTTCCAGGTAGTGGGAGTTGTGCACCATGGCTTCTTCTGAATTGACCCCATCAATGGCTTTATCTTTCAGCTCGGCCAAACCTTCCTGATTCTTGTCATCCAGATCCTCTCTCTCAGCCATGTCCTCCTTCTCAGTATAGATAAACGTAGAGTCAACTTCCCTAGGATGGGTCTCTTCCATGTCCTTCTAGTGGGTACCTTCACCTACTTAATTTTTAATCTATGTCACCTTCTCATTATCCTTTTCACAATCATTACTATTAATCTCCTCATTACCACCGACAACATGGGGAGTGGTAGAAAATTTGTTAGCTGGCCTTTGATATTTGGATTGTGATGTAGGAATGTATGATCTATTTTACTTTGATATTGACCTGTAGTTTTTGGTAATTGTTGAAAATGTAAGGTATTTACATTTTGTGATCTCTAATATTAGGGTTGGGAACTTTTACTCTTTAACTTCTTTATGTATCTCTCCTTGAAACTAGCTCATATATTTGCAACAAAATCACATACATCTATCCTCTACCCAACAAAGATTTTTAGAAGATACAAATTTTACTTCTGCTACCCACTCTATCTTAGTAGAGGAGCTATGTGCACCTTCTACCCAATTTCAATATCTATTGGGGGAATAAAAATATGTTCTCATAAAAATTTCATCCAATCCAAGGTCCTAGTGTAGAATGCCTCACATTCGATGATCTTTATCTACACACTCAAGATCTCTATCTCTAACACCACTTGATGAAGGATACTCCCCTTACAATGCCAACACATGCTTTAATACCACTTGATGAAGGGTAATCCCCTTATGCACTCAAAATATTCTCTAATTCCACTTGATGAAGGGCCACAACACTCTTATAAATCCATACACAAAATCATAACAACACAGAGACAAAGAGAGAACACAAATTCTTCATAAAGAATAAATTCATAATGTTTGAAAATTATTTCTTCCAAATGCTTCCAAATGTTAATGTATTCTTACAATGCTCTCAAATTATTAAAGATGAGATCCTTACAACTTCTTGAGGATGAGATCCTTACAAATTCTTTAAGATAAGATGATTACAAACTTTTACAATCTCTTACAAGATGATATCATGACAAATTATTGCAATATGGGATCACAAAAATCTCTTACAAGATAATATCATTACCTCTTCTTAAAGAAGAGAGAGATCCATACAATCTAACATATGCCTTCATGCTTATCTTACCACCCAAAAGATTACAATCACAACCAATGTGGGATAAATTTTGGAGAGAGTAGATATAACTACCCTACTAAAAATATTAAATTCAAGATGCAAAATATTAAATGACACCTAATATGATCCTATGAAATTTTATTAAATGATAAGTTACAAAAGGTAACTTTATTATTTTTATGTTTATTTTTTATTTTAAAACATCACCCTTTTTGTGTTTTTTGCTATTTTTTTTTTTCAGAATTCCCTATTTTTTGCATTGATATGGTGATTTTAACTATTTTTAGCTCAAGAACTAATATCGTGATGATGTTTTTGTTGGCAGTGGGCCAACATCCCTAGCAGGGTTCATGACATGGCTTAACTACCTCTTGTGTCTTCTATAAGTCTAGTGGTTGTATCAGGCATTAACATGTCAATCTTTTAGTACAACGAAAACCCTAGCGGTTAACAAGTGGTATCAGAGCTTGGTCATAGGTTCAAATCCATGCAGGCCACGACGAGTGACGCTGGGAGGGGGATTGTTGGTAGTGGGAAAGCATCCCTCATAGGGTTTGCAACATGACTTAACCACTTCTTATGTCTTCTATAAGTCTAGTGGTTGTATCGAACATTAACAGGTCGATCTTTTGGTGGAATGGATACCCTAGCGGTTAATTGTTTTCACTATTTTTAGCTATTCTCAATTTTTTTTAAATTTTTTTTTTAACGAGGTTTTATGTATTTAGTGAATTTATTTAGTTTGAATAGTTTTTCGACATTTAGGTATGATTTTTTAAGCTAACGCGAGTATATTGTTATTGATGCAATCTCTACTTTCTATGCTTCTTCTACTTCCTGATTCAAGAATGTTGTGCATTTTTTTGCCCACCTTTTGGAGGACCTACATGTTGAAAAAAACCCAAATCCCTCTAAAGTTTCTTTGATATGATATGGATTTAGAAATTTTAGTTTATGTTATGTGAAATCCTTATATATACATAAATAAAAATAACATGAGAGTTGTATATCTTGATATTTTTATAGTAAAAATCTTTGTTTTGGATTTCCCATTCCAATTGAATGTTCTCAATGAGAAATTGTGGTTTGATTTGATGTTTTTCTTTTCAAAAATAAAAATAAAAGATATAAATCTCATAGAGATATAGTATGAGTATATACACAAGGTGTAAAACCTACTATTGTTGTTGCAAAAAAATTGTTTAAGTAAAGGTGTGGTGAGCATTAAGAGTGCATATGATCAACATGGGCAGTTCTCCTAATTCAGATCAAACTAAACATGTTTTTATTTACTATAAATGGTCTTATTTACTATAAATGAAGTTGTATATAAAGTTGTGGTTCACAAGAAGAATCTACTTGATATGAAATTTTCAAGAATATAATGGTATATAAATGAATAGTGAAAGAAGGATTGACCACTATGAATAGAGATTGAATATGGATACGAGGATATGATAAATAGGTTAAAATGTAGAGGAGGGGTGTATGATGGAAAATGTTATGAACATATAAACTAGATAAAATAGAAATACTTATCTCAAAAGAAGGATGATGAAGAAATCACTATTTTCTAATGTCTATGCATAGTTTCAGGAAATTCTGCAACCTACTCCAAACTGGAAATGCCGAGATAGAGAAAACCCAGAAAAAATTTACCCTTTTGAGGTCAGGTCAACTTTGACCCAGATAGCAGGGCATAATCTTACCCCCCATTGAAGGTCATCCCTGACTTGAAACAACTCCGATGAAAATTCTATTTGTGGATCCCGGAAGTTCACCAAAAAGGGTATCCAGATCTACACTTCAATTCACTATTTTGTACCTGTACCTGCAAGAAAAATGGTTTTGTTGTTTGGATGAGGGGTTTTCCTTAGTCAAACACTAATTTGGAATCAACCTTAATAATGGAATTAAAATAGAGAATGCTAGCAAGTAGTAGAAATAGATCTAACAATGAAGCTATGAAATTCAATAGATATGCAATTGTATTTCAAATGTAAACAAGTGGGTATGTGCAGGATCATGGTATATGTTACACTTGTATTATGCTTTGCTCTCGTAGTCAATTATTTTGTGTAGGAAAAAGTCTTAGTTGAAGTTGAACTTGAACCTTCAAGTTCAAGTTCAAGTTCAACTTCTGTCAGAGGTCGCAAGCAGCTTCCAATCTTTATGTTGTCGGTCTATCAATTGGCAATATGTCAAAGTTGAACTTGAACCTTGAACCTTCAAGTTCAAGTTCAAGTTTAAGATAAAGGTCTGACTGATGGAATATTCTGGTCAAATAACTAACTCTTTGCAGGTAAATTTGTTTAAAGATGATCAGACCTGAGCTTTTGAAGAGGTTTAATGTGAAGTCCAAAACTGTCGCATATGATGGGGCAGCACACACATGCCATGTCATGATGAAAGACAGATGGCAACTCACAGTGCCTAGCTGGCAGCTCACAGTGCCTAGCTGGTAGCTCAAAAGGAAATGAATTCCCAATTTACCAGTTATATTGAGATATAAACATTATCCACATATTATTTTCAGTACAAAATTGGATCCAGAACATTTTATTTCCTTTGTTGGGTGTATCAATCAGCTTGCATAAATTAAAATATGATATGTTCAGAAAATTAGCAGGCTGAAAAATAGGTCTCTCTACGAGAGTCATAACTTTTGACTCCACCGTTGGATTGGCCAAGTTTTGGATATGTTGTGGGAAAACAAATGGTGCAGGATCTGACTGGATGATTTGCATTATTTGTTCGCATTCAAAAGTTACACGTGACTATGTAAAGGTATATCAGAGAGGCCAACAACTTCTTGTTTTAACTGCAGAGGTTAAATTTGACAAGGTTTTAAAATTAAATTATACAGCATGTGTCTAAAGATATGCATATTATGAATTAGGAAGGTGTATTTATTACTACCCTTGCAAACATAATGTTTAATAACATTATGCCCGATAAAGTAAAAGAAAGGGGATGAAGAGATTTTATCGCAAGGAAAGATTCAGTTATTAAAACTAAAAAATATCATCGGAAGGAAAGATTCAGTTATTAAAACTGAAAAATATCATCGAGAGGAGAGGAAGTTAAATATGAAACATAATGAGAAAGAAAGGGTTCTTCTTTTGGGAGTCAGTCAGCTCTCTGAGATCTTTTGAAACTATTTTCAAAAGTCTATGCTTTAAAGCTTTTCTGAAACTGATATCATTGAATATATACAATATCTTATGGTGTTATATATATGTTTGAGTTTTTGAAATGATAAATACTATTGTTTATCTATATATGGTTTGTTTTCCTATGGAGATGAGTTATATTGAATGAAACTAAACTATGATATGAGTGGATTTTTGTGCTTAGAGTAACAGAGGGAATCATTACAGTAATTTTAATTTTAAAAGATTTTAAAGTTAGAAGCTGTGCTAGAAGTAAATATTGTTCATTGAAAATCTGCACATTCTTTTCCATGTTGATGGACTAAGTGTTGACCTTATGTATTTTCTGGTAAAAAACACACATGATTTTGCTTTTATCTATTAAATAAGATTTTATTGAAAATCTTTTTCAGAAGGTAGCTGCACCTTAAAAGTTGTAGAGAGTTTTCTTTCAAAGGAAATCATTTGTTAGTATTGGGGTTTTCTTTTCTGTTTATACTTTATTGGGATCTGAAATCTATTTGAAGAAAGGGAAAAACTATATGCTAACAGTATACCAAACTATGGCCTTAAGTGGCAATGAAAAATAAAAAAATTAGGGTTAGTCAACTTGACGTAAAAGGTTGAACATATTATGAACCTTATGTGAAAAGTTGTAAGAGTAGAATTTCTAGGAAATTGAATGTAGTTTCTAAACTACTAGCCCTTGTTTGAATTTTTTTTTTGTCTAATTGTTCAAAATTTTATATTTCAATGCAGTACTACGAAAATTTCAAGGAAAAGATAAAGAGTACATGTATGTCTGACCACCTTAATCACAATGAGATGATGATATATTTTCCCAAGATTCTAGATATAAGTAGTAGACTCATGCCCGAATGTGACGCATATTTTTTTGTAATTTTTTGGTAAAATAAATAATTAATTATGAATTTTCTACTACAACTTTTTTAGAATAAAAAAAATCTTGTGTCTGACCACCTTAACTAATTCAAAATTTTACCAAATTCAATTTTTTTTTTCTTATAGTAACCAAAGCATAGAATGTGATGCATGTTTCAGATTTCAAAATAGTTAAACGGTTTGAAAGTTATAGTTATTTTTCAATCAATATGTCAATTATGACTTTAAAGATAAGTCAATTGAAAAATAAGAAATAATTAATTTCTAAACTCAAAATTTGAAAGCAATTATATTGATGGAAAGTTGATAATGTCTTTAAGAAACCCTTTTTGTTTCATCAATTTCAGGTTAAAAAATAGTCGTTAGCTACATGGTCAAAGTCTCGATATCAAGAACTATCTCCTGAAACACGCCTAAAGGGTTGACCACCCATGTTTGGTAATGCCCAAGTAAATACCAAGCCTAATCAGATATCCAAAATTTTTGAATATCCGATAATATCAGATATCTGAAATGTCCAGCCTATTTTGAAATTCCAATTGCACCTCTTTTTTCAAATTCAAGTTTCATATTAAATTATATTTTTGTTATGTTAATATTTCTATTTTATTAATATTAATTTCATTTTAAATATTAATATTAAATAATAATAGCATAGCATTAATATTATAATATAAATTTTTATATTAGTATGTATCCTATTATTTGATATACAAAATGATCTCAAAAAAACACCTGCACAATTGATTTGAGGACAAACAATTTCAGCCCAAATCCTCTTGAAAGTATCCAACATAGGATTTTTCTACAGACTCGTAATTTTGGCAGTCTGACTATACTGAATAAGTAGATGTCAATGGACTTCCCCTCGATTGAATACAATCAATTGATTTTTTAACTCTCAAAAAGAAATTTCACACAGATGTAGAACCACCCTAGGCTCATCATCTATTCTAGAAACTAATAGTGACATAAAAATTGATGTAAAAACATTTAAGGTACATTTTCCACAAAAAGGAATATGAAACCTTTAAATATACATTAAAAAGTGGAGGTGAAGGCTCTAGATCTTAGAGAGAGAGAGAGAGAGAGAGGCGAGAGTAGGAGATAGACAAGGTGAAGGGGAGAGAGTAGCAGAGAGAGAGAGGGGAAGGGAGAGAGTAGGAGAGAGAGAGAAGGGGAATGAGAGACAAAGAGTAGAAGAGAGAGAAGGTGAAGGGGAGAGAGAGAGAGAGAGAAGGGGAAGGGGAGAGAGTAGGAGGGAGAAGGGGGAGAGAGAGAGAGAGAGAGAGAGAGAGAGAGAGAGAGAGAGAGAGAGAGAGAGAGAGAGAGAGAGAGAGAGAGAGAGAGAGAGAGAGAGAGAGAGAGAGAAAGAGAGAGAGAGAGAGAGAAATGTTCAAGAGAGAGAGGATAGAGGAGAGAAAGAGAGGAGAGAGAAAGGTTTAGACAAAGAGGAGAGAGAGAGAGAGGGGAGAGGGGAGAGAGAGAGAGAGAGAAAGTGTGTGATGCAGGTAC